>CM038707.1:42066942-42469442 GCA_021613375.1 Megaleporinus macrocephalus | reverse complement strand
TCTATTTTTGTATAGAGGCTTATTTTACATATAGTTCTATTATCAGTAATTCTCAGTCCTCTGTCTAAATCTCCTGGTACGGCCGCCAATCCAAGTTAAGGATGTTATTGGACTAATTGGTTGTTAGGACACTCTTGCTCAATTGTGATGCACAGCTGAAAAACATTCTACTAATAAGTGAGTATAAAAGAGAACAACATTCTAGGTTAGTTTAGTATCTGAAGCATCAGCAGTTGATGGCTTGCTGACCGGCTTAAAATGACCAGAAAGAAACAACTTTCTTTAGAGACCCGTCAGTCCATTGTTGTGTTAAGGAAGAAGATACTCCATTAAAACAAGAACATTTCACTGTGATCCCAAACTTTTGAGCGGTAGTGTATATGCATTGAGAATCAAATACAACAGCTCAGAGATGGGCGATATGGAAAAATATTATGGCACAATACTTTAAGACAGTTTTATGATACACTATGCAATATGTTGTAACAGGTACAATTGAACCTATATTGCCACACATAGAAATACTATAATAATAATATTATTAGTAATAATAACAACAACAGACGCAAGAAATAAAGACAAGCACTCCATGTTAGGGCACTAATGTTCTTGGAAAAGTCACACATATGTCATCAGTTTGTGATATTTGTACAGAATAAACAAAGTTAATAACGTGTCTATGATCAATCCCCTGGATAATTGATCTGCTTCTGTGCTGGACTTGGTTCACTGCAATGCTCAATATTTTGTTCAGAGAAACATTGATTTTGTGTTAAGTCCACCCAAAGATTGACAAGTTAAGCACACATCAGACAGAAACACTACCAGTGTCTGTTTGTGTGGCTTTGAAAACTTGGCTTTTGGTCTCTGACGCAGGTTTCGACTTGGAACTGATCTAAAATCTGCTTCAGGCTTTCCTGAGGAGATTCCTGTCAGGCAGATAGATTCATCATAAGCTACATGCCTTACAGATAGCAGACCCTAACACTCAGTACAAACCTTTTGTTTATTTTATTTATTATGTTGTGATATTATTTGTTTATTTGTACAATATTATTAATATTATTGAAATGATACAGATTTATTCTATTTTAATTAACAACTGAATGATGTTTCTTGTAAATGAATTACAACATTTTGGGTAATTACAATAACATCTGCACATCTCTGACGACCTTCTGGGATGTGCAGTATGAAGGATGAAGAGACCAAACCTCCCCTGATCCATCCTCACTACATTCAGCAGAGAGTGTCCAGACCACCTGTCCAACTGTCCGGTATGGTAACTGCACTGTCATGAGCCACGGGACCCTAAAATGAGGCCGGCGGAGAAGATCATCAGGGTGTCTTTACCCACCATCGACACCTCCTACAACAAGCGCTGCATTGTGGACAGCCACTCCCACCCCTCTGGCAGAATGTACCAGAGCATCCACCTCCAGTCTTTGTGTCAGTTTCCTCCCCAAGGTTACTCAATGATACTTCCTAACATCAACCTGGACTAATCAAGACTCTTTCCAGAAAATGGGGCCTGAAGAATGACATTTCATTTCAATGTAAATAAATTCTATTGGGGAATGACAACAAAAACAACTGGACCTGATTTATTAAACCATTGAATTCAATATTGAGATATTAAACAGACTAATACTGCTGGGTTAATTATTACTAGTGTATCCATATAATGGATGTTCAATGAAAAACTCTCCAAAATTGCAACTTTACAGGAGAGACCAAAAACCTACTTTTCTTTCAATGTAAGTCAATGGAACCAGAATTTTGCACAAAATATAAACAACCATTGGTGTGTTCAAATGACATAGAAAACTCAAAATCACCAAAAATGGAGGTACATGTTTTTCATTGGACAGCGACGATATACACCCACAGAACGCTCTACTTTCAAAAGGTTTCTTGGGTAAAAAGTTTCTAGACTTATTGGCCTTCAGCCTACCATTGGCTATCATTGTTGATTGCATGAACGTTGGTAAATAAGGGAGATTAGGTACTTTCTCTAATTGACTGACATGCCAGATCAGCAACATTAAACTCCCCCTGCTGGTAAAAGGACCAATAATCTGCTCAGAGTTCATGTAACAGCATCTCTGAGCTGCGTGAAGGCAATTTCTGCCAAACAAAGATGGATATTATAAATATTTGTTGAACAAATGTGGAACTTCTTTGTACATAATCTCTCTGGAAAAATCTTTCCAACTTTCTCTTATACTGGTGGACTTGAGCTATGTTTAGAGTGGCAGTGGTTCACTCATTAGCTGGCACAGGAGAAAGGAGATTTTGAAACTTAATATTAAGAATTCGAACACCACTGCAACAAGGCTTACACACAATGTAGTGGACTATTTTTGTAATAGGGAGCAATTCCGAGTCCAGCCTAAAAAAGCAAATGAAATTTGTTACTTTCTTTTCTAAACAAATACATTAGCTTGATTAAAAATTAGTAAAAAGAAAGTTTCAGATCACTCTGGCAACCCTAACCAGCAATATACACTAAGCTAAGCTTCCTAGTCAGTACACATGTAGGTAGATTGGAGCCCTTGCTCACTTAAAGCAGGTGTGCTGGGAAATGATTCAGTTTCTAAGCATCTGACATCCTTCTCTCTGCTGCCCTCTGCTGCCCTGCTAAAATCCTACAAAAACACAGGTATGTACATAGGGTCTAAAAGCCTGAGACCACTGGTGAAACGTTCTCATTTGATACTAGTTTTTACATTATAAATAATATTATTTACATATTATATGTTTGTATGTGTGTTGAATTGTGTGAGAAATCTGTTCACCAGTTTAAATGCTAAAAAGTAATAGTAATAATAATAATAATAATAATAAGTAAGCTTGTGAGTAGCAAATATGGATTAAAGAATAAGGAATATATGACACAGAATAGGGAAAGTAGAGCTGGAAGTGAAGTAAGTAGGTAGTAGGGTGTAGGGAGCAGGTTGTAGAGCACAGGCACCATCACTAGGAATGCTAAATGCTAAATGCAAAAAAAAAAAAAAAATAAATAAATAAATAAAAAAAATAATAATAAAGTTTGTGAGTAACAAGAATGTGGATAGAAGAATAAGCAATATGCAGCAAGAATTGGGAAAATAGAGCTGGAAGCGAAGTAGGGAGTAAGTAGAGCGAAGGGTGTAGGGAACAGGCATCATCACTAGAAACGCTAAATGTTAAAGAAAATGAATAATAATAATAATAATAATAATAATAATAATAATAATAATAATAATAATAATAATAGGTTTGGGAGTAGTAAGTATGGATAAAAGAATAAGCAATATATAAGAGAGAACAGGTAAAATAGAGCCGGAAGTGAAGTGGTGAATAGGGTGTAGGGAGTAGGGTGTAGGGAACAGGCGCCATAACTAGGAACGCGCCCCACTTCAGTGCCAGACAGCTCGCCCTGCTTAGTAAACACACTGCGTCCATCTTCAGACATTTCCTCATCCAGCCCCGCATTAGTGCAAACATGGGGTCTGTTCTCGGGCTTTGTTCTATGGCGAGTTGGGTAAGCTTTTTTTTTTTTTTAACTATTATGCGTTTTCATTAAGATCCAAGATGATTAATCGACACAGCGACGTTACCCCGACAAAACAGACGGTTGGCAAATTCTAACAAGTCACGCTAACCGCAGCCGAGGCGTGAAGCGGTGACTTTCATGAGCCGTATTTAAATTAAAGGCTTAAATTAGTATTACTCAACCTGACACTTATCATTATATATAAAATACATTGTTGTTCTGTCGTTTTTGTGAATATGGACCCAAATACCCCCCTCTGTTAGTCGGCTAAATCTATTTGCTGGGTGTTTCCTCAGGCCTTGGTGACCGTTAGCTCGGGATTTAAATTGTTTACAGGTTTAGCTACAAACACAAGGTCTGTTCAGAATCTGTGGACTTTGGTCTTTACTTTCTGTCAGTCTTTTGGCGAGTAGATACACATTCAGAGGGCTGGGCTAAGCTTAGCTAGCGGGCTTTGTTATTGTGGATGCGCCACCTTTTAGCTTTAGCTTACATAGCTAGGACCGCTGAGTTGTTTCGACGAAGCTGACGTTAGCCTTTTGCTGGAACTTTCCATTCCACCTTAAATGGCGCAGCCAGCTTACGGAGCTAGCGCCGCCGCAGTGTAACTGCTGCACCATTTAAGGTGGAACGGAAAATTCTAATAGGAAGCCAACTTCAGCCTCGGGCTGTTGCGCCACGACGAAAATCAAAACAAGATCAAGTGTCGAGTGTCAACAAGATAGACTGCAAGGGCTACACGATATGAACAAAAACATCTTCCTGTTATTATGTTACGTGGAACTGCAGTATGTGTTTAGGTTTAGATTTATTCAATCCTGTACAACAAATCTGAAAACAGGAAACCTATTGAACCAGATAAATATTAAAGACTGTCCTGAATTGTTTCGGTCAGATTTATGTATATATTTAGTGTTATGTGAAAGAAATTATACTGACTTTACTTGAAGTGACATGAGCATTTAGTTTCATAATCATGAAAGGTACAATCATCAAGGTTCTCAGCATTTCACCAAGTTTTATATTAAATAGCCATAAATAATATTAGCAGCAATTTGTTTGCCTTGTAACACAGTCAGTAAATATTAAACACATGAAAACCATATCAAATGTACATTTAGAGGTTGACGATACGACGAAACAATAATATTGTGATACTTATGAACGTTTTCTGCATGATACATCAGAATAATTATGTTTTCAGACATCATATTAGATGGAATAGACAAAATAAAGCCCTACATTGAAAGAATACTAAATAAAACTGTAAATACTTTGATTTGAATTCAATATTTGTATATACTGTGTTGCACTACATCCACTTAAACAGGACTAATTTAGTTTCTTTATAAAAAAACATGCCCTTGGTCAGTGTTCCATAAAAAACTGACCGGCACAATTTATTACAATAACTATATATATATGTCGTATATATCATTCATATTGCCCACCCTGTGTGCATTAACAGTAAAGCTGGCACCATATTTGATAGTTTTTAATATGAATTCTTTACAGAATCAGATTAATATAATTACTTCCCCCCGATAAGATGATTTTATATGAGAACATCCGTATAATTATTTTAATACTGGAAACATTTTCTGGTAACAGCATTTTAAAACTAAACTGTCGTACCAGTATTAATCATATGAGGCTGAAGTCAACTTTGTAGTCACCAGTTTTTTGTAGGAATGTTCTGGTTCCACCTTAAACGGTGCAGTAACTATAATCCAGTACCCCAGATCCCACTTCCACAGAACAAACCCACGCTGTGCTTGTGTTGAGAGATTGTTGCTTTGTCCGATGCTGTAGTGGGTTTGGTAGTATGATGATATGTGTTATTATTATGAACATGTTTTATGCTTTTCTGAGTATATCATCAGTACAGCACTGATAAAATGTTAAAATGATAATCTATTTTTTTTTGATGTATCAGCTTTTCTAACCTCATAAAAAAAACCTAAATATCATGATGCAGGTTGTAGCGCAAGAACCTGGCGATACAGTACGCATTGATATATAGCGGTCACAATATAATACATATTTCAAGCAAAGTAATATATTGCTAACAATAGCATTGCGCCCTTGTGCTGCTTGTTAATGTTGGAGTGGAGTTGAAAATGTATTACAACACTGCCATCTAGTGGTCAGAGGTTTAAACACAACACACAATTATTCACTTTCAGCCAGGAATCTGTGTGTCAATACTGTGTTTTTGAGAATCAATATAATATCCCGATATTCAATATTTTCTTACATCCCTGGCAGGTTGTGTGTTGTGAAAATGTCTTAAAGTATTAAAGCACTAACTGCTCATAAACAGTACATTGAACAGCTCTGGTAGCTCAAAATATTTAAAATTCAAGAAGAGTCTTGTGTTACAGATTTACCTTAATACATCATAATAATGCCAGTAATATTTTATATAAAGCTGTGACTTGTGGTATTTTAAACTCTGCCGTCATGGTTTGTCATGTAAAAACACGGAATGCAGTGTGCACTTATTTAGGAAAGGATTTACATTCTATATTAAGCTGAGCACCCAGCTGAGAGGAAACATGTGCCGGTTATATAAATCCTGGACATTTTAGGTTGTCCTTCAAGACATCCTGTCTTTGTTACAGACTGTCATGGCAACTGGGGGTGCTTAAATAGACCCCACTAAACCATTTTGACTGAAGTTAATACTGTGACATGAATCATGCACCACATATTAGGTTTGTTCAGCTTTATTTAAAATGTTAATAAGCCATTAAACCATTAAACTGTAAGGGACCGCATGTGTGTTACAGTTTGTTTTTGTCCTCATTACAAAACTCAGGCAAATAATAAATAGATGAGTTGTGCACCTAGAACTTTAGGTGGTTTTATAGTTTGTATTGGCTAATTTACATGACCAATTCCACCTTAAACAAGGTGTTTTTGTTACTGGGTCTTTAGGTCTGATGTGTGTAAATGAGCTCTGTTCTGATTGGCTGCTCTTTATTATTCTTTTTGCATTAAAAAGCAGTCCAGGCTGAAGTACTCCTTTTATTTTAGTGGAAATAAGAAGAATTTAACAGCTTTAGGCCGAATAGGTGGATTTATATAAATATGTTTTGTGACATAGTAAAAACATTAACTTCAAAACTGCATTTTTGCAGCCTAGCCTGTACAATCTGGGTAGTAAATAATATGTGATGGTAAACAATGTTTATGCATTATAGCAACTTTTTAAGATACAGTTTATTTGATATGGCCCCTTTAAACTGTTGAGCTGTCTTGAGTCTTTAAGTTAATAATACATAAAAGGCATAGAAGTAAATTTAAAGGGCTAGCTTGTCTGTATTGTTGGATTTAACTGTTAAGATTTGTTTACTGTTCAACTATACAATCAGCCTGTGAACCCACTAACTTTGAAAAAAAAAAAAAAAACGTTCCCTCTCCTCTTCAGATTCCCTGCCTTTGCGGCAGTGCTCCTTGCCTGCTGTGCAGATGTTGCCCCAGTGGAAACAACTCCACTGTCACCCGGTTGATTTATGCCTTCTTCATGCTCCTGGGAGTGGGCATTGCTTGCATTATGCTCATGCCTGGCATGGAAGGTCAGCTGAAGAAGGTATGCAGCTGTGTATTTTTTCATGTTATCTTCGTTCTATGAATCATTTGCATTGCACACATGACTACTGTAAGCCGTGTTTGAGATGTTGTCAGTGTTGAAAACGTGAACCAGAACATTCCAGCCATTGTTGTTTCGTTTTGCTGCAGATTCCAGGCTTTTGCGAAGGAGGCATGGGCTCCTCAATCCCTGGTGTGGAGGGGCACGTTAACTGTGATGTACTGGTGGGCTACAAGGCTGTGTACCGTGTCTGCTTTGGCATGGCCATGTTCTTCCTCCTCTTCTCTCTCCTCATGATCAAGGTCAAGAGCAGCCAAGATCCAAGGGCTGCAGTGCATAACGGGTAGGTGCATGTCATATGAACCAAGAGACCTGAAATTGCAGGTTGTAAAGTGGATGTAGAGGGTATTATGTAATAAATGTATTACTAAGGCTGCCCCTATATTATCAGTCAGAGACTCTTTAGTCGACCGACATTCAAGTCAAGCAGTTTTTTTAAATCATAATAAAAGAATAAGGCAAACAAAAATGAACAGACACCACATTTCAATAGGGATTTATAAATAGAAGAATAATAAGATATATTTTTAGACTTTTGCAGAGATGTCTAGCGCGCCTCCAAAAAAGAATCCATGTGACAACATATGCTGGCGGTTCACTGATGAGAGAAGCGAAGAGAAGGGTGTTTGGTAAGCTAGGCTAAAACCAGGTTTTAGAAGGTGTCTACAAGCACTTTTAAAAAATCACAACATGGGCTGCTCTGTCATATGGGCTGATTTACTACAACTGAATACATTTACAGCAGGTAGTTATGTCTATTTACAGTTGGATCATGTCCACTTACTTTTGGGAGGCCTGCTGCTTAAAGAGCGGCAAACCCAGCACACAAACAACTGATCTGTTTAAACTGCAGCTGTTTTTGATTAGTAAAGCTGTGGCCTAATCAACTTATTCTAACAAAGATCATAAGGTGTTACCATAAGCAAGTGGACAGTGATGTCTGTTTTTCTTTACGTAAAACCATTCCAGTCTTAACTAACTTCACTCTTTTCATTTAAATTTATTTATGAGTTACTGTTTTTTTTAATAAGACATATGGGAGTAGGCTTATCCCATTGAAAACGTGTTAATTTTTGTAATGGTCGTGACTTGGTGTTAGACTGTATCATTTATTTATTCATTGTGTGTAATGTTTAGAATGGAAAAAAAATAGCCTACCAGAGCTTGATTTAAACCTACACGGCCACTGTTTGTTTAATTATTGCACAAATCCATGCGGCATCTACAGAGAACATACTTCTTTTAATACACAGTTATTGTGTATTTGCTGAATTTAAAATATTGAGGGAACATACCACAAAAAGTATGGCCTGTAAGTACAATTGGGGAAATTAAATGGTTATGTACTAACTATGTAATAACTATGTAATAAGTTATGTAATAACTGAAGATCTTCTGGGAAGACCATGCCAGAAACCCCTTGTCCTTTCAGTCTAACTAATAAAAAGAGGGGTCCAGCCTTCTAGCTCCAGACAGAAGCTGCCCAGAACTCCAGCCTAAGCTGTCCGAGTTCTCCATCTCCCATAATTAGTACTTGCGCCAAATGATGAAGGCGTAATGTTGGTAGAGAGTTAGTCTTCAAGGTTTCCATTTTTATTCCCCCTGCAGGTTTTGGTTCTTCAAGTTCGCTGCCGCCACCGCAATTGCAGTCGGAGCATTCTTCATTCCTGAAGGCCCCTTTACGACTGGTAACAGTTTCTTGTCCAATACTTTGTCATGAAACATATTCATAATTACATGTTGATTGTAAAGACTGTATCAGTTGGTTAAAACTTAGTTTTAATTGGTGCACACGCTGGTCTTTAAGTATCAGATGAATCAGGAAAGTAACCATGTCTCTTCTTGTGCTTACCTTCTAGTGTGGTTCTACATTGGCATGGCTGGCGCTTTCTGTTTCATTCTGATTCAGCTGGTGCTTCTGATTGACTTTGCACACTCCTGGAATGAGTCATGGGTGGAGAAGATGGAGGAGGGGAACTCTCGCTGCTGGTATGCAGGTACGCATGTGGAAGATTCTACCTTCTGGTTGGCGTAGGTTTCGTCACAGTGAGTACTCAGTAGTGGGCGGTATTCAAAAGTGCTTCCGTTGTTCAGAGAAACAGTGGAAGGTTTTTTTTTCTGCTGGTTGTTATATTTAAAAGTTGAACAGTAAAAATGTAAGAAATCGTAAGACATTCGAAATTATTTTGGTTGGTGTCAGTGAGAAGTGAGCTTGGATACTGTAAGTAAAGCTTGGTCTGTTGGTTAACAGCACCAGTTGAAAGGCTTGTTTGTTCGACTTCCTGTGTTCCTTAGTGGTTTATAAAAGGCCTGTTTGTTCTGCTTCCTGTGCTCCACAGCCCTGCTCTCTGCCACAACTGTGAACTATGCCCTGTCTTTGGTCTCCCTGGTGATGTTCTACGTGTACTACACTCACTCTGATGGCTGCACAGAGAACAAAGCCTTCATCAGTGTTAACATGCTGCTGTGTGTGGGCGCCTCCGTCATGTCCATCTTGCCCAAAATTCAGGTAGTGAACTGGTGCTGTGTTTGTTGTGGGGCTTTTTGACCATTTTAAGATTAGATAATCCTTTATTAGTCCCACAATGGGAATAGATAAATAAACAGTACAGTATACATAATAAAAATAATAAAAAGTCAAGAACTCTCAAGGTTGTATTTTCAAATAATTGCACGTTGCTTCTTAATTGCGCAGGGTAATGGAAAAATATTGCACATTACATTATACTGAAAAAAAATATATTTTCTGTAAGTGTGAAGTGTTTAAGTGTGTGTGTATGTAGTCCGCTGTGTATATGTGATCTGCTGTGAGCAGAGCTGGTTATAGAGTCTTAAAAGCAGCAGGAAGAAATTACCTGCAATACCATTTTTTTCTGTGCATTAATAAATGCTGCTCCCCAGCAATGCTTTAGTACTACTGCTGTAGTTTAACCAACTGCTTAAACCTAGAATATAAAACATTTGGTGAAACACCCCTAGACTAATGACATGTTTTGCTCATCTAAGGTTATAATAAGTAAACACATTCTCTGCAGACAACAAATTTTATGTGTAATTTTCTGCATTTATTTGCTGAATTTTTAGAGTATTGTTTTACTTTTATTTATTTTCTTCTTATTATTCCCATTTTTATTTATTATTTATTTTATTAATATTTCAAATTCTGTATACTATCTTATGGATTTATGTGAGCGAGCAGTTGTCAAAGCACTTTACTGCTAGTTACACCGTGTATGACTACTTCGTATGTGACAAATAAACTTTGATTTGATCGGACTTGATTTGGTATGATATTTAGCATACTGGGGAAACTTGTGCACACGACTGTGTGTGCTTTAACTCCTTTTTTAAAATCTTTTTTTCTCCTTTTCATTCAGGAGTCTCAGCCCAGGTCTGGTCTCCTGCAGTCCTCCATTGTTACCCTGTATACCATGTATCTGACCTGGTCTGCCATGACCAACGAGCCTGGTAAGAGAGCCTGGTATTTTCTAAACAGTAGTGTTTTTAAGCAGCATTTGAAAAAAAATCAGCTGCCTTTCTGTAAAAACATGAAAACATAATCAAACTAGACTTTAAGAAATGTATCATTTTGAAGATTAAAGATTTTTTGCCACCTCCAAAAGACATGATTTTGCTTTTTGCAGACCGTAAGTGCAACCCCAGCCTGCTGGGCATTATTGGCCTGAACAGCACCACCCCAGCTGGCAAGGACCATGTCGTCCAGTGGTGGGATGCCCAAGGCATTGTGGGACTGATCCTGTTCCTGTTGTGTGTTTTGTACTCTAGGTAAGACAGGTTTATTCTGAAGGCTGTGTGTGTTTTTTCATTATTAACAAGAATGCACATCTCTGACCTCACAACAGTTCTACCTGTTTGTTATAGGAAATCTCAAATTCAGAATTTTAAAGGGCCCATATTCTGTATTTGTCTTGGATTTACTTTGATCCATAACGTTGGCCTGGGTTTTATATACCAGAATCAGTCACAGCTCATTTTTACATCACCATTTTCTGTTTTCTCTTTATCCCTTGGAACAGGGTCTCTGTTCAGTTCCAAATAAGCTGTCGCACCCCTTACATAACTCATCCACACATCTTTATACATCCAGCCAATCAGGGACTGGGGAAGAGTTTAAATGGCTAGAGCAGGTGTGGTAAATTATATCTTAGCAAGAAGGTAGCTTTCCATAACCTGGGTCGGAAACCACTCCCTTTAAATTTTAATCCCCTCCATTTCAAAAACAGTTATTTAAGGATTTCCATGATATGTACCCTTAACATATACCAAATACACCAAATATAAGAATGCTACTGCAGGAACTGTAGACAGTAACAATAAACGAGTACATACTTTTATTATTGTAGTTGCTTACGCAGATTGTTTTTCTCTAAAAAGGTGATTCTAGTACTGTTTATGCTGAATTAAAATCTGTTTCTAGAATTTATTGTCTGTAACTCAGAGTTTTGTGCCACATAATTGTAATTTAACAAAAAACCTATTCCTATATTATTATCCATTGGTATGCTGAACCAAATGTAAATAAAACAATGCAATCATGTGAAAATCATGTAAAGGCTATATCAAATTAAAAATGCTAGAGATGGTTTATCATGTTGAAACTGAGAAATGTTATTATGTTTATTATAAATAGTATTATATAAATGGGATTGTAGCACAGTAGTAGTACAATATTCTGTATTTTGCTGCTGCAGCATCATTTATGAGGGTCCAAGTGTTTTTTTTTTGTTTGTTTTTTTTTTTGTTTTTTTTGGATATGTTTTAGTGAACGGTACACTGTGGAAGATGCCATTTTTAATAACACGAGATGTCAGTAGAAGCGTTCTGCTTTATGATTTCCCAAAATTTCATCACACACATCTTTGATAAACCAAAACTGAATTTGCATGTTTAAACCCAGCCTGCATAAATGTGTATAATACAAATTTGTGTTTTTAATACAGGAACTGTGCTTACCAGTGTAACCAGTATTGGGACTGGGCGATATGGACCAAAAATAATATCTTGATATTTATTTTAGCTGAATGGATATATATATATATATATATATATATATATATATATATATATATATATATATATATATATATATATATATATATATATGAGACGTATCTCAATATTTTTTCTACCCATAATGTGATAATAAAAAAGCACTTCTGTGTCAAAGCTACATGTCCCAAATGTCACACAGGCACTTTTGACTGGCATAGTTTTTCTTTTAACTAACCAGCTCCTCTTTGATAGCTTCTTTCGTGTTTTTATCCGTCTCCATGCTGTCGCTGCCTGCATTTACGGGTGAAGCGGGCGGGGAGGGGTGAGTTTTGTGAGGGAGAGAGGCGGGGTAGCGTGAAGTTGAGACAAATTGGGAGAAGAGAAAGGCGAGCTGGTGGATCAACAAGTATATTTGCAGTGTAACACATATTGTCTCATCCTATATCTATAAAAATATATAAAAATATATTGATATTTCTTAAAAACTTGATATATCACCCAGTCCTAAACAGTATTACCAATTCTGAACCAGTGTGGTTGAGTCGCTAAGGCAGTTTTTTTAAGCAGTCTGCATGTCTTTTTCAGCATCCGCAACTCCAACAACACCCAAGTGAACAAGCTTACCCTGACCAGCGATGAGTCCGCTCTGATCGAGGATGGGCCAGCTCCAGAGAACTTCGATGAGGGAGATGGCGCCAGCCGTGCTGTTGACAATGAGAAGGATGGCGTCACATACAGCTACTCCTTCTTCCATTTCATGTTGTTCTTGGCGTCTCTATACATCATGATGACTTTGACCAACTGGTACAGGTATGTGGCATCAAAACTAAACCTAGTTTGTGGCTACGTACCTCTGTTCTGGAAACCCACCCTATAAGTTGTGTGGTACTGTAGGCCAGAGGTATTTAATTAGAATTCAGTACGATCCAGTTAGAGGGAATTTCCTCAGGCCAAGGTCCGGACTATCATAATTTCTAACTTGTGGTATAATTCAGTGGTGTATCCTGTTCACTCAAGTAGCCTAGTATCAGCATCTTATACCATCAGCTGAAACACCAACACATCACACATACCGTTCAGTACATTTCAGTATATTTGTTTAAATGCTGAACAGAATGAATTATTTATAAAACTTCTAATAAAAGTTTTTTCCTCACTTGAAGTAAAAACTAGTGTTGCACCGATACGGTATCTGCGCCGATACTGGCACTTACACACAGTATCGGTATCTGCAATAGAGAGCGCCGATACCATGCAGCTTATTGATTAAATGGCTGCACGTGTTTCTGCATTGTGGCAATTTTTTTTTTCATAGCTATGAAACTTTTTAATGTGCAGTTACTCAACCAGTAAATGGTGTTCTTTCAAGGTTATTATATCTTTTTCAGGATAAGACATAAAATACAACATATAAAAAGTGAAACACTATAAATATCAGTATTTATAGCCATATATTGAGCATTTAAGTCAGAGTTGGTATTGGTATCGGTACACAGTATCGGCAGATACCTGAAAAGCTGGTATTGGTATTGGTATCGGTAAGGAAAAAGTGGTATCGTTGCATCCTTAGTAAAAACAAGGGCTACAATAAAAAAAAAAACAGAATGCTTTGAAAAAAAGGTGCAACTTTTTTTGAGGAATAAACATAAGTCTTTCCATTTCTGGTTAAATCAGTCAGGTTTTGCCGTCAGCTTTCCTTTATTAGAGCACGTTATTCTTTCTCCGACCTGCTTTACTTCGTCTGTGTGTATCTCGCCTGTGTGTGCGCCACTCTCCCGAATCTGCACAGATCTGATTGGCTGAGGAGCCTTTGGTCATCTTACAGCGCACGTGATTGGTCTGTGAGGTTAATATGCCGCAAAGCCGTATACCGTAAAAACGAGAAAAGCTCTAACACTTTCAAAATTAAATCGGTCTTAATAGTTTATCGGTTTGGGTCCGCATTGGACATTGTCTGGGTCCTGACCCGGACCGCGGTCCGCCTATTAGTGACCTCTGCTATAGGCAATTGTGTAATCCCATGTATATGAAATATAAGTTATAGGCTCTCACGGCATGTAGTACAAAACAGCTTTGTCGTAGATGCCACATTACCTGCAACTGGTTATGTTTATGATCCCCTAATCCGTCAACAACAGCCCTCCTAGCTACCTACGGTGTATTGTAGTCTATCTAAATTATGGAGACTCTTTTTTTCGTGAAGGCGCCATTGAATACATGTTTTTAAGTTGTTCTCTGACGTTTATATAGAACAGCGTGGGATTTTGAGATTGGCCCACTTTATCGTCCCTCTTGGGTAAATGCAGGATTTGTATTTGAATGCAGAGCAACCAGCGTTCAAGGCTCACAGTATGCAAGTTCTATGCACTGAGCTCAGCTATGACAACATAAATACAGTTTTACATTCTATGACATATTTAAATTAAATATTAGGATTTTCCCCCATTGTTATTGACCACTGAACACCTAATGGTTGCAGCTCTATTAGCAATAGGTTTACACATGAGATTACCGTTTGAGGCTGCTGTGAACTAACTAAACATTTCATTTCCATTTTCAGCCCTGACTCCAACTACGAGGTGATGACTAGCAAATGGCCATCTGTGTGGGTGAAGATCTCATCCAGCTGGATCTGTATCTCTCTGTACGTGTGGACCCTGGTGGCTCCACTGGTCCTCACCAACCGTGACTTCGACTGACGAGTCAGCTGGAGGACAGCTTTGCGTGAACCTTGCCCGTCATTATTGTGAATATCCATCTGTATAGGATAGGCAAAGTGAAGACATATTGTAAATACCCAAAGTCAGTGCATTCCCTCTGTGGTCAGCCCACCAGTTTCATTTAACTACTGCATGTTACGTAGTGATATTTATTTGTGGTGTATGTTATTGAAGAAGGTCAAAACAAGTAGCTAAACTCGGATGATTATTTACAAGAACATCCCAAAGAAAGACCAGGAGAAATCCAACAAATGTATTCTTGGGAGGGGAAAAAATTGTAAAGTTGTTATGAATGAGAAAGCTTGTCCGTATTGTTTTGTTGTGCAGACAGACATGGTTTTAGTTTCCCGTAGATTGAGCGTAATCATTCAGTATTGCTGCTTTAGCATGAACAGAATCATCGCCAAGTAGAGGTTTAGGTTTTTTCCTATGCTTATTTTCTTGCCTAGTGATCTCCCATCTCCATATGATTTCTGCCATCATAGAGCTTATGTTAATGGTGTACCCAAGCTGTTTCAGTAACATGATCAGTGGATGGATATTAACAGACGCCTCTCCCCATCAGTGTTGCTGCTTGTGTTGCCGGTTTCGTGCATGCTAACGCATCTACTCAGTCAGGCCTTTAGTTAGGACTGTAAAATGCCACAGTGCTAACCCTTTTGCAACTTGCACAGGTTAGTTGAGTTTTATGACTTTTTAATTCTTGTGTTGAAACGTTTTGCACTGATTCTTTTCTTATCTGATAACCCACGTTACGATGTTTGATGTGTTCTGATTTCAGATCTGTAGATTTCTTTCTCACTCCTATGCCATTTAGACATGTTACCAGCCTGCGGACATTACTAGTCTTGTAGTTGCTGTTAAGTAATGTAATCGGCATTGTTGCTGCTGTGTTTGTTTATTTTTGGTCTTTTTGACAGGTGCATTGTAACCTGCCTCGTCTTCAATCATTAAAGGTGTAAAACCCCATCGCCGGCATGGTGTGAATATTGTCTGTGCTTCCTGTGAGTAAACATAGTTAACCGTGATTCTAACAGGCAACAGTGTTGAGTCATTAGAGGAACATTCAACTAATCCATCACCTTCAAATCCTAGATGGTTGCTGAGCTGTTGCTGTGACTGTTGGTGGTTGCTAAACTAGTAATAGAGCATTGCTGTGGTATCCAGGGGTTAAGTTGTCACTAAGCCATTGCGATGGAGTCCCAGCTTGTTGCTTAGCCATTGCTATGGTATACTGCCAGGTGGTTACTAATGTGTTGCTCTGGCATCTAGGGAGTTGCTATGGCATTGGTGTTGCTAGGCTACTGTTATGGTTGTTAAGCCAACTGAGCTGTTAAGAGTTAAGAGTCCACATGCAAACTGTCCAGTTTGCTACAGTGAGTGTATTTAGTGTTTGTATCCACTCAACAATTCAATTATGATAGAATTTCTGCAGTTATCCGATTATTCAAGTGGTGAGGTACACAGTGTACTCCAGTTCCTTAGATTGGATTAAAGTAGATTAAGAAATCTGATAAAGACAGAGCTGGATTTTAGCTCAGTAGTCAGGTTTCTCAGCACATGTACCCTTACTCTGATTTTATTCAGATTTCTTGCAAGACTTAAAACGGTCGTACGAAAAAAAAAAAAAAAGTTTAGAGTTTAGCAACGCACCCGTCAGATGCCAAGGTGAAGTATCCTTCATCTTCTAAATGTTGTTCATCATTGATTTGATTTTCTTTTTTAAGTGAGTTTTGTTACTTTTACATCACATCTTGTGCTGAGTTTATTGACTGGTTGCAGAGCAGTAATCCAATTACAGTCTGAGTCACACAGACCCAGAATTTTCCCATCATCTGATTACCTAAATGTATGTCAATGTGATGAATGTACTACTGACAATTAGGGGTGTGTCATATTGTATCGCACACAATAATATCGCCAATATTTTTGAATATTGTAAATGATATACCCTGAAATATCGTGCCATATCACACCATCCCTAATTATTACATCAGGTACTACTTTTACTGTTTTTAGTAAAAGAAAAATTCACACTTTTCTCATTTCCCATTATATATCTACTAGAGACAGATTTTATTTGTCCAGTATCATTCATTTCACTTCAGTCCTGCATGTATGGAGATATTTGGAGTGCATTATTTAGTATCAAGACATTCTGGATCATTGACTGTTGTTACAATTTGATGAAAATTCTTGTATTTTTTTAATATCTCAGTTAGGGTTGTGCCAAATTATATCGTATGCAATAACATTTAATTTTCATTTTGTTGCAGTAGTGTATTCCTGAAATATATATTTTTAATTCAGTGTTTTGGCATATCACCAAGAGTATCGTTATCGCAAAAATACCATGAAATATTGTGATATTATTGTAGGGCCATATCGCTCACCCCTACTGACAATATCAGATTTCTACGTTCATCAGTGTATTGAATGCACGTAACCACACTCATTGGTTTGAGAATATTGGGGTCAGCGTGATGTTACAGAGCTCACATTACAAACCTCTGCAATAGCAGTCTGCTGTGGTGACTGATCTTTTGAATTAATTTATGGCTACACTTAAATCCAAGTTTGGGATTGTTGTGGATTTTCTAACAACTCTAGAGCGCACACCTCAACACTGCAATGCTCTACAAATGTGCAGAGTAATGATGCTTTATTTTTTGGTACAATGTTAATTTTTAAAAGCTACTTTTAAGTGTGTTGTCTATAGATGTGTTGACTTATTTTCACAAAAAAAAGCATGGGTTTCAAGCAGATCTGCTTTCTATTGTACTCTATTAGGTTTTTAAAACAAGGTTTACGTCAAACCTCCAGCACAAGTAAATCAATGAAAACCTTTTTTTTTATAGCAAAAAACACCCCCTTGTTCGAGACTGACACAGAGAATAACTCCATATTCTGTGAAACTGCTTTGGCTGAACAGCAGCATGAACCTCGGTCAATATAATAAAATGAAACAAAAACAGATCAAGCTGTACACATCAGCATGTATGCATGGAGCAAGAAGATACACAGGGTTCCAAATACTTGCAACTGCTTTAATGTAATTACCAAGCTTGGAATACTGACAAAGCCTACGAGACGGGCTCTACTCTACTTTCGAAACATTACAGAACTAACAATAGAGTACTGTATGTACAGAGATCTGAACGCAGGCACTTACAGGACTGTTACCCACAAATCTCGCTGTCACATAATTAGTTAATATATATATATATATAAAAAAGAGAGAAATAAAAAACACATAGCAAACTTGCTGCAATGTAAACCAGCAACATAACTGCAGCCACATCCTCTTGTGGACATCTTAAAATGAGACAGGAACAGTGTAACAGTAACAGGAAGCATACGTGAAATGTTGGAATGCGGTAATTGAATTTGGCCAGAAATGCACCAAAACAATTCCATCAAATAAATAGATCATCATTTTGATGAATATGTACAAAAAAAAGTCCAGTCATTTTGAATCTCCTGCCTGCTGCTCCTAATCAGACCTCCAGGCTGGTGGAGGATCCTGAGACTGGTCAGCGGAAGGCAGGTCCGAGTCCAGTTCGCACAGGTAGAAGAGCGTTTCTTCTCTGGCCTCAGCCTCTGTGAGTGGCTCCAGGCGGATCATTGAGTGGCGGGGGGTGTGTTCTTTCTCCAGGCTGGAGTCCAGAAGGTCCATGGACTCCTCGCTCTCATGCTTCAGCAGAGACTGACTTAGGTCTTCAGGCTGGGACTCCAGGGCTGAAGGCAGGGGACTGCAGCCATCCAGGAAGGCCAGCAGGGGGCAGCTGGTGTATTGAATAAGCTGTTTGTCTGAGGGGTGAATCAAACATTAGCATGTGAGACTCTTGGAAAGTCCTGGAAGTTCATTTCTAACTTTGCCAGTTCAGCGTAGAAGGAGTTCTATTGGGAGGGGGTTGTAGGACCCCACTCTCCCTTTATATGACTGACAATGACTACAGATGTCCTGCTCTGGTCAGTGTTGGAGGTGATGTTTTTGGACTAGCACTGGCTCTATTAGCCCAAATTAAATTCTGATCTTTCGCGAGTGGAACGGTTCCTCAACAAAATCAAATTCACACAACTTTCTACTTCTCCAAATTCTGCTTCTTCTGTTTAGTGCTGGAGCTAGGAGGCAAATGTTATCCAACAAGTCAAGTCACCCAAAACCTTACTATAGAAACTTCTCTCGAACCAAATCTGTCAGCATTCAAGTCGCAAATGTGGTTTAGGACCTGGTAAGCTAATTTTTAGATTACTGTAATGTGAGTGTGTTAGGAATTAAAATTTTTATTAACGCATGGTAATTCTAGACTTCTAGAAAGGGTATCTTAAATGCACGTGATCTACAAATGGTTAAACTAAAAGACGCTCTGACTCGACTATTAGAGGCACAAATGACACATAGCCTACATGCCTAACACTCAAGAAATCAGACAGTTTGTGGACTATATATATTGACAGCGAGCCATTTGCGAAGCAGCTACGTGTGTTTTAAATCTCCGGCGGTATCTAGAACAGTCTTAGGTTCTACACTGGATGATTAAGAAACGGTTAGCAATGAGACTTTTCAGGTGACTCTACTAAAAGAAACATGTTACACGTGTTAATAATCTTAAAATAATCTGCTAAAATAAGATAAACAGGTAAACAGGTGCTGTCCTGCTGCTGTGTTGATGAAGCTCTACGGGATGTTTGATCTTCAAGTGCTCGTGTATAGCAGTTGTACTGTAGTGATCATCTCCACTGTGCAGAGCTGACAGAGCACCACACTGTTGTGTTTCTGTGTGAAACAATCCCACATCTTTAGATGCATGCGAATGATTGTTTATAGCTGCAGCTTGGGCTCTGGATAATTCCATGCTTTCAGTAGGCGCGGCCATCTTTGCGACACAACAATGAACGGTATGATAATCGATGTAATGTCGTAATCGATTGCGTTGACACATTACCCCAGCCCTACTACTACTACTACTACTACTACTAATAATAATAATAAAAAAACTGAGATAAAAAAGGGTAAAAAAATTGCACAGAAAGTATAAACAAAAAAATTACCTGTATTGCCATTTTCAGTGTTGTTTTCAGGGGAAACGTTGTCTTTCCCACCTGAGCCTGTTTCCTGCGATAAAGACTGCAGAAAAAACATAAATAGAACGTGAATGACTTGTGAAGTTGACTCGCAAGTATATTGTAGCACATCCTTCAAAACGAGCTACTGTCTATGCTGAACATTTAAAGGGGCAGCTAGTGATTCTGGGAATAGCCGACAATGTTTAAACAGCATAACTAATACACCCCTCTCTTCAGTGCTCCTTCAGAAGCTCCATCCCAAGTCATGGACACACGTGGCCATAAAACGCTTCCCAAACAATACACAAATAAATACCATAATTCAGCTTTACAGTGCATAACGATCCTGCAAGTAATGTTACTAACCCTAGTCAGGTTGTAGGTCAATAAACTGTCACTACAATTGCTGCTGTGATGCTGACAAGTTACTTTTACATTAGCAAACAGGACGAAAGAATACTGACCTATTGGTTCTGTGGCACAGTAAAAATAAGGTTTAATCGCTTGCTGTGCCTTTAAGCCTGATCCAACTACAATAGGGTGTTATTGGGCAGGGAGTGAAAGATCATGTGATCAGTATGCAACAAAAAACTTTTAATCTAAAGAAAAATACATTAACAGAGAAGCTTTTCAAAAGAACTAGAACAGGCCTGATATAAACTCATTGCCACATACCTCCAAAATACTCGGGTCAATGCTGAACTGTTTTCCATAAAGCAAGGCTTGGAAGTCTTCCAAACTGCAGTCAATGCTGTCCAAGTAGTCCATCAGCTCAACCCTGTTTGAGAGATCATGTTTTCTTGGGAACACTGCAAATAATGCTACTACAAATCACAAAACCTACAGGGTTTTAAAGTAAGGCATGTTTTGGGAAATTCTGACAAGTGAAATCTGATTAGTTACACGCTTCCAACTGGGTGAAGCAAATTCTTACTTACTTGCCCAAGAGGTTAATGTTTTGTGAAATCGTCCCACTCTCATTAAGGATGGAGTCCATCATCTTCATGGGATCCTCTTGACTCAGGACTGATAAATTATTTAACCGCAGTGCACTGCTGGTTGGTTGGGTGTTGATGATACTTCTGGGCGTTTCTGCTTCCTCTTGAACGGTGGAGTCTGTTGACGCATTTCCCTTCGTGCTCGTCTTTTCTGTCGCTGAACTGTCTTCATAGTTTAGCTCAACTATTTCAACGTCTCTGGAGAAAAATACATTGACAAAACACAAATGAGTTGCAGGGGCTGCAGCAGAGTCCTTGTCTGACTATAGTTCACGTCGCACTGTTGCATCTGCACCGAGGAGCAGTCTGTAAATAATTTGACAGTGACGTGTGTTGTTTTTGTTGTTTTAACTGTACTTCGGCAAATCAGATACAGAATGAAAGAATGGTTATGAGGTTACGAAACCTAAGTTGTCAGATGTGGCTCAATGGTATTTATATCTATATTTAGTGAACCACAAAGGAAAATACAGTTCTTCTACTTAAGTGGACACAGCTTTTCAAGTAATTACATCCAAAGGGTCACTAAAGAAACCCTTGGATGAGGTTACTCTTACATAATGAAGGCAGGCTTTCTTAAATATGGAGGCACTTAGAAAAGCATTGTCTCGTATTCTCTGTGGGCAAGGTTCAGTATATATATTTTAAGTATACAATAAAAGTTATGTTATGCAGTGATGCTAATGATTTGCATTGACTTAAAGGTGCAGTAGATTAGAAAACTGGCATAGTTATATAAGAAGTTCAATACCTAGAACTGACATACTGTGAATCTCAAACACTGTGATGCCTTCTTCAAATACGAAACCTACATTTGGAAAAGAGGCTTTAGTGTTAGAATTTACAGTTTAAAAATAATCGGTTGAAAGCAGGCTTATGCCAAACTCCCCCCATTTCAGTCTCCACTATTATTACTATGCCCTTAAAGCACTACTTATGAGGGTAAATGTTCCAGCTAGAAACCTTTCCAGGGAACGCAATTCAACTTTTCTACATGAATAAAAGAGTCCTGATGCAGTAAAACCAATCGACTAACAAAACTACACTTGTTAAAATCTTTTCAGATTAGATTTTCACCAAAACAAGTCCGCAAATGTGAATGCGGCACATATTTAGAAAGAAATTACTGACAGACTTGTTAGCTGGAGTACTTTCATTTTTAGATTTAAGTGCACGTGCAGAAGTAATTACTGCAAAATTCAGTTCTGATTTTTTTTGCAGCTTTTAGATTATTTTTGGCATGTAGATGTACTTAATGCATTACTGTGAGGAGAAAAATGATGCATTATGGGGTGTGGGCTGGAAGTAAGGGAACCAGCCTTGTGACTGGAAGGTTGCCGGTTTGACTGAAGTGCCCTTGAGCAAGGCACCTAACCCCCAACTGCTCCCCGGGCGCTGTGGTAGGGCTGCCCACCGCTCTGGGAAAGTATGTCTGTTCACTAGTGTAGATGTGAGTGTTTCACTGCACAGATAGGTAGTGGAGATCTTGAATTTCCCTTTGGGATTAATAAAGTATCTATCTAATCTTTAAAAATAAATAAATAAATAAATTCTAAACGGCTCTGTTTGTATGATTTGTTATGTACCTCTTATGTACTGTCTATCAAAAACCTCAGACAGGCTGTTGTTTTGGTCTATCATATCTTTGCTGTCCAAAGAAAAACAAGCATTTACTTTAATGTAAATTAATCCCAAGTGATTTGGGATTATTTCTATTGGTCCATGCATCATATAATTTTTACAGAATATGAAAAGCAGCTGTCATGTTTAACTAACCTGAAAAAATGTAAAAAATAAAAAAAAAGGCAATATTTGTCTCTGGACAGCGACAATAATACAGAACTTACCCTTCATCGGCTGTCCTCGATGCATCCACTGTGACCTCTGCATCTTCAGTAATGTCACAGATGATGACGTCATCCGAAACGTCTGAGTTGGTCTTCAGTCCACCGATCTCACTGACTGCAGACTAACAGAAAAGGCTCAGAGTGACTCAACAGCCTGTGTGTCTGTATTAATTAGTTGGCTATAATTAATACAAGTCAGTCCCCTAGCAACGTGAAAACAACAGATGAAGACTCTCGCAAATTAAGCCATATTATCACAGAGACAGAGCAATCACTATCAGGATAAACAACTGTCGTATTAGAAGTTCACAAAGCCGAGAGCATCACATAGTCCTCCAACTAGGGATCATCAGCCTCAGGCTTGGAAGGTTTTGGTCAAGCACATTTTGATAATCTTCCCAGCCAAACACATAATTACCAGGTTTACTAGACAGGCTCGACACAGTGGAGTCAACAAACAGTACTGACGCCAACCTCCAGACCAGCACTGCTGTCTCATGACTTAAAGCTATAATCAGGTATTTTTAAACCTTTATTACTTTTTTTACTCCACTTTGCTTTACATATTTATCATCGTCTCCTCTCCTACCTGTTCATTTATTCAGATTTCTGAATTAAAATATTTACATGCTGGTCTTCAAGACTCAGGCCTGAACACAGTTCATCTTATTGACAAGTCTTGTAATTGGCAAGGGATAACCAATAGTGCTGTGTATTGGCAAGAACCTGGTGATACAATACATATCGTGATGCAGCAGTCACCATTCAATATATCATGATATACTGGGATACTGCAAACAAAGAGATATACTGCGATTTTTCAAATCCTACTATTAAAACACACCACTGTATGAACAGGTTTGTCAATGCTTACAACAGCATTGCACCCTTGTGCTGCTTGTTAATGTTGTGTAATGCATCGATCTGTGTATCGATACTGTGTTTTTGAGAATTGATACAATATCACAAAACATAATATCTCGATATTCGATATTTTCGTAATTTTTTGACAAGCCTTATAACCAAGAACTAAGAGTGGGCGATACGACTGCATATTTCATTACAATATGACTATATTTGGGTTTGTTCAACTAGATTTAGTCCAGTGCGGTATAAGAAATGCTAAATAAAAATCAAGTTTCTATGTATTTTTGATAGACTTGTGTTGTTTTGTGTTTCGACCATCATTGGCCTCACGTACTGTTCACCTAGCACTGGGAAAGATAACAGCCTCAAGACTGCAGCAGAAAAATCTTCTTTAAAGATGTATATCAATGTTTAATCTTCATCTGTTACACCTGTATCACCACAACAGACAATAAATTAAAAATGATTCTCTCTACAAAAGAAGACCACCTATCCACTCAAAACACACTTGCAATAGAAGCCAGTGGGCGGCTGCTTCAGCACATCAACAGGTTCTCTGTTCTTTTGCCAACTATAGCAATCAACTGACAACAAAACACGACACAGATGAAGCAGTCTTCTGAATCTCCTGATTGTGGCTGTAGTATAAGGAAGACAAGACTATAACTCCTCTTCCCTTCATACGTACCTTGCCATGGTCCATGTGCTCCTGAAAGATCTGGGAGAGGTATTTCGACTTCTTTCCATTGCTATTCAATAACAGTGGCCTGGTTTAAACAGAGGGAGAAAGCAGATCAATCATATTTTTACATACTGTTGCTGACATTGTAACTTTAATCGTATTTTTCTTACATTGCGTGATGAATGGACAGTAAAATTGTCTGATTTACAAAAACAGTTGAAAAAAAAGTAACTAAAAAGCGTTATTTGTTCTCATGTAAAGTTACTATTTTACAGGAAAATGAATAGATACATTAAATCTTACCTCTTGCGTTTCAAGTTGAGCATGCGATTGTTCTGGACCAGTGTGATGATGAACTGTACCAGCTAACATAAAAGAAAGACACATTAATAGCATAACAAATGTAATACAGCATATTTTAAAACCAAGTATTTTGCAGAATACAATCATATGCTCTCCATCCATCAAAACTTCACAACAATGTTAGCACATGTACATTTTTTTTAACAGACCTCTTTTATAGCTTGCTGTTGTTGGGCATGTTTCTGCCGTAGGTCTGACATCTCCCTCCACAGAGCCTCATTCTCACTGAATGAAGTGCACAGAATGAAAAGTTGCAGAATATGAGAAAAGTGCATTAACACAATATATCATGAACACAATATCTGACCAAAACTAATTTCAGTTTTTTAAAAAGTTTACCGTTTCAAAGTGGCAAGCCGGGCGTCCATGCTCTCCTGTTTGTCATGCACATTCTGAACACTAGATAAGATTTTGGACAGATCCTCTTGCCTAAGCTTGTTGTCCTCTGGCCTGGTGTTGGAGACCTACAACATACATAGATTGAGTATTTAAGCAAACATAAAGTCACTCTGACAGATCGTAAAAGCTATATAATAAGATATATAATCTATATAATATAATCAGCTTTAAGTCCTGCCTCATTTCAAGTAGACTCAAGAGGTTTGTACAGCTGATTTCTGTGATTCTTAATTTCCAGGTTAGACACCTGGCCTTACCCTTAAGGCACATGACTTTAAAATACCCCAAACACTTTTAAAAAGGTTATGAGCTAAGAGTATTAGAACCTTCAACTATTAAACTATGACTATTTGGCCATGGTAACTACGCCAACTTCAATGTGATTGGTAATTCTCAATTGTCTTGTTTCTTAAATTCAAATAAACTGCAGGAACTCATTTTTGCACCACTGGTGGAGAAACTACCCAAGCTTATTTGGTTTGCTGACAATGCCATGCAATACATGCATTCATACAAGTTGCTAGTTAGGTATGTGCTCAGATACGCAAGTACTCTTATCAACTTGCGGTACAAGCACTTAAATACTGAACTAATTATACTGGTATTTTTTATTTCCCCACAGAAAGATGGAGATAAAATATACAGACTGGTACGGCAGTACTTCATAAACACTGGTTATATGTTTTAAACATGGCTGTAAAATGCTGCGGTTTCGCTCGTAATTGTAAGTATACATGGCGCTGGGCGCTGAAACACAAGCATGTTGCCATGGGTGCACTTTTAAGGGCGTAACTGAGAAGGCAGATGCAGCGTAGTTTTATTGCTAACTAGACTAAATACCACAACTAATGTTAGCTAGGGCTAGAAACAATGGTGATGTTCTTTGACATACTCAGCCACTGTCCACTGAGAAGAAAATATCTGGTGTAAGATGACCTTCAGGTCCTTGTTAGCATCCAGTGGTGCTACGTATTTACCACAGAAATGTTTTTTGTGTCTAATATTCCAATGTAATCCTCTCATTGCTGCTAAACGTTTGTGCTATGGATTCTTTAGCATCTTAACACCAGAGCTATCACCTTAAAAAAAAAAAAAAAAAAAAAAAATATATATATTGCCTCAAGCCATACATTCATTTCAATCTTAACTGCTTTTTTTGACCTTTTTTCCTTACCTGCATGTAACGATACCAGGTATTCATGCATTAACTCTTCTGGATACTTCAATATTAAGATCAAAATGCACATTTCTACTAATAATTAGCGCATTATGTGTGATTCGCCAGCATTCGCCAATATGAATAAAAAGATGAATCGCCAATATCAGCCAGTCAGCTTTGCAAAGGGCCATAGTGCAAGCAATGCTGTTTTTATTTTTTTGTTTTTTTTTTAAAAAAAGGTTAGTTTATTTATATCAGTGAATATTTAGTTTAGAGGTTTAAAAACAACACACAATGATTCACTGTCTGCCAGAAATCTGTGTATCGATACTGTGTTTTTGAGAATCGATACAGTATATCTCGATATTCCATATTATATTCGATATAACCTAATCAATAATTATTACATTTATCAAGCAACTCAGAGTAACATATCAGTTTGTGAAATGCTATTCAATGCTGTGTAAAAGACATAACCTGAAGATCAGCATTCTTAATACATGACATGATAAATATGGTTCCTTGTTGGCAGAGGATTATAACTGATATTTCCATCTCTAATGATGTCTTGGACTGACTGCACCTAAAGCAGCAAAGCACTGGCTCGACTCTGCTTTTTCTGGTTTTCCGCTGGTTAAATTGTGGTATTTTGGCATCACCTTCATCGAGACTTTAAGCAAGCTGAGCTGATAACAAAACGTGAAGTAAAAACACTGCAGATTAATGACTGACTGGAGAGAATTGTCACGATCACTCTAAACACATATGCTAACGCTAGCTGCCAGGTCTTTTGTCGCCTTTGAGCAGTCAGAATCGTTTTTGTCGCTTGAGGTCTAACGTAATATTTTCCAAACTCAGCATCATTTTTTTCTTGCCACCATATCCGTCTCTTCTGAACAAAATGTATCTCCTTCACAGCTATTTTACGTGACATCCTTATGATAACCATCTACTCTGAGGCGGTAGTTCACACCAAACGCAAGCTGTACTATAGCAGAGAAGTGGTGCAGTGTAAAAGCAGTCAGTAACAGTTGTACAAAAGATTTTGTATATTTTGTAAAATATTTAATTTTGCACTGCCAAGCACCTTAGGTCATACTAGTACTAAAAATACATCTTGCGCAGAGCTACGAATATAAAGCTAACCCAGTATAAAGAGAATTAACACATTATCGTGCTTGAACCAAATATCAGACAAGACATGGTTGTCAGATTTTGTAATTTAGATACATAAAGCAAGACTAACAGTGTCATGCCTGACTAGTGACCATGAGCCAATCTGTGTTTATACATTGACAACGTTACAGTCTCGAGCGTTGCTGAAGTTAAAAGTTTACTGAGATTCACAGTGAGTGACAATTAAGCATTTTCTAACTGCGTCCACTGTGAAACCAGAGGGGGTCCCACCTCGGCTGCAACACCACTGACCTTTCTCTTTATGTGCTCCAGCAGATCATCTTGGCCATGCTTGAAGTAGGGATGCTGAAATTCGACTGGTCCATCTCGCTCTTGCTTTACTATGCCAGTGTCAATGTGCATCACCTTGCGAAAGCCGTCTGTGAAAGGGAAACGACAAGAGACGGCCAAAAAAAACCCACACATTACTTTCCTCTAAATTGCAGACCAACACTACAGATGAATGTTTTGCCACGCATTAAAAAAAAAAAAAAAAAAAAAAAAATCACTTACACATGTTCAGCTGCCGGACAAAGCTGGCCATGTTGTTGTGCTTAAAGAATTTTGGAAGGATTTCTTTCGCAAAGCCTTGCTCATCCAGCACCAGGAAACTGTTGCCCTCCTGTAAGAAAGAAAGGTCATATGACACTGAAACAGTACAGATGGAAAATGTTCTAAACGCTGACCAAAAAAAATATTAAGACAAAAAAAAAAAAAAAGTGGTCATCTAAGCATGCTCCATATGTTATGTACCACCAGACAAAAGGCTGATACCCTTGTCCAAGACAGACAGACACCCTTTTAGGCAAAAGCACAATGAACAATAGGAAACACGTGTACAAGGTCAGAAAACAACAGAAATGTACTACAAAAGAACATAGTTAAGAAAAATATGTTTACTGGTCATCTAAGCATGCTCCATATGTTATGTACCATCAGACAAAAGGCTACCTTAATCCTAACCATTTTGGGGCCAGAACAAATGAACAGCTGCTAGGCAAACACACAATACACAAAAGGAAGCACCTATACACCTTTAAAAACAACAGACAGACATGTACTAGAAATGTACTGTTTACAGTGCAAGTTTTAGGTTAACCTTATAAACAGCATTAGTCTCACTGTTATGATAAACAAGTCTTCTGCACTACAGTAAGGTTATTACAGATCACATTTATAATACGTCAGTACTACAGAATTACACAGCATTACTATTGACTATTGGTCCATCTCAGGAGACATAGATAAAAAATTAAGTATTCATTTAAGGCACTTTAAGACACAAGAAGAATCATCTTAATTAAGAAACAAGTCAGGAACCGTTATTAGGCGTAAACATTGAGGTAAGACGTGTCGTGTCTGAGGTTAGCGGTGACTTCGATGGAAAAGCTCAGCTGCTTGCTGTGTGAAGAAGCTAACTTCAGACAGCAAGCAGCTGAGCTTTTCTATCGAAGTCACCGCCACACAACTCCACAGAACACGGAAGATATCGACAAATACATTCGCCCTGGCGTGTCAGTAACGTGTCCAGCTACACTGACTATATTTCTTTGTTAACTAAATAAGTAACGGCCTAATTACTGGTTAGCAGGCTGGCTAACCTAGCAGGCGTTCACTGCCACATAGCTGCTGCTAACGGCTAACGTCAGTACAAACGCGAGTACCTGGCTCCAGCAAATGAACTCATTGGTGTCAGAGTCTTCCACCAAAGTCCAAAGCTTCGTGAGGAACGCGGGCACATTGGAGTTGTGTTTCATCTTTATACGCGCTGAGGAAACTGGTTTTGGTCGGCTAGCTGCTGCTTTTTTGGTTGTTTTTTTCTTCCTCTCTCGTCTCTCAGGACAAAACAGCAACTGCAGCGCAAATAACGACGCAGCCTCGCGACTTCCTGTGCCCGATCCGGCCTCCTGATTGGTCCGGCATAAATTTACGTAATCCGTGTGTGTTGTTGCACGTGTTCGCGGAGTGAGTCTGCGTGCGTCTATCCACGAGACCACGAGATATTAAATAAAGTGTAAATAAACTATTTAAATGAACTAGTATCTACATTTTTTGTCGATTTGAAGTCGTTTGAACGCCGCAGCTGCCGTTTACATTGTATACAAATATCATGATGAAGGGACCAATAGAAATGCTCCAAAATAGCTCGTTAAAAATTCTGGTTCCATTGACTTACATTAAAATGAAAACTGCTTTTGTCCTCTCCTGTAAAATTGTCATTCTGGACACTTGTTTTTATTTGGATTTTACATTTTTTACTATATTTCTCTCATTCTCATGTAAACTTGTGTAATCTTGTGTAATGCTTGTGTAAGCATTACCTGGCCAATCACAAAGCTTACCCACACTAACCAGTTTCAGAGTCTATTCATTCCTTTATCCATCACCAACATTGATCCTTCATCCAGTCCTCTATTTTTATGTGTCTCCTTCTACACAGCTATGACATTTTATTAGCATCACATAAAATCTGTATAATGATTACGCAGGCTAGGAGTATTTGGACAGAGAGCTGTCAGTCAAGCTGCTTAGTAGTTTATAAGCGTTTATAAAAAAAATCAGCATTTATATTTATATCTCATAGTTTTCATTCAGGCTTTGCTCTATGTTTAATATAACACACATATTTAACAACAAACAAACATTTAAATAATTTACTCTGCGTTCACTGCAACTTTAAATAAACATTGATATAAATTTAGTAATAAAGTTTTTGTAGGCGAGCTTCTGTCTTTGGTATCAGAACTGGACTCCTGTATCAGGGCTGTGAGATAACGCAATAGTAAGCATCTTGGCCTGCAGCATTACCGTCTCAGATAGGAAAGCACTGCAGCTTTACTGGGTCAAGCTTCCCTGCCATTAAGAACATTTACACTAAACAGTGTTTAAGGATGGCTGGCAGCATTAGGACCTTCATTTACAGAAAGCTACAGAGCATCCGGGCCAAGACTTCCAGACTGAAGACCAGTTTCTTTACACAGGCAGAAAGAAGGCTGAACAGATCTGCCTGATGGACTCTTTTACATTCAGGCCGTGTTGCTAGTCCTAATTCTCATCCGATACACTGCACAGTCACTTAACATTTTAATCTGTACACACTGTCTGCAGTTCCTGAACCCAGTCTATGATAGTGGTGCTGTGACCTGTTTTTAGTTATCAGTGTGCACTGATAAAAGTACCTGGAATATAATCAGTATTGCTGAGGCTGGTCTTTTGTTTCCTGTTGGTTGCTAGGTGGTTGCTATGGTACCCCAAGGGGCTGCTATGGTGTTGCTAAGGAGTTTCTATGGTACCCTACATGATACATAGTGTGTTGTTAATAGACTTGACTCATCATGTTATGAGCCAGGTGCCCAAAGGTTTGCAACCTATTCATTTGTATGGGGAAAAAAATCATTGTTTATTAATGAAGAATGTATGAAAAGCGTATGTCAGATGAAAAAGCTGTATACAAGTGCACAATATCTAAGTCATTGCAGAGTTGTGGGGTGGGGATGTAGCTGCTGCTATCTGCTAACCACTTGCACCACTTGCTGGCCGAGTCTTATAGGAGAAAAGTGCATTTACTAAAGAAAAAACAGGATTGTTGCGCATAAACAACAAATAGAGGAGTATGGGTGGGTAAGCCTGTGGATTAGAGGTGTGAGTGAGTACATGCAGTTTGGTGACTGGCCGACTGCAGTTTTGGATTTGGACGAAAATGAATGAGATCTTATGGGAGGAACGAGTGATGAATAAACAAACAGAAGAGTGTGGGTCAGTATGTCTGTGGATTAGTGTTTGGGGTCTGCTTTGAACGGGTGCATGCAGTTTGGAGGCTGTAAGTTAAATGAAACCATGAAGACTGGGTGTGACTGAAAATGAATGGGACACTATTGGGAAAATGAAGGATGGAAAACAAGCGACAAACAGATGAGTGTGGATCAAACCAATGCTAAAGTCATGGTTGGGGGTCTGCCCTGAGCCAGTGTATGCATGTTTGTTCAGTAGATTGGTGTGCACTTTTTCATCCTATTCATTCTCTATGGGAAAAATTCCAGAAAAGTTCTGTTGTTTTCCAGAATCCGTGCATCTGATCAAAAAGTTGTATACAAGCCCGACTCACACAATCTGACCGGATCATTTGGAGCTGGAACAGAGTTGATATCTTGAAAACTGTGGGACAAGTAACATGGCGAAGATCTGGCAGAAAGCAAAAACGAATAGCAATATATGCTTTGCAATGCACCACCATACTAAATGAGTCCACAGCATCACCATTAATGTTCTTACAAGACTTCAGGTAACCCAGGGGTAAAAGGCAGGGATGGGGTAGCATGACATCTACAAACACAGCATCATTTCTTTAAACCTGCATCACTTATATATAAAATATAGCAACCATCTCTATCTCTCCAGAACTGGAGCAAGCACGGGGGTGAGTTTAGGGTCCAGCTATTGGGTTATAGCCACGGGTCTTCTTTCTGTAGCTGCAGGTCCATTTCTACTGCTAAAATATTGTCACTGTCCAAAGAACAACAAGTATCTTCAAAATAGTTTCTTTACAGGAGAGGCTAAAAATGTTCTTTACCTTCAATGCAAGTTAATGGAAAGAGGTTTCGTTCCAAGCAGTTCAGGAGCATCCTCATTGGCCATCATTAAATTACTACCCAACTTAAAAAAAACAGCTGCAGAGTTCAAACGATGTAGAAAAGTCAAAATTCAGAAAAAATGTAGATACGTGTTTGTCTTTGGACTGTGTCAATGTTTAACATGCCTATAAATATAACCACTGAATGAATTAATGCCTAGCTCCTGCTTAATCTGCTAGGCCTAGACCCTGAAGAGACATAAGTGCTTCAGGTTACTAGGAGCACAGATAACCAACAACCCTTACCCTTACCATATGTATTAGCTAATTAATGTTACAGAACAATATGAAGATATAAAAGATATGAAGATACGATACTATAATGTGCGTGTGTGGTCAGCAAGTCAGCTATAGATATTCGAGTAAGGCCAACATGATCTTGATCATATGCTCAGAATCTGTTAATAATGGTAATAATATTAATAACTGATTATTAGAATGGGTGTGTCTGATCTAAATTAACTATTCTGTCATGACACACTCACCCCAAGTCTCACGCCCTGAATTTCTCTCACTCTCATCCTAGCCCACAGAAGCTCAATATACAATGAAAAAATGTGTTAAATTGATATGGATCTATTTTTTTTTTCTTAAATTATGTGTGTACATATTTATCTATATATTGTCAATGTCCAATGAAAAACATGTATCTTCATTTTTGTTGATTTTGAGTTTTTTTACATCATTTGAACCCGCCAATGGTTGTTTACATTGTGAGAAAATTTCATGATAGAAATAGTGCTCCAAAATAGCTTGGAAAGAATTCTGGTTCTCTCCTATAAAGCTAATAACTATAAAGCTGATATCTGTTTTTTATTGGACAGCAACAATATATATATATATATATATATATATATATATATATATATATATATATATATATATATATTTGGTGGCAGAACACCAGGATCAGGGCTGAGAGACAATAGAGAGACAACAGAGAGTGCAATAGAGAGCATCCTGTGCTGCAGCATCACTGTGTAGTACAGAAACTGCTGTGTCTCAGACAGGAAAGCACCCCAGCTTCACAGGGCCAAGCATACTGCTCGAAATGACATTAATAACATCAATCAGCAGCTCCTCTGGCAGCAGTGTTCTTCTCTCCCTCCTTGCACCAAGAAAAGAAAAAGGAAAGTGATGTGTGATGATATTTGGACTGCCAAACTGGAAACAGCCTATGCTCATCTCAGAAACCATCTTTACTCATAACCCAGGCCTTTACATAGAATGCAGCTACCCTAACCTGAACACTAGAGGGCAGCAGTGGATCATGTTACTCCTTTGTGAACAGCGTGATTGTCTTAAACAATATAGACTGTGGCTTAGATTTCCAAAGCTTTGATAAAGTCTTTACAGTAAGACTTTCCCAGCTAGCATGACATACTGAAATGTATGTAAGGCTTCTGAACTTTGAACCTTTAGGCCGCCTGTTTCTATTTATATGTCTCTAAACAATCGAGTCAAAGTGTGTTACATTGTCAGTAGGTTTAGTTTAGGTTAGCTCATGATGAAATGATGGTTATCAGTGTGGAAAAGTCATAGAGGCAGGTTCAGAGGTCAAACACAGTAATTTTTCCTATTGAATAGTTTACCTTGAGCCTTTCAGGCAGGAGGAACAGGATGTGGGCAAGACATCCAGCAATTCTCTTCCAGCAGTATTCTCTTGAAAAATTTTATCTTTATCCCCCACCTTCCAGAAACGGGCTTTCATGTACGCTCTGAGAAAAGAACTGTTACACTGGTTCACTTCACACAATTTATATAATTTTGCACACAGAAATATACAGTACTGAGCAAAAGTCAGAAACAACCCTTCATTTCTTTCATTTCCAGTCAGCATGAAAGCGTCTGCATGCTAATCCATAATATTACACTGCCGTGCAAAAGTCTGAGGCACCTAAGCTGATTGTTTAACAGCCTTTATGAACAGTATGAACAGCAGAAATCATTAGAACAGATGTAAATAATCATAAATACAATACAAAGCATGTTTATATTATTGTGAGAGAAGTAGATCATATCTTGAGCTCCAGTTTGAAGAACAAAGTGTAGTTCCAGATTTCTCCTGGACGCCCCAGACATTGTATGAATGTATTCAGTTCCTTCAACATCTTAATTTAGCTTAATGAAGTACTGAGCAGTCAAAGCAGGTATTAGATAGGAACTGTGAATAATACTGGGTTGTTTCCACAAGGAGAAGCTTGGAAAGGCTTCCTTTTGCACAGTACTGTACAGCACTGTATATGATGCATAACCTCGTTTTTCTATTTCTGACATAATCTGAAAGTACCTGTTGTTTTTTTTACATTGTATGTAAATTTCATGATGAATGAACCAAAAGAAAGGGCCCAAAATGACTTGGAAAAAATTATGGTTCCATTGATTTACATTAAAAGTTAAGAGGGTTTTTTCATTCTCCTGTAAAGTTACTGTATTTTGGAAGTTCAAGGTTTTCTTCTAAGAGCTGTCGTATGTAATGTAAGTGTACATGGATCTGTGTTATCTGTGATCTGTGTTATCGTGTTCTCTCCTCGTGTCTTGTATATCCGTCCATCGCACACACCCATCAGGGTTGAGCAGTTTCCAAAATACCCCAACGATTCCCGTATTTCCCTGAGGCTTACTGGCGAATGAAAGAGTTTCTGAACTTGAGCAAAGATCTACGAAAAACCCCATAAGCCACTGTGCCTGCCGGTAACATTTAAATGAGCATAAAGGAAAAACGAGGTTGACAAGTGCACGGCTAATCGGCACAGACGGTAATATCACATCAAAAGATGTCACGGAGTCCTTTTAAATGGCTGTAATTAGGACATTCTTTGATTCCCAGACAGAGAGATTATGGATATGGCAAGGAGTGCAGTGAGTTACAGCAGGACAGGGGATGTTCCGGTGAAGACTGTGCTTCAGATGGAAGACGCTATTGTTTCGCTCAAAGATATCCTGGAAGACAAATATCAAGCGGCCGACGTTACAGAAGGACCTGTTGGACTTTAAAAGCAGATTTATTTCCGGGATGTCTGACGGACCTGCCTTTGCTGGAGTGCTCTGTTGCTGCTCTTGCCTGGCATGGGGCGTCTGGATGTCATCACAGGGCCTAAAACTTCCATAAAGAAGGGCTTTTAAAGGACATATATCATGAAAAACTGAACATTGCTCTCGTTTTTAAGTTAGAGTCCAATGTTGTATCTAAAATGATGTTAGTTCTAATTTATTATTCTTTTAAAAATCTGTATAGTCCAAAAACAGCCCATTTTAAAGGCCCTGTTTTTGTGATGTCATGGAAACTGAGACAGTTACTTGTTTATCCCTGCCCCTTCATGCTAAAGTTATGAGAAGTGGTTCAGCCAGGCCTGCTATAGAATAAGACACAGTCAATTAGAACAGTTTAGAACAGAGACTATTAGTGATTATGACACTGTTCTTTTCACATCCTATTCTATTTTTTTCTTTTTCTTACAGCAGACAGCCTCCAAACCGCACATAATCACTCCAGACAGGCCCCCCAAACTCCTCCATACTTCACTACTCTGTGCATCATTTTCAACCTTCGTTCTTCCCATAGACTCCCATTCATTTTTAACAACACTGAGCAACAACGTGGCAAAACCCACAACCATTCAGTAAACACCTTGCACACAAGGGCCACCAACAACTTAACAACCAAGCCTTATACCATAGCAACCACCTATCAACAACTTAGCAACCATCTACAATAAATCAGCAACCACTGAGGAACACCTTTGGAACCAGCATAGCAACCACCTGGGATATAACGGCAACCACCAAGCAACACTATACCTATATGACCACATAGAATAATATAGCAACCACTGGGTAACACCCTAACAGCCTCCTGAGATACAATGGCAACCAGCTAACAATGCCATAGCAACCACCTAGAATAAAATAGCAACCACTGAGAAACATTTTTGGAACCACTTAAAATACCATAGCAATACCATAGCAACCACTGAGCGACATCTGTGGAACCACCTGGGGCACCAATGCACAACCTTGCGACATCTTAGCAACCACCTAGAATATTATAGCAACCACCTAGCAACACCCTAGCAGCCACCAGGGATGCCATTACGACCAGCTCGCAATACCAAAAGCAATACCAAAGCAATATCAAAGCAACCCCTTACCACCACCTTATCAACCACTTGTCATATCATAGCAAACAACAAGCAGTTCCCTAGCAACCACCTGGGACACCATAACAACTGCCTAGCACGGTAAAAAAACTGCCTATTTAATTATAAAAGATAAAGAAATGTTGGAAAATGACCATGCAAAACTGAGCCATGACTGTTGTCAGAACATAAATATGATAAAAATGATACAATTATTATTGTATCTTAGCCCCCAAATAAAAAATAAATAAATAAAAGAAAATGTAGAATATTAGCCCTTTATGTATTTATTTATTATATATATATATATATATATATATATATATATATATATATATATATATATATATATATATATATATATATATATATATATATATTGCTGCAGCTGCGATATATCATCCCTCCTCACTTTTTCTTTGAGCCCGTAAAGCTGTATTTTGTGCACATCCTAAACGGTGTTATTAGATAACTTCATGGAAAACATTGCAAAATGAGTTATTAAGTTATAGGAGTGAGCAATGAGTGTCTGGACACACAGACAGGTCCCCAAAGGTAAAGGGGCTATTAGTGAATCCCCGCAGTTAAAGTACAAGTGCACTTATAGCAGCAAAGAAATGCAGACTGCTTGTGCACTGGGACTTTATAAGTGCTTGTTTTGGCTGTGGTATGACACATATAAATTAATAGGCAAGCCAACGCAAGGAGGTTCATTTATAAAGCACAGACCAGGGCACAACAGAGATCTGTATATAAAAATAAAAGCTAAATTATAGCAGGCGTTCCGGACCTGGAGTGGCAATGACTGAGATACCGTTCTCCTTATTATAAGTACTTATTTAAATGTAAACCTGTCATATGATGCTCAATAGGTAACTCAATAGGTAACTGCAGAGAGCTGAGGCATCACTGGGATTCAAACTCATGACCTTCTGGCCTCTGATGATCAGGCAAGTAGAACGAAGATATCAAAATGCTTGATGACACTAATAAGAGCCCTGATAACTGTTTTGTTTAGTCTAAGCACATACAGAGCTCTTTGTCTCAGTATGAGCAAGCATAGGAGCTCTAGAGGTCACACTACTTTGGGTTAATTCACTGTTTGATTCTTTCGAGCAAACACAGAAATTAAAGTGGTTCCGTGGCTCCTGAGTGGTGCAGCTGTGTTACTGCGTAATCATCACAAAGATCATGAGTTCCAATCCAGGTAACACCTCAGCTCTCTGCGGTCAGAAGGTTGAGAGCAGTCCTGTAAATCCGCCCCCCCCACACCACCGCCTCCACTGGTGCCACTGTGAGATGGCGGGGGGAGTCATAGTCTGTGGGTCAGACTCAGCTATGACTAAATTTGGGAAGGAGGAGCTGGTAAAATTCCACAGAAGCAACCACATTTACTGTTCTTTCTTTTTTTTAGCCATTTTTTTTTACTTAACATGCTGTTACATTCAAAAGTTTGTGCACCCCCTTTCACCCCACCACCACCATGACATGTTGTGTTGATCATCTGAGTGACAGTAAATCTGAGTGACAATAAATGAGCACATACACAGTTCCTGAAGTTAAGATAATTTAGTTAAGAAACTAAAACATAAAATATGGCCTACATAAGGGTTACGGCACGTTATATATATCGTCGCTGTCCATAGAAAAAACATGTTTCTTGTTTTTTTGGTGATTTTTATTTTATTGCATCATTTGAATGCAACAACAAGCGTTTACGTTGTGTGAAAATTTCATGATGAATGAATCAATAGAAATGCTCCAAAACAACTTGGAAAACATTTCGGTTCCATTGACCGACATTGAAAGTAAAGACAGTTTTTGCCCTCTCCTGTATTTATTTATTTTTTCATTATATATATATATATATATATATATATATATATATATATATATATATATATAATATATATATATATATATATATATATATATTTCCCATATTTTAAAAGGTAATAAGTTCATTAATGGCTATGAGCAAGGTCATAAACACTTTAGAAACAAAAGTGAGCTGTTCTATCTGATGAATATAAATATCATGTTGAAGCTGATAGGCCTAATGTGGACAAATTAAGATCAGTAAATATCTCAATCTGAGCATTAATGCTGCCCTGTTGTAGAGTTGTATCTGAGCCTCACCCCAAGCATTTCAATGCATATTATGTCCTGACATGATGTGCAAATGACAAATAAACTTGAAACTTGAAACTTGCTCCAAAATCCCTCAGTATAAAAACTATTTTACAGTTTTGGCCTCTGCTGCAAATGTACTATTTTGGAGGTACTCGTTTTTCTTTGGATGGCGATGATAGTGTAGTTATGAGCATTAATGTACAGCCGTCAATGCAAAAGTCAGACCTGTGAAGCAAAACAACATGCGTGAGGTAACGTCCACTGTAGTCTGATCCTCATAGCACCGAAGGCCGCACTAAAACATTCCTTAATAATGCCCATTCCTTGGACAGGCCCCAGTGCATTCAGGTAGTGGTTTGCAAAGCTGCATACTCACTTTCTGCCCTTTTTTTTTCGCCGCAAAGTTGGACCGAGAAGGGCTGGAATGAATTGATATTTTCCATTGGAGGTAGAACTTGGACACTTGTTTTATTGTTGTTGTTCTCTCTCATTATTTGATTAATCTTGAAGTCTGAGAGAACAAAACCGAAGCAGAGAAAAATCTATTAGTGCTGACCTCGGCGGATTTGCTTCTTCTTTTTCTTTGTAACCTAGTGATTAGATACGTTCTGGATTATGCTATGCAGGTGTACACCGCATGTGGGCTGCCAGGGAGACCTTTTACGGCTGCGTCGAGCATCTCTGATGAAGAGAAACTCAATGGGCTCGCCTCCGTATATTAATTGGAGTAACATTTCCATATTCCCGCACACAAATTGAAATCAAATGACCTCACCAAAGAGGCAGTTAGGTTTAAGAGCCAGTGTATTAAATTGCAACAATAAAACACACCTTCCCAGTTGGATGTAAGAGACAAATATTCAAACTTTGTTCTTTTTTTCCTTTATTTTGAGGAAGTTCTTTTTTAAGAGAACATTAAATCCACTTCTTCTCCTTCGGCTTGCCGAGAGTTGGAAACGGTGGGAGACGAGGCGCTCGCCAGAATCCATAAAAGTTGTGTTTGCACATTTAGCACTAATGTTAAAGACCCCTGGGCCTGAGAAACTGAGCTGCCACATGTAAATTAGCACCCAAGGTCACACTCTGAGGATGTTGGGGTAATCAGGGTGTTTGGGCTAATGGGGGGGCCGTTCTTCTCTGCAAGCAAACATAAAAGACATATATAAATATATATATATATATATATATATATATATATTTATATATATCTTGACATATATAGATAGATAGATAGATAGATAGATAGATAGATAGAACGCTGGGGTGGTCAGTTCATTCAGTGATGTTGAGGTCTAAATGCTGGGGTGGTCAGTTCATTCAGTGATGTTGAGGCCTGAACGCTGGGGTGGTCAGTTCATTCAGTGATGTTGAGGTCTGAACTCTGGGATGGCCAGTTCATTCAGTGATGTTGAGGTGTGAACTCTGGGGTGGTCGGTTCATTCAGTGATGTTGAGGTCTGAACGCTGGGATGGTCAGTTCATTCAGTGATGTTGAGTTGTGAACTCTGGGGTGGTCAGTTCATTCAGTGATGTTGAGGTCTGAACGCTGGGGTGGTCAGTTTATTCAGTGATGTTGAGGTCTGAACTCTGGGATGGCCAGTTCATTCAGTGATGTTGAGTTGTAAACTCTGGGGTGGTCAGTTCATTCAGTGATGTTGAGGTCTGAACTCTGGGATGGCCAGTTCATTCAGTGATGTTGAGGTGTGAACTCTGGGGTGGTCAGTTCATTCAGTGATGTTGAGTTGTGAACTCTGGGATGGCCAGTTCATTCAGTGATGTTGAGGTGTGAACTCTGGGGTGGTCAGTTCATTCAGTGATGTTGAGGTGTGAACTCTGGGGTGGTCAGTTCATTCAGTGATGTTGAGGTCTGAAAGATGGGATGGCCAGTTCATTCAGTGATGTTGAGGTGTGAACTCTGGGGTGGTCAGTTCATTCGAAAAGTGAACCTGACCACCCAGGGCCTGAGTAGAGAGAAGGGCCCATGAAAATTCTGATAATTTTTTTTTGCTCACATTCCTCGTGTACTGGCATGGATAGGGGCCCACTGACATTGAGAGTTAACAGGGCCCAGAATTTGCTGCTACGCCCCTGCTCACCTCACTAAGTTTCTCTGACTCTCACACTGTTTGTGTGGGTGGGACCAGAGGTATCAGCCTTGTGATTGGTTAGGAACTGCTTGCAAAAGCGCTACCCAGGATTATGCCCGCCCAGTTTACATGGAAAGGAGAGAAATTTGGCGAAATATATCGATCAGTTATTGGTCAGTGGAGCTTTATTTATGGGGTTCACTTAGTGCTGTTTACCTGCAAGAACAAGATTCACTGGGCCTTCAACGTCTGTCATAACATATTTGTTAGCAAAACTGATACCACTACAGGTGAAGCATCTGTTTTCCATTAAGGTTGTAGCAAACCAGTTCAGGGTCTCTGCTTTCGCCGACCATCTGCAGCACATGACGTGGCTTTGCTCTGGATGACGTCACAGAAAAGATACTCGTCCATTCGCAGCACCTGCGCTGTCTGTCTGACACCTCATTAAGGCCCGACCCAAGTTCAAAGTGTGTTACGCGCATGAGGCGCTCCGCTCGGGAACTGCTGCGGACGTGGCCTGTTACGTAACTCGCCAGCTCGGACTGAAGCCCTCCCTTCCCGGGTTTTTATGATCTATACGTCTGAAAATCCTGTCCTGCGGCTCGTTTCGCGTTTTCTCACAAACCTTCTTTTTTGGTCCCCCCCGACTGACCTCCATGATAATGAAGCAATGAAGCAATTTAGCCTGCTTTTAGCTTGTTTCAGTCCACGGTGAGGCTTGTATCCTGGCACGCCAAGTATAATAAAAGTAAATAAATAAATAATGCGGCCAAAGCTTTCTGCACCACCTGGCATGTATGTTTATGTGCTCTGGAATTAACGTTTTTCGTGTGCTTTATGGCTTCGAAGGCTCACATATCCCGGTGTCACTGGGCCATGGGGACATGGTGCTGGGCCCAGTTATGAGACCCAAGTGCAAAGTGCTCTAAAAAAACAACATGAAGAAGAGGATGAAGGAAAAACCAGAGGTGTGCTGCCACATGCCTTTCTCTCAATCAGAATTCCATGAAAGAGCCTTTCTGAGGAGGAAAAACTGAGGATTTTTTTTTGGAAGGATGAGGAGAGCAGGCTGCAGTGGAGAGAGAGCTTACAAGACTTTTACCTTGCCAGGTGGTTTTCATTGTGGTTATGGGGAAGTAACATGCATCTCCTCTCCGTTCAAAGGTGTAGTACAAAGAGTGGATTCAGAAGCGAGCATTTGATGAAGCCAGGTTTAAGACTCCTGTTGGGTCTCCATGCAAATTCAGCAGTTCACCACAAACACACAAGGCTGTAAATACAAAGGAACGGCCAACCGAGTACATGCTGTAACCACTAAAGTATCTCTGGCAGACCGCAAACCATAAGCCGTGTGTGCTGAGTATTACTTTAGTTCTGGAGCCTTGGCCCAGATATTTGCGATTAAGGATTTTAGAAGGTTTGGGATGAAACGGTTGACCTCCAGTACGACCTATGAGTGAGGCCATCAATATTTAAACCAATGAACCTTAAGAAATGTTTTGATGTCTGAAGACAGCCTATGATACTTTGTTGTGTACAAAAATATATGGAACCTTGGGAGCTAAAGTTCAAACATGAGCTATGTAGCATTTTCCATTTTTCTAGATAGCAGTAAGATTTACAATGTCAGAAACCACATCTATTTGTGATTACTCAACAACTCGCCCAGTTTCTGTCACGTTTATTAAGTAATACAATTTAAAAGTAACTATAAAAGTGTATTTCCTGAAGGAAATGCAGAACCATAACAAAACCATAATGTTTAGCTGTGGTCAAAAATGAATGGGACTCTATGGGGGAAAAAATCTAGTGCAGATAAAACCAATGTTGCAGTCATGGTTGGGGGTCCACCCTGAATCAGTGTATGCGAAACGTGTGTTTAGGTCAAGCAGGAGTGCAGTAGACTGGCATTCACTTTTCCATTATATTCATTCAGGAATCAAACCTGGATCGTCTTGCTGCATGGCAACAGTGCTAACCACTATATTATTATACTTGTAAATTATTTTATATTTAAAAAAATATATCATATGCAATTCTGCCTTAAAGATTCCAAATTATTATTTATAACAAAAGAGGAAATATGTAAGGTGAAGGAAAGAGGTTAATTTTGGCCCGGTCTGCATCACAGCTGAAAACTGAACCCAGATTTCTGTAAAGATGCTTGGTCAAAATGTAGAAATGCCACCAGGACTGACTTGAACAGTGAAGTATGTAAATATTCCTGAAGGATATATACTGTCTGTTCACCAAGGGCGTGTGAAGTTGGAAATACTTCAAACTCTGCCTGCACACTATTCATTTTGTAAACCAAGCTGGTTTTGAAATGTCTGTTGTTTTAATATTCAGCTCTAAAGCCTGTAGGGCAAACTGCTTTTTCCAATAAAAGCCATGTTAGGTGCTCACATCCACTTGGGTGTCCACTGGCTATAGAAGAGGAAACTCAGCCACTGTTGATCATTAGGATATAAAACTGTCCAGACAGTTTTACCACCAGACCCATACGTCTGGGAGAAGGGTTGCTGTAAAGACCGTAAAGCTGCCTCCATAGAAGACTTGATCATTAAAATAAATAAATAAATAAAGGCTACTAGGAAGACTACTTTCCTTTTAACATCAGATGTGAAGTGTGAAGTTTACAGTCATATTTTGTTACATTTTTGTAACCTTGATGTTACGCTGAAATCCATAACCTTCAGGAGTGTCATATTAACCAATGTTAAAAATGTTAACCTGGTCGTTTCACTTATCTATGCAATTACTGATGTCGAAACTAGGTGTTTACTTGTTTTTTATTATTATTTCAGGGGCATTAGTGACAGAAACTCACTATTATATTAATATAATTATATATTATAATAATTATATTATTATTATTATTATTATTATTATTATTATTATTATTATTAATAATAATAATAATAATAATAATAATAATGATAATAATAATAAATACAGTAGCTACACATAATTACCAAAAGAATTCATTGTCTGCCTACACACATATATGGATATGAGTGACGTCCCAATCTTAATCCATAGAGGTTAATATGAGGCCGGCCCAACCTCTGCAGCTACAACAGCTTCATCTCTCCTGGGAAGGCCTTCCACGCGGTTTAAAAGTGCGTTCTTAGGAATTGTTGACCGTTCCTCCAGCTCATTTGTGAGGTCAGACACTGATGTTGGACGAGAAAAGCCTCGCAGTCTCCACTCTAAATCATCCCAAAGGTGTACTATGAGGTTGAGGTCAGGATTCTGTGCAGGCCAGTCGAGTTCTTCTAAACCAAACTCACTCATGTTCTTGAGCTAATCTGAAGGCCACATGAAGTTGGAGACCCCTGCGCAGTATGTGCCTCAGCATCCCCTGACCCTGCTTATATATAAAATATTAATAGAAATGTAATGGTCTAGAAAGTAATGTAAAGTAATGGCATAAGCCACAACTTTAAAGCTATATATGTCTAAAAATAGAATGTCATCTGATCAGGAGGTGAATAATGAAGTATTGGTAATAATGTACTGGTGTCAGTACATGCCCCGCTGTATGAACAGTGACTTATTATCATTTAAAGGAATAGAAACTGGCTAGTTGGTTTAGTACCTTAAATACACAGTTATCTTACTGTCATATACTGTAATCCAATTTACAGTACAATACTGTTAAAATAAATTACAGTAGATGCACTGTAAAATAACAGTAAAATACTGGTGTCTCTGCTGCCAGTATTTTACTGTTAATTTACAGTAAACATGTTACAGTGTGTTATGACATGGAAACCAAAACTGTGTTACTCTCATGTTATGGAAATGAGGCTGCCTCACCATTTAAGGGTCAATGAGGCGTGAGAGTGTGAACAGTTTCCCAGACACAGATTAAAACTAAGCCTAGACTACAAAGAATTTCCAGTGGAGATTTCCCATCGGTTCAGCATGGTATGAGCTAATGTAAAGGTTCTATACCTATGAAAAGCTTTTTCTTAGAACTGTACATCTAAGCCAATGACCATATAGCAATCTGTTACAGTGATCTAACAGTTAGTACTAACTGTAACTGGCAGCAGTAATAGCTGTGTCAAGGCTCTTTGTTCATGTGCTATCAGGGCAGTTGCTCCCACTATCATGGAAGCTGAGTAGGAGATACTGAGCAAACGCTCAGCAAACGTTCTCAGTTGCCTCTTTGTTTCAGGACTCAGGGCTTTTCAGAAATTGGCCTCGAAATTTGTCCATATTGCGTAGTTTTTGCTGATATGATAGCACAGTGTAATCTTCACATGCGGAGGCAGTTAACCTTCTAGATGCCCACGTGAAGTCCTAACTTAAGTTTACAAAACGTTCCACAGACCTCAGATATACTCACCAATATCATGTTTTTGCAAGCACCTAACATCCAGCTGCTCCCCGGTTCGATGTACTGGTGCAGTCTTGGGTTAGAGGTTAAGGAGATTAAGGGCGCTGGTTCAATCCACCTGATTCGACAGGACACTGACTGAATACCAAACTGCGCCCTGTGCGCCGTAGATAGGTGCATGTAGATGTTTCACTGTGTATATGGGTTAAATGTGGTGGTCAAATTTTTAAGCACACGTGGTCATGTGTAGAATTGTATTAGGATTTAAGGTGATACTGTAAACAAGGCGATATATTTAGTAAAGTATAGTTTAGCTAATGACAGCAGTAGCAGTGCACCACATGGCTGGATTACTGACCGAGCCAGTGGGGCCAGCACCCAGGGACCCCTGGCCCAAAACATTTTGCGATGCACATCAACATTTATGATACAATATATTTTTATTTCCGAGGGCCCTCCTTTTTAAGGATCTTCTGACTATTAGGGACTTTAACCCCAGGACCTCTTGGGGGCCCTAGTCATGCTTTTGGGGCCCCTAGCCAAGCTTTTGGGGCCCCTGGCCATGCCTTTGGGCCCTAGCCATGCTTTTGGGGCCCCTAGCCATGCCTTTAGAGGGCCCTGATTATGAGAGCCCCTACCAGGGGGCCCTGGAGAATAACAGTGCATACCATTAGAGGGCCCTTGATCACAAGGGGCGCGGGTTGGGGGGGTAGACTATCCTTAATCCGTCCTTGGTGCACCCTTATGCTACATAGCAGTCAAGAGTTTAAATGCAACACAGAATGAATCTATCTGCCACAAATCTTTATCTGTACACTATCAGTTAAAAATCAATACTGAGTGTTTGAATGTTGAGGGGCTGGAGCCAATCCCAGCACCATCGAGCGAAGGCGGAGTACACCATGGACTAGTCGAGAATCTATACAGTATCACAAAAATAATATTGCGATATTTGACATTTTCTTTCACCGGGATATGTTTTGTGTCCAAATTTTCCTACTTTGGTTAAGCCCTGAAGAGGCTAATCATCACCACAAGTTAGTAGTCAACCAAATCTTTTCTGTAGATCCCCAAAACATTTCTTCTAGCTCCTCATTTCTACTTGATGTGGTCGCTGTGGCTATGACCTATGACTGTTGTCCATATTAACAGCATTAATCTACTCTGTAACATTCGGTTAGTTCACAAAAGTCATATTGTGTCCTACAACAAGCCTGTGCGACCTGAATAAAGAGCTAATTGCAGCGTGAAAGGGTTTTGGAGAGTGTATTCACAGAAAACATTTGTGTGAGTATTGAGCTCCATTTCTAAATTCAAGAAGCAAAATTTTAACCCCAAACTACAATTAATAATAATCACTGTAATTCAATTCAAACAGTATAAATATTCAAGTCAATATCCCAGGACAGTAATCTGATCCAGCTTCTCTGTAAATGGGTAAAAAGCCACCAGAATAAGTCATAAAATGAATGAATAACATCTAATTGGCTGGATCTTCTTAAGCAGGCATGGAGCAAGGGCTTAATGAAAGTTCCTTGTGGGGAAAAGAAGAGATAAACACGTTCTGCTCGCCCCATGCTGGGCGAAAGCCTCGTTTTTTAGTCCCATACGGCTCTTTCATCTGCCACAAGTGAGAAATGAAATGCTTCATGTTGATCGCGCTGTGATCAATGGGGCCCTTCAGTGCCGCTGCATTCTTGCTTTGTTGGTGATTTCAAGCACAGTATGTTTTCCAGATGACAAGCGCAAACCATATCCGATAGCAGATAAACTCCACTGAGCCAACCCCCTGGAGACAGAGCAGTCTTACTTAAGTGACACTGAATCTCCTGTCATTTATTGTCACTACACTGTTGCTGTGTTTTGTTCCGCGAGTGGCCGTAAAAGTGGTTCGAGTTAATGTATTTTGGGTCTCATCAGGCTTCGATATGATCTAATCTACTTTGGAGCTGCTATTCTGGATATAAATGAGAAAAATGTGGAACATCTTTTGTTCCTGAACGACAATCTGATCGGCCCGAGCCGCATGCACACCTAGCATCGCCTCACAAGCCTATATTAATGCGCCAAATCGCTACAAACCATCTGAAGTCCTGTCATCATTCTCTAATCAGAATCATGCTCGTATTAGCAACGCCAAGTCTAAGCTGGTTTCTCTAAAGGGGAAAATGAGTGTCGAGCCCAAATCGTTCCAAGTGCGATACAATGTGTCCCAAGCATAACCCAATTAATTACGATGTTGTTAAGCAGGGAATGCTATTATTATATAATGCTGTGCATGGACGGTTATGCTACTAACATCAACCATAGAGCGCCGATAGATAATGGAAGAATCCGGTTCTGTTTAAACTGAAGGCCTAGGCCAAAAGATAGCATGCAAGCACAATAAAAGACAGCAGACAGGCTAAACCACTTCTCCATTCATACTCAGGGGCTATGAATGCAAGTCATTACCGAATGTTTCACTTTGAAACTGTAAAATAAAAACTAAAGAATATGTTACTTCAATGTCTTACACTCTTCAATTTGCCATGTATTTGGTTTGATGTGTCGTAAGTTTTATTAAACCCAGTAAGGGAAAAAAATATGTGACACTGTTAGCTTGATGCTAACACAACACAGGAAACCGTATGGAGATTGTAGCAGGGATTAGAATTATCATCACACTGCTAATTTGGTGGGCAATAACTACTTAACCCATGAGGTGGATGATTCTGTATTAGACACTACTACTGTCCTGCCATTGGCTCATGCGGTCATGGGCGTGCAAGTGCTCAGCAAGAAAGGACATTGTGGACATTTATGTGTGCAGCAGGGTCATTCAGTGCTGGGCAGTGGGTGGTTGGGACAGTGTTAGTCTCTACCATATTGTTACTAGGGCTGCATCTAACGATTAATTTTTACATTGTGTGTTTATGTATATATATATATATATATATATATATATATATATATATATATATATATATATATATATATATATATATATATATATATATGTGGTTAAATGGTTAAGGGTCTACGTTGTGACTTGACTTATAGCGGCACAAATGACACGTAGCCTACACGCCTCACGCACAAGAAATTGGACAGTTTGTGGACTATATATTTTGACAGAGAGCCGTTTGAGAACCAGCGTGTGAACCTACGTGTGTTTTAAAGCTCCCGTGGTATCGAGCCTTAGGTTCTACACTGGACGATTAAGAAACGGTTAGCAATGCGTAGCCAAGTGACACTACTGAAAGAAACATGTTAAAGGCTCATTTATGCTCAATGTGACGCTATATTGCTTCAAACGTACGCAGACGGAGAATACATCAGCCTTTACATGTGTTAATAATTTTAAAATCTGTGTTTCTGTGTCAAATACTACCACCACTTTAGATACAACCAGAAAAATCCATGCTTTGAGTAGGCGTGGCCATATTTGCGATGCATCGACGCACATTTTGCTAATCAACGTGATTTCCTAATCGATCACATCGAAACGTCGCCCCAGCCCTAACTGTTACAGTCCAGTGAACGGAAACAAATATCTCCAAAATACCAACTTTATAGTGAAAGCACCTCTCAAAACCCACTGAGTTTTCTGGCTTGTTTGGGTGGCTATTGGCAAGTCAAACAACCCCATTTTACTAGCCTAATGCTAGTCTATCATTTTGCTTTTGTTAGGAAGGACAGTGCATGTTGCATATTGCTAATGTACTCGTCCCCATGACGATCAGAATCATGCTCATATAGGAACGCCAAGTTAAAAAAACAATTAATTAAAGTGGTTGAGCCCAAATTAGTCAGAGTACGATACAATGTGTTCCCAGTATAACCCAATTCATTACGGTTTTGTTAAAGAGTGAATGTATATTTTATATATGCTGTGGATGGACTGTTATGCTACTAACATCAACCATCGAGTGCATCCGGTTCTGTTGAAGGCCTTGGCCAAAAGATAGCAGGCTAAGCACAATCAAATCAAAAAACAGCTGACAGGCTAAATCACTTCTCCATTCATATTCAGGGACTGGATTCAAGTAATTACTCAATGCTTTACTCTAAAACTGTAAAAGGAATATGTTACTTGGATGTCTTACACTTATCAAAGCCCTGTGAGGGAAAACAAATGTGTGACACCGTTAGCTTGTTGCTAACACAACACAAGAAACCACATGGAGACGGTGGCAGACATTAGAATGATCATCACACTGCTAATGTGGTGAGCAAAAACTATGTAGTCTGTGAGGTGGAGAATTCTGCATTAAACACTGCTATATTATGGTCGTGTACAGTCCAGATCTCCTTGAAGCACCTTTGGTAAAGTGGTGCTGTTAAAAGATTCAACAAAATATGAAAAGATAAGTAATTGCAATGTTCGCTTTTAAGCAATTATACTTGTAGTAAATAATCAGTTATACTCTTAATTTTAGCTGATATATCTATCCATCCATTATTTTCCGCTTTATGGCGCTTGTCGGGGTCACTGGAACCAATCCCAGCACCATTGGTTGAAGGCGGGGTATATATATATAGAGAGAGAGAGAGAGCAGCCTGTGAGTCTGTGTCTCCCCCTATAAGGACTGTGATGCCTCTGGAGAATATTGGTGATTGGTGGTCCCGCTGTTCATGTACAGGGGGGGCCAGGCAGTTATAATTCAGCGGGACATGAATTTCAAATCACAGTAAAACTGACCAATCATATCTTCCCTCTAAGTGGGCGGGCTTAACTGTATGATAATTTCCGCCCGCTGTGGCAATGCTAGCTGGAGATACAGCTAGCTAGTGCTTAGCTACCACCGCTAGTCATGATGGAAGCCCATGTCCCCCCCCAAACTGTCAAAACCACCTCCTCTGAAAACTCGAGCACAAATATTTCTCAGCCGACAGCGAGGAAAAGTATCAAATCGCGAGAGCAAAAAAGCATTAAAGGAGGAAAAAAGACTGTTTGAGCGTGTTTATGAAAATTGTGTGTGTGGTTACTCTTTCTGTGCTCGCGAGTTTCACACTTACGCTCACGTGTGAAACATTTACGTGCGTGAAATGTTAAAATGTATAGCTTTATATCTTTCATCTTGTGTGTTGCGCGCTCGACTTTTGACATTAATGTGACGAACTCTCGGGCGTGTCGTGTACATATTCCTCTGAAGCGCAAACGGAGCTGTGAGATGATCGGTTATTTATAAGGAGGAACCTTATTTTGTTTAAGAAGTTGTCTATGTTGTACAGATGTTATTGTTTGTTGCATTTCTGTCATCTCATTTTTTGTTTCTTGACTTCTATTAAGAGATATTACTGATATACATATGTCCTATAATATTATGTACAGAGCTTAGTTCAATATTTGAATTTCAATATTTAAATAATAATAATAATAATAATAATAATAATAATAATAATAATAATATATTTTATTTATATAGCACTTTTAAAGAACTCAAGACGCTTTACAAACAACTTTACAAAAAATAAAACACAATACAAGATACAGTCATATAAAATATAGAATAAACAAGTTTAAAAAAATAAAAAAATTAAAAGTGGGAAAGGGAGCAAGCAGCAGAATGAAAAAAAAGAAAAAAAATAGAAAAGTACAAATATAAACAAAGTATGACACTACAAATTAAAAGCAGATCTGAAAAGGTGGGTTTTGAGGAGAGATTTAAATTTAGACAGATCTGAGCAGTCTCTTATGGATTTTGGCAGAGCGTTCCATAGGGAGGGTGCAGCTATGGAGAAGGCTCTATCACCCCAGGTCCGGTGCTTAGTCCTGATGGGAACGGACAGAAGATTGGCCTCAGAAGAATGAAGGTTACGGGAAGGAGTGTGGTGATGGAGGAGGTCAGTGAGGTAGGGCGGGGCCTGATTATGGAGAACTTTGTGAGTGAATAAAAGAATTTTGTACTGAACGTGCTGGGGAACAGGCATTTCAGTTTCCAAACTGTAAACATACAGTGTCTTAAAACAACACAGCGCCGATGTAAAGCACAAGGTGGCTACTTCGCAACGTGTTTATGGCGACCGGAATGATCTTAAAGGAATGTTAATCCCTCATACATTCTCATCTACCACGTCTCTCCGACCACATTTAAGGCGCTTGCACTGCACCGTGTGGTTATCCCTCTGGAGAGACCCTCAACTAGGAAAAGAAAATGTGTAAAACAGGAAATGCTCAGATCAGAAAACTACAAGTAATTGCATATTCCCACTAAAAGTAGCGCCGAATCCCTGTTTAGCTTTGTGTGTGGTAGGACAGCGGTTTGCTTGTTTTAAAGCAACCAGCAGATATGCACGAGGGCCTTTAACTTGGGGGCACTTATCAAATTGTAAACACTGGCAAGCAAGCCTGTATATTCATGTGGCAAAGCTGTGGGAGAATTTACACTGGACTTACAAGAGCTCTCATTTTATTTATTTATTTATTTTGGTTTCGAACCACATCTTAGCGTTTTTTACCTTTTTAAACCTTTGCATGAGCAGTAATTGCCCGTTTGCCATACTTATTACTTCAGACGAGCAAACTGCATAGGCTAATGAAGTATAGGGCCACCGAAATGTGTTTTATAATTAGCACGGAATATATAGCATGCCTATACCACTGCACGCAACTTAACCCTCTATGGCACCATGTTGCCTCAGGGCAACAAACCCATTTTACTCACTTTACAATGACTATAAAAGGGTTAATGATGAAATGAAGAGTTTGAATAAACCAACAAAATGCTTTTACGGAGCAGCTTGTGGATGGCATATGTTTCTTGGCCCCCTTAAAGTTTATGTAAATGCCTACGTTGCCTAGTAGCAACTTTGTGGGACACAATTAGAGGCAAGAAGAGGGCTGTGTATGTAGCCACCTGAGAGAACACAACCGAATTATTTTTGTGTGTTTTTGTTCATTAATATTTAACACTTAGTGACTAAAAACTAAATCCAGTCAATTCTATTCACCGTTTTTCCCCATACCCACTTTCGAGCGTGTGTTCCTTTCGGCTTTGTGTTAGAACTTCACATCAGCTAACCAAAATTAATACATATGGAGGAGACCAGAGAGGCAATAAGAAGCTTGAATGGTACAACACTGTCTTATCCAAGGTTTATAACACACGGATATGAGAAGGTGGTCTGAGGTTACTTATAGAGACATGTTTAATTACTCTGTACTCTCGGAAGGTGTAGACGGTTCAGTAATGAAAAACTATAAAAGTACTGAAGCGTATCAGTACCTGCATAGTGGGAAGGTGGGCGTGTACTCCTACATAAAGACAGTGAGTTTATATTTCTGTAAACTGGTGTAAACCCAAGTCAAGTCAGCTGCCCGAGCCACTCTGCGTGGGTGTTAGTTACAGTCCAGATAGCCTAGCGCGGTGGACACTGATCAGAAAACAGTTACTTAACTAAGAGACTCACCAGCACCCGACTCGTCTGCTTAATCGGAGCTCCATAAGTGAGTCATTTCTCTGGATAAGGATGTTCTGGTGCTGGTTCTCCTCCACAGAATGGTAAGAGCAGACATATGGAGGTTTGGGTGGATGTTTTAAATTTAGCACCTTCAGTCATAGACGCAGGTGGTCTTCTTTGGAAGGCAGCCCCCCAACACTCTGATCTTTATGTGCTGTTCGTAACTCTGTTGTTCAAGCCGAGTTTTCATCTTCTTCCAATTACTGACTCCCTCTAACTGAACATGTTATGCTAGTCATTTTATATATTTGTTGTTGTTTTGCTTGTAATCAGGATCAACGTGTCCACGGTCGCACCGGAAATTCTAACACAAAGTAAACAAAGACGGCCGCCCCCAGTGTTGTCATGGAAAATACCATGAATATCCAGTCTGTTCTATGTGCTGCAAACTCAGCCCAGAGTGCTTCTATTGGTCAGTTTTTTCACTCAGTTCCGATTGGTCAAACACCACAGCTGCTACAAATTTCACCCCCACTCAGCTGTGACTGTCCTTACAATGGCGTTGGTCCTGCTGCATCAGTTTGAGCCAGAGTCTGATCCTGAAAGTCCGGTAGAACAAGTTGGTAGATCCACCTTCGCCAACTAGACTGGAGCGGGACGTTTCAGAGTAGGACGTTTTTGTGTGAAGGTGCGCTAAGCTCGCCGGTAGGCGGGCATTAAGGATTGTGTTATGAGATTACCTCACCTTGTAACACAGAAAAGGCCTCAGACGGCTGAGAAAAGTGGTTTCTCCGCAAGAGAATTTCTCTCTCTGGCATGTGGTTTGGACTTCAGAACAATACAGAATGTTTGCATGCACAAAAATGTACATACACAATAAAGGAAGGAGAATTATTTGAATAATAATAATAATAATAATAATAATAATAATAATAATAATAATTAGCTGCATGTATGTTTCTTCTGAAAACTGCATTCACCCCCGAAACAGGCAGCCACTCTGAGCGATGCAGTGATGACTTCTTTTCTTGATTGTAGTATCACGAGCCTACATATCACATGCTGGAGATTAATTTAAATCTTATCAAGAATTTACAGAGCCTGCTATGTTTTGCAATGCATGAAGCAGCTGTTAAAAGGCAATTCATTGCCCATTAGCATCACCTGCTATTGCGGTCATCGGGGTCAACGGGTCTTCAGCCTGCCATGCGAGGACGTCCAGATCTGTTTGTCAGTCTGGCTTCTCCGACTCTGTGCGAGATATGAGCTGTTTGGAGGGATTTCTTTATTAGTAGTCGAGCTAGAGCATAATCACCAGCTCGGAGGGTAAAACCGCCGCATTCAATAATTGACTGTAAACAGCCAGGGAATGTTAATTATGCACTGGCTGGAACCTTAAAGGATGAAATGTATTCAACTTGTAATTTTGAACGGTGGAGAAACCCCACACATGGTTGTGTGGGCTCACACTAAATTCCAGGTTCTGCAGTGCGTCACGAGTACAAGGCTCTACTGTAAAGTGATGTTTTGGGTAAGTGGCCTACCTCGTTTTTACCTATTCGCAAAGGTATACTTTCACAGAGGACAATGCGGAGCTGCTACAATTTAGACCGTCCCCTCAAGACTGTAATCACTGCTCTTTTTGTTAAATACAGTCACGCGCCCCACCGCATCGGACCCACGCCATCCACTTACTCACCACCTCGCTCTCTCTCTCTCTCTTGCTCGATCTCTCACCAACACACACCCCACTTATTATAGTAACCATCATGTTGAGAAAAGCAGAACAGCTTGTGTGGGAAGCAGAAGAGAAAACAAGTCGAAAATGTTATGAGAAAGTCACGGTGTTGTTGAGAGGCGCCTTTGAAGGTCGTTCACACACATGGACCACTGGCGCTTCCACGGTGTTTGGTGATGTTGCGTCCGCTGAACCATTCCATCAGTGAAATGTCATGCTTCCCCAGCAGTGGAGGATAATCAGGGGAGAAGGAGAAAAGATCAGAAACTCCTTTTTTTTATTATTCATATTTATATTCAAAATAACAGCAATGTGGCCTTAATTACATTATACAATATTCAGCTAAATTGAAATAAGCTGTTACTGCGAATCCACTAGCAGTCAGTACAATAACACCGAATTGGCTTCCAGAGGTCGTGATAGGACACACCTTTTATTTCACACGAAAGCATCGCCCATATTAGTAATGAGGTTGGTGCTGTCTTTGCCCTGCCCCAATCGCAATGCAAGCCATGGCTATTATCTCTGAACCAATCACATTAAGGCATTTTGCTGTGCAGTGTGAAGATATGTTCTTGCTTATTTCTGATTGGCTTATATTGTAATTTCCTAATCATATTAGTATTCTCACGTATTCCTATCTCCGCTTTTAAGTATTACAGTCTCAGCCTGTGTCTATTTACTTTTGTCAGCTTTGATTTAGAGTTGTGCTAAAGCTTTTCACAAAGCAGAGTTGTTCTATCAGTGTAATACTAAATTAATTAAGAGGGGTTATTATAATTAATCACAATTATATCATATTTTTAACTTACATAAGCAAAGTGTACTCTTCAATCATTACGTTTTAAATTTAAGTTTGAAGGCACATGCAACATTTTTATTTATTTACCTTATATATTCATTTGAGCCAGTATCATTAGATCTGCTGTCATCATTCATGCACAAATCAAGCCATGATTTTTTTTCTGGCTTTAAAAATATGACTATCATGCCCACGCGTTACTGCCCCCCATATATATATATATTATTCACATTATACTGTCGCTGTCCAAAGGAAAACAAAACAGTCCTTACTTTTAATGTAAGTCAATGGAACCAGAAGTTTTTCTGAAATATTTTCGTGCATTTCTAATGGCCCATTCATCATGAAATTCAGCTGTGATCTTCAAATGATGTAGAAAAATAAAAATTGACAAAAATGGAGATTTCTTTGGACAGCCACCATATATATAAATACATATATACAAAAGTTCCTGGACAGATTTTAAATTTCAAACTGAAAACATGTACATATCCTTGTAAATATAAGTTGTCCACAGATATCAGCAAACACAATGTATATATTCACAGAGTCTAACATATTGGGAAACAAACAAACATGTGTCATAACCTATATATATATATATATATATATATATATATATATATATATATATATATATATATATATATATATATATATATATATATATATATATATATATGCACATATATTTCTTCTCATTATTTCAAATTCTGCTCATAAATAGAAATAATGCATTGAATTGTGCAGAACTATGTTCTCTGTGGAGGATGTGGTAACTTACTGAACTAACTTTCACTGACAAAATCAGCACAACATGTAGTTGCATGTAACTTTCATTATCATTAACACCTTCAGTTGCCGTGTGTGGTCATGTGGGTTTAGTGGGTTTAACCCACCAGATTTTCAGGTTTATTACATTATATGGCCTATAATTCAGTAGATACATGAGAAACTTCTTATTGGAGTGAAAAATGAAAGCCTGGATATCCTGGCCATTTAAGAGGTTAAAAAGCGTCTGTAGCAGGTTCTTTGCAGCAATGCATTAGAAGAACCAAAGGTTGTTTCTCGGAGGGACTTTGAGGCACTTTAGTTAAGTGGTGCTGGTAAAAGACAGAATATAAAATGATAACTTTCAATATATATTGTTGCAGTACAAGTAGCTCCATTTTGCTTTCAATGAAAGTCAATGGAACCAGATTTTTTTTCCAAGCTGTTTTGGAGCATTTCTATTGGTCCATTCATCATAAATTAAATTCAAGCAGTCGCTGCGTTCAACTGATGCAGAAAAATAGAAACCAAAATTGAGAAACATGTTTTATTTGAACAGAAACATGATTTATGCATACTCTGTCATTCTCGTAACCTATTGATAACCTATTGATAATTTTTTGAAATTTTATTTTATGGTTATAATAATTTATAATATATTTTTTATTATAATAATTGTTTCCATTTGAATGTGTATTTTATCAGGGTTCACATTTCTCTGTCATATAGAATATATATAAATATAGCTACTTTCCATTTGCTGTACTGTTTTCTGGATGTATTCCTCTGTGAGAGCTGAAAAGTGGTAGCATTTCATTTTAAAAAACTCTCTTCTCCTCTTAAGTCCACGAGGTAAAACAAACAGAAGCTGTAAAGGATGGTAAAACCACCAGCAGCAACGGTGCCACATAACATCTGTTAATAAAAAGTAAACGTTTCTTAATGATGGTAAAAATCTGTAAAATTACAGTCATTTCATTTCCTTAACTGCCTTTTACTGTAATTTCACTGGTTCAGCTACTGATATACAGTATTTTACCATCATGATAATAATCACAGCACCTTTAAACACAGATCTCTGTAAAATGAAGGTGCTCATTTGTTTCTGTGAGTTTGCATACCATTTCTGTGAATTAACAACAGTAGTGGTAAAATACAATATATTAATAAGTTGTTTACATAAATATTAATATATTATTATTAATACATTAATATAGAGGTTGACCAACACAAACTGTGAGGCATCAGATGAGCTGTCATCTCTGAATTTACACCTATGGGTTGAACCAACAAGGTAGGTGTGTCTAATAGGGTGGACTTATCTAGTAGAGGAGGTTTGCGTGGTGTAGGAATGGAGATTATTGAGGTGCAGATCATTTCTTCATGTTCTATGTGTAAATGTTGTTTCTGCTGTTTTCAGATCACCCTGGATTTGTGTAAATTAACAGGAGTAGTGTTAAAATGCAGTATATTACTGGTTTATTTACATGGATTTATTCCTATATATATAAAAAAACAGGTATTCATCAATGACTACTTTAAAGTAGTCGACCCAAATTCGTACAAAACTGTGTATTTTTCCCCAAAACAAAATTCTGCAAAGTTGCAAAGTTACTGATAAACAGTTTATTATAAAATATTACCAATTTCCATAATCCATCCCAAAGTCCTTTGAATGGAAACGTAGTTAGCGGATATCATATGATTAAAGTGCTCTACATAATCCAGAAGGGTTTATTTATTACAATAGAACAAATGCATGGAAACACAATGGAAATGGATAAAATTCCCCTCTGGTGAAATTCCATTCCACTTTCTGATCTGCTAGTGAACGCTACCGAGTCATCGCAAAAAAAAAAAAAAGATCTGCTTCCAGCAGAGGTCCTTCTTTAGCAATTTTACAGGGACACTGGGACACCATACTGGGTCACTGTGACCACAACTTTAGCTTTAACTCAAATATTCAGGCTTAACCATAGAAATCTGTTCTAAGCTCTCTGAAGCTGCTGTGGTTACACATGGTGCGTCTCATCAACCAAGTGCTGAGGAGGCTCTGCTTATCGTTTTCTGTGTCTGTGTGTGTTTAAGATTATAGCAACAAAAGGTTTTTCATACTTTGCTCTTGGAGAAAGTTGCTCAATCAGGCTGTGAGTGTGTTATCCATTCCCTGCAGCCCAGCACCTGCGGCCCTCATGGACACTGCTGTCAGTATCTCCCCACAACCTCCACATTCACTGAAGGTATCTTATCCCCATGGCTCCTCCCCTGTGAGCAATAGGGTTTGTTCAGGGGGTCTGTTCAGAGAAGTCATAAAGGTGGACATCAGGTCTGTGTTCATGTGTGAAGAAGTGTATTGCTCCCCACCTTAATACATAAAACCATTGAAACTCACCTGAAAGCTCTAAAACAGTTAACAAGACATAATAAACTCACATTTTTTAATTTAATGTCACATAACAGCTACAATACCTCTACAACTAAAGCACAAGTGCCTGATGAGAATATTAAGGTAATGTTGAATGAAATAAAATAACCTGAATTAATATGAATATCTAAATGAATACATATTTGAATGGTTTGAATATATTTGAAAGGATTGAAGGATTGAATTTGAAAATATATATACAGTTCAGCTATTATATTAAATATATTATATATTATATTATATTAAAGTCACCTTTCACCACAGGAACACCAGAGAGCAGGTATTATTTGGGAGATGGATCATTCCCAGCACTGCAGTGACACTGATGTCTCGGTGTGTGTTAGTGTGTGCTGTGCTGGTGCAAGTGGATCAGACACAGCAGTGCTGCTGCTGGAGTGTTTAAACACCTCAGTATCACTGCTGGACTGAGAATTGTCCACCAACCCAAACTATTCAGCCAACAGTGACTTTACATTTTCATGCTAGATCTGCAAAGTAGGGTTGTCTGATAGAGTGAACTTATCCAGTAGGAAGATCTGTATGGTGCAAGAATGGAGATTGTTAAGGTTTAGATCTTTGCTTAATGTTCTATGTGTAACTGTTGTTTCTGCTGCTTTCAGGTTGGTGGTTATAGCACTGTTGCCTCATAGTATGCTTATCCAGGGTTTGCTTCCCGGCTCAGGCCATGCTTAAGTTTTTTTTGCTCATTATAATAGTGTTTTAGAGTACTGGACTAAAGTTTTAGGCACTTTAGGATTATTATATTTAAAAAGCTATTTTTTTCCAGATGGGAAGCTGTTATTTTCAGCAAAACACTTTATTTCTTAAATATTGAACGAGTATTAATACAGTAAGTAGTGCTTTTACATATGTCAGTGTGTTTATTTAACCCTTTCCAAGCTTCTCCTTGTGGAAACATACCAGTATTATTTACAGTTCTCATCTAATACCTGCTTTGACTGCTCAGTGCTTCATTAAGCTAAATCAAGATTGCTGCTGAAGGACCTGAATACATTCATACAATGTCTGGGGCGTCCAGGAGAAATCTGGAACTACACTTTGTTCTGATCTACTTCTTTCACAATAAGATATTCATGTTACTTTCTATTGTATTTGTGAAAATACACTTCATATAGTGCTCTCATGTAGTAAATAGTGATTAAAGTCCAGTGCAGGGCTGCATTAATGACTGAGCTGATGAATCAGTCTCACCTCTTTGACTCAGCGAGGACTCACATGGGTGCCACATATTTGACAGATCGTTTGGTCCAGCCCAAACACGCCCTAGGTCTAACACTTGTTCAATGACGGGTGAGATATGTTGTTAGGCTGAAGCTTAAAATCTAATTTTAAGTAGGTTGTGAACAGTTCTTTATTGTTAAACTGCAGCGGCAGCTTCACTGCTCCACAGCCCAAAGTTTGGGGACTTGGATGTGGTGACCTTATGCTCACATCTGGCTACTCCAGAGCGTCCCATATATTACTCTGCAAATTTACTGTTGCAAATTTAAAAATCCAGTGTTTGTACTACCTACAAAATATAAGTTAATTGAACTTTGATTAGTAACTTACAAATACATATTTTCATGACCGATACATTTAAATAACTCAAATCTTTAACCCAGTTTAACCTAAGACTTTTGTACAGCAGTGTATATAGTGCTCTCATGTAGTGAATGGTGATTTAATCCAACTAAATCCAATGTCAGGATCCCAACAGGACCACCACAGAGCAGGTTTTATTAGGGAGGTGGACCATTCTCAGCACTGCAGTGACGTGGTGGTGGTGGTGTGAAAGTGTGTGTTGTGCTTGTGTGAGTAGATCAGACACAGCAGTGTTGCTGGAGTGTTTAAACACCTCAGTGCAATGCTAGACTGTCAGCCAATAGTCCCCCAACCAAAACTATCCAGACAACAGTGTGCACTGCTGGACTGAACTTTTACAGTGTGTTATCCAATGACTTTCTATGTGTACTCTTAGAAAGGGAGTGAACGGAAAGGGTCTTATTAGTACAGCAAAGCATTCTTCTATTGTTACTGTTGTTATTAGAGTCACCTACATGTTTATGGTTCTATATAGAACCAGTTTTTTTTAAGGAACCCCTGAAGAACCCGTTTTTTTAAGTGTGTATATAACACGTCCATCAATCTGAAGAACCTTGTCACTGTGCAAAAAAACATTTAGGCATGAAATCGGTCTATGTAGATTCTAAATAACAAGAATAACTGTCTTTACTAAAGAGACTTTCCAAGGTGTCAAGTAATGAAGTACAAATACTTCGTTACCCTACTTTAGTAGAAATTTTGGTTATTTATACTTTACTGGAGTAATTATTTTTCAGATGACTTTTTACTTCTACTTCTTACATTTACACAACTTTATCTTGTTACTCCTATTTTATTTACAGCTTGTTTTCGTTAATGTACATTTACACTACAGTAAAGATTATTGATAACATGACTTTGAAGTTTGACTTTTTTCACCATTACAATACTTATAGACAACTAGTCATCAAATCTTCTGCTCCATGAAACACATGTTAATGTTCAGTAGTAACAGATATGCTTCTTTAATATATTTACATTGTACTAAACTACATTGATTTTCAATGGGCGTATATGCGGCTGAAACAGGAAGCTTAGCGCATCCCAAACTTATCAACATTAACATTTTAATATAACCTTATAGTCATTATGGCTTTTAGAAGAATGGGGATTTTGGAGAGGTGGGCACTATAGTGCACTATAGACCCCTGTGGTGCGGCGTAAGGTTTTGTCTTAAATGCTATTTTTTTACTTTTATACTTATACTAGTTTTGAAAGCAGTACTTTTACACTTTTACTGGAGTAAAAAGCTTGAGTTGATACTTTAACTTCTACAGAAGTATTTTTAAACCATAGTATCTATACTTCTACCTGAGTAATGAATGTGAATACTTTTGACACCTTTGGAGACTTTGAAGAAGCATGTTTTTTGTTGGCGAGCAGTGTCAGGAAGAAAAAATGGCCAGAAGCAGTGTCTGGATATTTTGGACACATACAGCACTGGACACAAAGAAACAACTTTTCTGTCCAAATCAGTCTAAAGCACTGAGATCCACACTGATTTTCACATGTTCTCAAGGTTTCATCAATGGCTCTCTTGCTTTTGGAGTTCTTTGAACTAATGCATTCTTCTGAGTACCTGTTCTTTAATTTCCTGTTGGAGACCATGTAGGAATGCCAAACAAATTCAATAAGCACAAATAACATGCCATGATAAACATCAAAGCCACCGAGCTCTAAAAAGAGTATTGCTATGCCCCAATGCCCCCACCCCCAAAGAAAGGAACAAAACACTTATAAGTTTTAAATGCCACACTTATACATAAGGGCATTACGGTCATGCTGTTTATCTTTGTCCAGACCATGAAACGTATAAGTGTTGACAATGAAAGTGCTTTACTGCATTGCATTGTGTGTTATTTTTAGTGTGATCAAATTTACTGCACATCTGCAGTGCGGCCAGGGTGTCGTTTCGGTTTTTATCTTCCAGACCACTGCTGTAAACTCTCAACCTCAACCCGAAACAATGGCAGGGTTACAGAATGCTTTGCAATACTCAACAAATAACTCTGTTCCAGGAGAGTGGAGCTTGTCTTTTTTTGTAGCAACAGAGAAGATATACACTATGTGGCCAAAAGTGTGTGGACACCCCTCCTTGTTATTGAGTTTGGGTGTTTCAGCACTCAACATCAACAGAAGAACTGTGCGTAGGGATCTTCGGGAAATGGCTTTCCATGGCCGAGCAGCTGCATACAAGTTCAAGGCTGGAGTGGTGGAAAGCACCCTGCCACTGGATTCTGGAGAAGTGGAAACATATTCTTTGGAGTGATAACATAAAGTAGAGTAGCTGGAGTTTTAAACAGTGTATCTATTCACTGTCCACTCCTACCTTGTTGGTCCACCTTTTAGATGTAAAGTCTTCTAGTCCTTCATCAGTGGTCACAAGGACGCTGACATCAGGATGCCATTGTCTGGAGAGTTTTGGCTGGTGGAATGTTCTCAGTCTAGCAGTCACACTAAGGTATTTACAAACTGCTCACACCAGCTCACACCAGCACCACCACCACACCAGTGTGACTGCAGTGCTGATAATGAATCCAATACCTGCTCTGTGGTGATCCTATGGGGTTCTCGTGGAGGTCTATAGAAGTATACAGAGAAAACAATTGAACTACTGTCTGTAATTGAAGACCTACAAAGATCTCCTATATGGGACATGGAACTGAAAAAATGTAAAGATATTGTAGAAACAAGGAGGTGGTTTGAATGATATTGCTGATTACAGCCGCTGGATACATATAGAGCAAAGAAGAGTAATGGTAGTAATAAAAGATAAAAATGCTGCAGATATGCACATATAAATAACATAATGGATTGCTTTACATAATGAAAACAAACTGCCAATTAGCTGCCAACTGGGAGACTTTTGAATTGCTTTGCTAAGCTATCAAGTTGCAGGAAACCTATAACTGGTTGCATGAAAGCTTTGCTTTTTGCTGCTTGATTTGGAAACAGAAGAAGACCATTTAGACTCCATAGAGCAATTATCAAAGGGATATGGCCAGAAAGTGTCCATAAGATGGTTCTTGAATGTGGAGCTATTTTATAAATGGCTTTAGTGTTTACCAGAGGACTGTCCATACAGTCGCTCATGGGTGTGCTGGTAAAGCCACCCGGTGAAGCCTTATTAAAAGAATTACAATTTGTGTTTACACTCAACCAAAACGTGCAGTGAAACCCCCACATGTTTACTATAGAACACAGCCACTAGAGGGCACTAAGCACATTTGCCCAGAGTGGTGGGCAGCCCTATCCACAGTGCTCAGGGAGCAGTTAGAATTGCCTTTTATGTGTCCTGTCAGTTCTAGAGATTCCCTAAGCTCCAGACCACGACTACAGCCCAGCCCAGCCCAGCCCAGCCCAGCCTGAGATCTGACTTAACAGAACATCTAGCTAACTGTACTCATCCCTACGCTGAAGTACATCCATTAATGTGATACATCCGATAATGTGTTCTGAATGAATGAGGTTGCACTCTGGTTTGCTCTGGGTTCTGGGTTTGTTTTCCTCCGTCAACCTGGAAGGTATTCAACTTCATTAGAGAGGCCCTTTGTCTCAGGTTATATAACTCAGCGTCCGTAAATAATGCGCAGACATTTCCAGCACCTTCTGTTCCACATGTTTAATTCATGAAAAAGTTTCTTACTGGTATAATTTTGCAGAGGACAAAGCTGTTGCTAAGCTCAAGCCTTCGCGGCTGCAGAAATGCACCGGCTCTCCTCCGGCTCCTCCGTTGGAAACTCTCTCAACATGCAAGAGAGTACCTCTGGCCTGCCTGGCTTTGTGCCGCAGTTTTGGCCGCAGTTGCTAGAAAGCCATCACTGCGCTGTTTTTCGGGGGGTGGGGGGTGGGGGGGGGGGATCTAAAGCCTTTATAGACCGCAGATAAAGGGAGAGGAAAAACAGTCCAGTCCAGTAAGTGGGATGGGGGGCAACAACCCCACAGTGTGCCCCCTTCTCTTGAACTAGGGTGGCCTGGCTTGGCACAGATGGATCTGTGTGTCATGGAGACAAAGGGAGCTTTCACATGGGTCCACTCTGATCTCCAGGAGGCACATGTGAACGCTCTACCTAGTGAAGACCCCGAGCGCACGCGTCACGCTCAGGTAGCGGCCACGTTTGTCATCTCCATTCCCTCGAAGCATTTTTGTTTCACTCCATTACTGTCTAGAACGTTCAGCTCCGTTTCAGCCGAGGGCTTTGGCGAGACAACGCACCTTCCTAAGCTGCTCAGTGATGGAGGAGATTCTATTCTGAGACGCAAAGTAAATGGCGGCCAATTAACTTTCGAGGATCTGCAAATACTGAAATAGCCACAAGAAGTGATGGAAAACTTTGTCTGCAGAATTAGCTCCAGCTGCTCCATTCAGCCCCGCTTGTGGCCTGGTGCACATCTCCATAATCTCCGAGGCTTCTGGTCTAAAGGCTTGGAATTTGTCCCTGACACAAATATAAATGGTGAAGTTGGTGAATATGTCCGAATTTATTTCCAAACCAAACATTTTGATTAATGTCTCCTTACAAACAAGTGGTTAGCATTTCCACTTCGGTTGAACGTTAGAGCTGGAAAATGTTGAACCACAATAATTAAATCATCCTAATTACTATAATTTTGTTGTTAAAAGCTAATTAGTGGAGCGTCTGTCCTCGTTAATCTGTTTGAGCCAATGAAGAGTGTTTGGTACTGGGCCAATATTTCAGATTGTAGCAATTCTATATGTGCTATCTCATAGATCTGTTCACTGTAATTATGAAATTTGGGGAAAAAATTGGGAACAAAATAATATCATAATGAAAAAAAGGAATACAGAACACAAATAGAGAAAAAAAAGACTGAATGCAGAAAAAGAAAGGAAAAATGATAGATACTATAAACGCCACTGCATAGTAGATGTAAAGCACTACATATATATATATATATATATATATATATATATATATATATATATATATATATATATATATATATATATATATATATAGATGCTGATGCTGATAGTTTTGATCCATGAAATATACCTGTATGTATATATATATATATATATATATATATATATATATATATATATATATATATATATATATATATATATATACAGGTATATTTCATGGATCAAAACTATCAGCATCTTTTATGAATTTACTCTCTTCAGTATTGGCTAACCAGCTTTTCACAAAATCATTGCTGTTAAACTTTAAACATATTAAGTGTTATTAAGTTCCACACAGTGTTAAATATATTTATACATACAAAAAATATTTATTGCACTTGGAGAATTGGCGACCTCTCTGGCAGAAATGTGTAACTGCAGCAAACATCTGGAAGAGCATTTTGTAATGTGGGCTGTGCTGCAGTCCCCTTCCAAAAAAAAAAAATCGAATGATTGCACATTTAGTTTTAGTGGGCTGGAGATGAACTGCTTTTTCATAACTGCGGATAAAAGTATGACTAACTATCATTTCTATTCATATGACAGCTGGGTAACACTTGGTGTCCATTGTTTATGCAAGCCTCCACATGGTCAAATATCTATTTAGGCAACATTGGCCAAGAATATTTAATATTTGGTTGCGGCTATGAGAGACAGTCACCTCTAGTGAAGCGTCTGACTTCCATCTAATTGGATCTGTTGCTATTTTTCTTAATGACATTGGAGCGTGAAAAGGCCCTATTCAGATGCCTCAAGCCACAGAGACATTCAGCTACGATTTAAAGTGGAATTTCAACCAGAAACCACCAAATGGGAAGTTCTTTGTTGGGATCATCCATGTGGTAGAAAATATTACCAGCATAAATGAATAGGTAGAATGTGTTAAAAGCAAATCCACTCATTCCAATTAGAATTAAAACTACGAAGGTATTTTAAATGGTGCAGCAGTTTTGTTCTGGTGCCTCAGATTCACTTTAGTTCTACTTTTCTCTACGGGTGAAGAGAACCCTGTACAGATTGGCTGTTCTGATGTTTCCATATTCAGCCATATATCTTTTACTAACTTTCAGCACCAGACAAATCACCAGTGTGAGCAACGCACCCACCAGTGCTGATCAGGTGACCAGCCCACACTAAGCCAGACCTTCTGTTCGAGGCTGTGTGTGTGTGATGTCAATAAACTCCCACCAAATCCCACCCAACAGCTCTGACTTTTGAAATGATAGTTCAGGCCAGAGGCGTAGCCCTAGTTTAGGGGTGCTTTGGACTTTATCACTCAGAACCAACACATTGCAGTCATTATCAGCAGTCCATATTTCTGATCACTCTTTATTCTGTTACTGTTAGCTAGGGGTGACTATCTGAGGGTTTATTTTAATTTAGCGGGCTAATGCTGCAGGTGGTCTGTTTACTGTTTATAAAGGAGTGAGAGAAGCTGTAGCTGCTGTGCTATTGGTTAGCCTGAGTGTTATTAAAGCTAAGGTGTTAGAGTAGTGCTGTCTGTATGTGTATTAGCTAATTAATGTTACACAATAATAAGATATGAAGAGATGATACTATAACATGACTCTGTTTGTGTGTGTGTGCGCGGTCAGCCAGTCAGCTATGGATATTCGATTTTTTTTTCCAAAAAAAACCCCCTCAATATTCGATGAGAATTTTTAAAAAATTTATATAGATCTATTTATAAGTATATACACTACCGCTCAAAAGTTTAGGATCACTTTAGAATTTCATTTCATGCACTTTTCATGCAATTCACAAACAATATTGTCTATTTCACAATTAATGTAAGTTTATCAGATGATTTTTAAAGAATAAAAATGTTTGTATTAAAGTCTATTTTTGTATAGAGGCTTATTTTGCATATATTTCTATTATCAGCAATTCTCAGTCCTCTGTCTAAATCTCCTGGTACGGCCGCCAATCCAAGTTAAGGATGTTATTGGGCTAATTGGTTGTTAGGACACTCTTGCTTAATTGTGATGCACAGCTGAAAAACATTCTACTAATAAGTGAGTATAAAAGGGAACAACATTCTAGGTTAGTTTAGTATCTGAAGCATCAGCAGTTGATGGCTTGCTGACCGACTCAAAATGACCAGAAAGAAACAACTTTCTTTAGAGACCCATCAGTCCATTGTTGTGTTAAGGAAGGAAGACTTTTGAGCGGTAGTATATATATATATATATATATATATATATATATATATATATATATATATATATATATATATATATATATATATATTTGATAAGATTTGTTGGTGTCTTTCTGGTCACAGTGTTTCCCCAACACTGATTTTCAGATTGATGGTCCGAAATTACTTCAAAATGTATTTTATTTTATGATGCCTCTAAGCCTACAATCACCCCTGGTTCAGGCTTTATAGGGTGTATCACAGCAGCTCATGCTCACCATATTTTAGAGTTTTTTTTATTTGGACTGAAGTAATATAAATTATTTCATTCTTAACAAACAAATATAATGCAGTGAAGCTTTATGTGTTATATTAAACATCCAGCAAAGTTTAAATAAACATAACTGATACAGGTTATGGATGTGATCCTAACAATTAATGAAGCAGCACCTGCCTGTATCTACACTTACACTTACATTTCTTCAGCTCCACTTTCCACATAGCAGCTCTTTAGCAGCTCCACAGGACCACCACAGAGCAGGTATTATGTGAGTGGTGGTCATTCTGCCGTGATAGTGGTATTGGCGTGTTAGTGTGTGTTGTGTTGGTATGAGCGGATCAGACACAGCAGTGCAGCGGGAGTTTTTAAACACTGTGTCCAGTCACTGTCCACTCTATTAGACACTCCTACCTTGTGGGTCCACCTTGTAGATGACTTTATTCATCAACTCATCTGTTACTGTTACTGTGAGTGTTCTTTAGTCCTTCATCACTGGTCACAGGACGCTGCCCGCAGGACACTGTTGGCTGGATGTTACTGGTTGGTGGACTATTCTCAGTCCAGCAGTGGCCCTGAGGTGTCAGCAACGCCATTGTCTCTCTTACTGTGATGATGGTAGTACCGGGCTCAGTCCAAAATTAAAAAGTCAACCGAAAGTTGAAGGTGGAGCGGCTGAATGAACTCATCATACAATAATATGCTGAATGAGATGTTAAGCTCGTTATTCTTGGTTTAATGGACTCAAGAGTGAGAAACAGAGAGAGAGAGAGAGCGAGAGAAAGAGAGCGGCTATTACAGGCCACAACTGTCACGCCTCTTTCTGGCTTTGCACTCGCCCTGGACACTGACTCCCTCCTGGACTCCAACTCCCAGAATCTTCCGGGAGATCACGTGACTTCTGCCTCCCCTGTGTTCTCCTATATTGGCCATGATTTGCCTCTTTGACTTCTTTGAGTTGCCCCTTCTCACTTTGTTTGCCCTGTCGCCTTTTCTGGTTGTTGACCTTATGTTCGCAATAATGCTGCAATAATGGAGGACTATTTACACTTTATTTTTATTAAGAATGTATTATTCATGAGAGAAGATATGGACACAAATATACAAACATATACAAAAAAATATGGAAGAAAATGAAAAACAAACAAACAAACAAACCAACAAAAAAATTAACAAGCAAACAAGAGAAAAGAAAATTCAAACATGCAATATAACCAACTTATTAAGACATAGATAACAAAAGACAGCATTAAGGGTATTTTGCAATGGAAAACAACAATTCATAGGAATCAATGTGTTTGTGTGTGTGTGTCTACATAGAGAGGTATTATTTGTTGTTGTTATGTATAGAGTGGTGTTGAATTTGGTACTGGATCTCAGTATACCTGTGTTTACAGTGGAGTTGGTTTGGCCGGTCACTGGTCACTGTTGAAGGAGGATAATAATTGGTGTCCTGATTGAATTGTAATCATGGTATTTATTTTTAGTGGAAGTAAATACAAAACGGATTCCAAAAAAGTTGGGACACTAAACAAATTGTGAATAAAAACTGAATGCAATGATGTGGAGGTGCCAACATCTAATATTTTATTTAGAATAGAACACAAATCACAGATAAAAAGTTTAAACTGAGAGAATGTATAATTTTAAGGGAAAAATATGTTGTTTCAAAATGTCATGGCATCAACAAATCCCAAAAAAGTTGGGACAAGGCCATTTTTACCACTGTGTGCCATCCCCCCTTCTTCTTACAACACTCAACAGACATCGGGGGATGGAGGAGACCAGTTTCTCAAGTTTAGAAATAGGAATGCTCTCCCATTCATGTCTAATACAGGCCTCTAACTGTTCAATCGTCTTGGGCCTTCTTTGTCGCACCTTCCTCTTTATGATGCACCAAATGTTCTCTACAGGTGAAAGATCTGGACTGCAGGCAGGCCATTTCAGTACCCGGAGGGAGCCATGATGTTGTGATTGCTGCAGAATGTGGTCTGGCATTATCTTGTTGAAGAATGCAGGGTCTTCCCTGAAAGAGATGACGTCTAGATGGAGCATATGTTGTTCTAGAACCTGAACATAGTTCTCTGCATTAATGGTGCCTTTCCAAACATGCAAGCTGCCCATGCCACATGCACTCATGCAACCCCATACTATCAGCAATGCAGGCTTCTGAACGGAGCGTTGATAACAACTTGGGTTATCCTTGTCCTCTCTGGTCAGGATGACATGGCGTCCCAGTGTTCCATAAAGAACTTCAAATCGTGACTCATCTGACCACAGAACAGTCTTCCATTTTGCCACACTCCATTTTAAAAGACCCCTCGCCCAGTGCAAATAGCCAAGCTTGTGGAGCTTGCTTAGAAATGGCTTCCTCTTTGCACTGTAGAGTTTCAGCTGGCAACAGTGGATGGCACAGTGGATTGTGTTCACTGACAACGCTTTCTGGAAGTATTTCTGAGCCCATTCTGTTATTTCCTGGACAGTGGCATTCCTGTTTGAGGTGCAGTGACGTTTAAGGGCCCGGAGATCACGAGCATCCGGTGGAGTTTTACGGCCTTGACCCTTATGCACAGATTACGCACTGTTCCAGATTCTCTGAATCTGTTGATGATGTTATGCACGGTTGATGATGATAACTTAAAAGTCTTTGCTATTTGACGCTGGGTAACACCATTCTAGTATTGCTCCACTATCTTTCTGAGCAACAATGGTGGAATTGGTGATCCTCTTACCATCTTGGCTTCAGAGAGACACTGACACTCTGAGAAGCTCTTTTTATATCCAATTACGTTGTCAATTGACCTAATCAGTGTTAATTGGTCTTCCAGCTGTTCGTTATATGCTCAATTTCCTTTTTCCAGCCACTTATTGCTACTTGTCCCAACTTTTTGGGGATTTGTTGACGCCATGAAATTTTGAAACAAATATTTTTCCCTTAAAATGATACATTCTCTCAGTTTAAACTTTTGATCTGTGATTTGTGATCTATTCTGAATAAAATATTAGGTGTTGGAAACTTAACATCATTGCATTCAGTTTTTATTCACAATATGTTTAGTGTCCCAACTTTTTTGGAATCTGGTTTGTATTTTTTTCATAGATATATGATCTATTATATGATCTTACAGTGTTTTAATAATAATAATAATGATAAGTTAAATTTATATAGCGCCTTTCTCATAGCCAAGGACGCTTTCCATAGAATGAACAAATCAGTGAGCAGCAGAGAGAAAGTACTGAGAAAAGAGGTACGTTTTAAGTAGAGCTTTGAATGAGGAGAGTGAGTGAGTGACTGTCAGTTTGGGAGCCATGACGCTGAAAGCTCTCCCCCGAACAGTGACCAGTCTGAATTTTGGAACATACAGGCAACCTGCGTCAGAGGACCTAAGAGTTCGGACAGGGCAGTAGGGGTGCAGGAGCTCAGCTAAGTAGGCAGGAACTAAAGCATGAAGGGGTTTGTATGTTAGCGGGAGGAGTTTAAACCTGATCGGAAGCTTGACAGGTAGTCAGTGTAACTGTAATAGAACTGGGGTGATACGAGTGAGTATAGTTAGAACGACTGAGTATTCTAGCTGCTGTGTTACGAAGTATTGAAGGGGACGGATAGCTTTGTTTGGAATGCCAATAAGAAAAGAGGTACAGTAGTCTATTCAGGATGATACTATAGCATTGACCAGAGTTTCAGTATCTTTTATGGAGAGCAAGGTTCTAAGATGAGAAGTATTACGGAGATGGAAAAAAAAGTTTTATTGCCTTACTTTTGGGACCCCAAGAAGAGCGACTGTCTATTTGTATTAAGAATGTATTTATGTATTAATACATTATTAATTATTATATTTTAACAGTCTATTCTTTTGTTATCACTCCTATGTCTTTTTCCATGTGCTTCTGTTTGTTGTGGTTGTTTGGTCCTCCTTGTCTCCGCCCTCTTGTCACACCCCTCACCTGCTCCGAGTTTGTGTCTCCTCCCTGTCCCAGATGTTCCCTAAATACCCTCTGTTTGCTCTCTGTCTTTATTGAGCATTGTGGTTCGTGCTTGTGATTAATCTGTTACTTTGTTAGTTTATTAGTTTGTTATTCTGGATATCTGTTTTTGTTTCTGTTTTGTTTCACTATGAACTCTAATAAAAGACTCTTGTGTTTATGTGCTCTCCTCTCTCTGCTACACCTCGACTCCTCTGTACTAACCCAAACCATAACTAACTTTGTTTTTTCTCTTCTCTCTCTCTCTCTCTCTCTCTCTCTCTCTCTCTCTCTCTCTCTCGCTCTCTGAGGTAAAGGACTGTAAAGGACTGACCACTAGGGCCTCCTTGTCACCTGGCTCCAACCAGCTCTCCTCTCCATTTGTGCCATTTGCTCCATCCTTGACTGCATCACTGTATCACCCACCTGATGTAGCACCTGTACAGCTTCTAAAGCTTTTATCTTCAGACTCAGCTTTAGTTTATAAACTGTAAATACTGTTCGAGACTGAGTCTGGTTCCTCCCAAGGTTTCGTCCTCCAGTTAAGGGAGTTTTTCCTTGACACTGTAGCCTCTGGCTTCCTCAAAAGGGATAAAGTGTGTGATTTCATGTTTTTCATGCTTTAAAATTCCTGTAAAGCTGCTTTGTGACAACATTGTTGTAAAAAGCGCTATACAAATAAACTTGACTTGACTAATGTATTGGCCGCTCTCACCTGTCTCACCGTTACATGTACAGTATATTCTCAGACATAATTAAATAGAGATTTGCTCACCACCGCTGACACGACTGACTGGACTCTGGGAAATTGGCTTAGTAGTTTGGCATGACTTACTGATGGCAGTTCTTGTGGCAGATCATGTATCTTCCTAATTAAGTAATTGTTTAATTTTTAGCTTGCTGTAACTGTTGTAACTCTAAAGAAGTCTTTGTATGAAGCAGCTTTGTTAAAAAGAAGCACATGACAAGCTGGAATATGCATCCTTACATGTTAATAAAAGGCTTGTCCCAAGTTCTAAAACGAATTTTGCAGGATTTATGCCATACTTTGCAATTTTTAGAAGAAGACGAGTGGATTCCTTTTTAATTATAGGGTCACTCAGGCATCAGAAAATTTCATATCCCAGCCATAAAGCTGCAGCTGGTACTTTTGTTTGGGTTGCAGTGAGATATTCATATTACCAAAAAGCAAGAGGGGTGAAGGAAGAAGATGATGAAAGAAGAAGAAAGAAGAAGAAATAGAAAGAAAGAAAGAAAGAAAGAAAGAAAGAAAGAAAGAAAGAAAGAAAGAAAGAACAAAGACAAAGAAGAAGAAACAGAAAGAAGGGGAAATAAGAATGAAAAGAAAGAAGCAGAAGACAAAGAAGGAGAGAGGAATATACAGAAAAATAGAGAGAAAAGAGAAATGAAGGAAAAAGAAGAAAACAGAAATATAGGAGGGAAAAAAAGAAACTACAATGGAACAATGAAAAAGAAAGAAAGGAAGAACAAAGAACAAGAGGAAAAAGACAGGAAGAATGAAGATAAGAACATGATGCAGAAGAAGAAGAATAAGAAATATAGGAAAGAGATGGAAGAAAGAATGGAAGAACAAAGAGGACAAGAAAAAAACAAAGATAAATAAGTAGAACATAAAGAATGTAAAAAAGAAGGAGAAGGAGGAGAAGAAAAAGAGGAAGAAGGAGACCCAGAAGCAGGAGCAGAGGAAGGAGAAGAAGGAGATGGAGAAGAAGGAAGAGGAGAGGAAGGAGAGCGATATGGAGAAGAAGAAGAAGGAGAAGGAGGAAAACAAGAAGAAGGAGTAGGAGAAGAAAGAGGGGGAGAGGAGGAAGAAGGAGAAGAAGAAGATCTATGAAGCACTACAGCTCTGCAGGTTGTGTTGTGATGGAGACCCTTCTGAAGTGGCACTGTGTGAGCCGCACTGTGAATCTGTGATCCAGGTTTTGCGGGACATCAGCTTTCAAGATCTTCACAGGGGTCCATCACCCTGGTGGTCAGCAAAAGATCATCAAAAACAGGATCAAACAGCACTAAAACCTCAACAATCAGCGGAGAAGATGCACCACAGTCACTGTTCAAAATTGTTTTATCTTCTTGTGTGCATTTGCGAAGAACAGGATTCAGTTACTTCAGCTGAAACCTGACAACAACGCAGCCTGTGTAGTCCAGCCAGGCATATCTGAGTCTCCCACAAGCTGCCAATAACACCTCAGCTTACCTTGGCAGTGTCTGGTGGAAATCACTGCCCCAGGAATAGAGATGATTATGAGGGGAGACGGTGTGCATATAGAGTTCACTCAGATATGGAGCTGGCTTTAGAACTGACTGCAGTGGTGACGTTTATATGGATCCATGTGGATTTTCTCATGCTTGAACAAAAGCTTCCGTGTTTTATTATTACCTTTCTCTGTTCTAGTAGTCAGTGCCATGTTATGACTTGTGAACAACTGATAATAAAGATCCACATGAAATCAGCTGTTTCCTGCATCACTTTGCATTCAGGAGTGAAGAGGGAGGTGCTGCATTGTTCAGTCCTTGAGATGTTAACAGTGTGATTCAGGTGAAACGATTTATTGGAGTGATTTCTTCACAGTAGTACTGATGAGAACCAGGAGTCGCAATGCCTAGAACACATATATAGCCAATTCACTATCCCAAACCACCGGAGAGAGCCTATGTGTGTTATCTGAGTTTTATATATAATGTTGATTATTAAATGTGGTAAATCTAAAATAAATGAATATATATATATATATATATATATATATATATATATATATATATATATATATATATATATATAGTCTAGAATGGAACTCTTCACATTAAATCACTCTGAGTGACTTTGTTTAAATCTTTATAATTTAGGAGCAAAGTATTTAGTAAAAAAATTAGTAAAATTGCCTTTTAAAGTCAAAAGAAGAACAGGAATAAACAGGAACAGGAAAGCTGATGAACGTACACTTCAGCTAGAAGCCTGTACGGTCCCAGGATGTTTCCAAAAAACATACTCAAAATGTAAACAGAAATGAAACGCACTGATGTGAAAATTATTTTAACCTGACATTTAACAGTAAATAACACAAAGACAACACATTATATGTAGAAACTCTTTGAAAGCAGATGTTTTTTTTGCCGTCTGAGGGCCCGAAAATTACAGCCGGTTGTGGTTTGAGGCTCAGAGAAAAGAGAAAAGGAGAAGAAGAAGAGGAAGAACAGGAGAAGAAGAAGGAGAAGAGAGAAAATGAGAAGAAGGATGGGGGAGAAGGAGAAGAGCAAGGAGAAGAGGGAAAAGGAGAAGAATGAGAGGAAGGAGGAGAAGAGGAAAAGTAGTAGAATGAGAGGAAGGAGGAGAAAGAGAAGAGGGAAAAGGAGAAGAATGAGAGGAAGGAGGAGAAGGAGAAGAGGGAAAAGGAGAAGAATGAGAGGAAGGAGGAGAAGAGGAAAAAGTAGAAGAATGAGAGGAAGGAGGAGAAGGAGAAGAGGAAGAATTAGAAGAAGGAGAGGAAGGAGGAGAAAGAGAAGAGGGAAAAGGAGAAGAATGAGAGGAAGGTGAAGAGGAAAAATTAGAAAAAGGAGAAGAAGAAAGAGAAGCGCAAGGAGAAGAGGGAAAAGAAGAAGAATGAGAGGAAGGAAACGAGGAAAAAGGTGAAGAAGGAAAGGAAGGAGGAGAAGCAGAAGAAGGGAAAGGAGAAGAAGAAGGAGAAGAAAAAGGAAAAGAGAAAAGAAAAGAAGGAAAAGAAGAAGAAGAAAAAGCAGAAGAAGAATAAGAAGAAGATAAAGAAGAAGGAGAAGAATGAAAAGGAGAAGAAGAAGAAGAAGGAGAAGAAGAAGAAGAAGAAGAAGAAGAAGAAGGAGAAGGAGTAGAGCAAGGAGAAGAGGTAAAAGGAAAAGAATGAGAGGAAGGAAATTAAGAAAAAGGTGAAGAAGGTGGAGAATCAGAAGAAGCAGAAAAGGAAGGAGAAGAGGGAAAGGGGAAGAAGAAGCAGAATAAGAAGTAGGAAAAGAAAGGAGAAAGAGAAAAAGAAGGAGATAAAAAAGGAGAAGAAAAAGAGGAAAGAAAAAAGGGGGAGGAAGAAGAAGAAGAAGAGGAAGAAGAAGGAATGAGAAGGAGATGAAGAAGAAGAAGTAGAAGCAGAAGAAGAAGGAGAAGAAAAGAAGAAGGAGAAGAAAAGAAGAAGGAGAAGAAGGGGAAAAAGAAGAAGAACGATAAGGGGAAGAAGAAGAAGAAGGAGAAGAAGATGTAGTGCAGGAAAACTGTCTTGTTTGTCACTACAGATCTGCACCTCAGCCAACGTGGATGAGGTTGTGATGGAGAACCTCCTGAAGTGACACTGTTTGAAAGTGGTGCCTGAGGGTCTCAGAGAGATCCCAGCCCTCCAGTACTGGTTCCTCTCAGAATCTTTAAGTGATATTACGTAGGTGATGAAATTTCACATGGTGTATATATTTTATTGAATGTCCAGAAACGTTCTTCTGGAACTGATTCAAGATTCAAAACTAAAAACTAAAAACTCAACCAGCGATATACGAGTACACAGTTAAATATAAACGTTCCTTCAGGACCATGTGCTGCAACAAAAATCACAAGACAAAAAAAATACACAGTGCAGAGAAAAGAGTGCAATAAATACATTGTTGCACGAATTGCTGCAAAGCTCACTTCACAAAAACCCTTTATTCATAATTTCTTTAACCATGTGCTTCCCCTCTGCTGGAGTGCAGAGTAAAACACCTTTACATAGACTTACACTGAAAGTAAAGAAGGTTTTTGGTCTCTTCTGTAAACATACTGCATGCTTTTCTATGGGCAGCCACCTTTTTATACTTCAGTTCAGTCGTTTACAGTTACGTCATTAAAACACCATGTAAAGTGCTTCCTGTGCTTGGACGGACACAGTCCAACGAAACCATGCTCCTCTTTGTGATCTTTCTTGTAACGTCTAAAAAAAAAGAATCGCGGCCCATTGATACTGGACAATAACGGTCCGCAGTACTTTTCTTGAGTTTGTGTACGACTGCAACAAATTGCTTCCAGAGATTTTCATATCCAGTGCCAGCATGACTCATTCACAGGATTGTGTTTACCCTGATGAAGACTTAACAGCAAGTGATGGATGTGGATGTGACCTGGGATAATTGGTCATCTGGACAGTGCTAATATTTTCCAATGGTAGTCGCTCGTACTTTCCAGCCCCACTCAGGTGGAGAAAACCAGCCTGTGCAGGATCATGCGGTATTCCGCATTGGATACCGGCGACCCAAGAGTCTCCTGCAGGAGTGATACTGGCTTTGGAGGAGAAGACGGTTTATCTCTCTTTGATTGAGGGTATCAGTACGATGGTATCAGGCCCCACAAATAGCAAACTCCATGCCCTCTGACAGGCTATGGAAAACATAAGGTATTTATTAGTATGGATTCCAAATGATTAGCAAGGGCAGCTCTGGAGAGGAAGGCTCGGGTTCAGCTGGGAGCAAGAGGAGAGGACGGGCATCAATCTGCTTTCTGAGAGAGAGCAAGAGAGAGAGAGAGAGAGGGAGAGAGACCCACTTTCCCTTCTCCTCAAGAGCTTCAGGCAGCAGGTGGTTCACATTTTATCCAGCGTAGAATTGAATAATAATAATAACAACACAAATTCAGTATGAAATGGAAAATTCATCCCGGGAACGGCAAAGCAAAGTTTCCGACATGATTCCACCCTTGATTGAACTTCATGACACCGTGTACGTCAGGTGAGGGCTGGAATGAGAGGGCCCGTGGGTCATAAATCCCGATGCTCTATTTCACTGCTGCCGCGGCGGAATGCTGCTCCGTCTTTAGAGAATGGCTTAAATTCGACGAGAGGGTTCTGGGTAGTTCCACTCGGATGCCTCTTTCTGCTTATGCTGCAGGGAACACGGCCTTCTGAGCTCTGAGTAGTCTGTGATTTAAACCCTCTCATCTGATCATCCATCATCATTCTGGCTTGTAGCTCAGCATGCCAGTCTACCTCCACCTACAATGTCATAATCTCCAGCATTTAGAAATCTTTAAAGGCCTTTGCAGTCTCAACCCAGGTCCCCCGATTTACCTTGATTTGTAGATTTTATAGTAGCGCGCTTCATGTAATTTACATTTACATTTACGGCATTTAGCAGACGCTCTTATCCAGAGCGACTTACAGAAGTGCTTAGTGTTCAGTTAGAGTATGAGTCTCTATCTAGTACAAACAGGTTTAAGTCCAAACTTCCCTTATACTCAAACACTGCCATAAACAAGTGCCAGTGCTGATACCTAGAAAAAAGACAACGCAATACCTAGCAAGACTGGAACACCTACAGAGAAGAGAATAAATACAAGACTACATGCAGTACAAGTGCATTACTTATCCAGTGTTCCTAGAAGATAAAGTGCAATTACAGTTTATACCATACTTTAGTATATAGTGTTTATAAGTACTTTACAAAGAGATAGGTCTTCAGTCTGTGTTTGAAGACCGCGAGAGAGTTCGCTGTTCGGACAGCCAGTGGAAGTTCGTTCCACCATCAGGGCTCCAGGACAGAGAAGTGTCTTGTTGCGTGTCTTCCATGAATCTTAAGTGATGGTGGGTCAAACCGAGCCGTACTTGAAGCGCGAAGGGCTCGAGGTGCGGTTCGACTTTTGACCATTGCCATAAGGTAAGGAGGAGCTGGTCCATTCTTGGCTTTGTAGGCATCAGAACTTTAAACTGAATGCGAGCAGCTACAGGAAGCCAGTGAAGGGAGCGCAGCAGTGGAGTGACATGAGTGAACTTGGAAAGATTGAAGACGAGCCGTGCTGCTGCATTCTGGATCAGTTGTAAGGGCCTGATGGCCTGCAGAGGAAGACCAGCCAGGAGTGAGTTGCAGTAGTCCAGCCTTGAAATGACAAGAGACTGGACGAGCACCTGGGAGGCCTCCTGAAAGAGGAAGGTTCGGATGCGTCTGATGTTGTGGAGAATGTACCTGCATGACCGAGTCAGGTTCGTTATATGGGCTGAGAACGATAACTGGTCATCCAGAGTCACCCCAAGGTTTCTTGCATCTTTAGACGGAACAATCAAAGAGTTCTCGAATGAGATGGCAAGATCCTGCTGAGGACCTGTAGTTCCAGGGATGAACAGCAGCTCAGTCTTGCTGGGATTGAGCTTCAGATAATGAGCTGTCATCCATGAAGCGATGTCGGTCAGACATGCAGAGATACGACTGCAAACCTGAGTGTCAGATGGTGGGAAGGAAAGCATTAGTTGAGTGTCATCAGCATAGCAGTGGTAAGAGAAACCATGAGAGGTAATTACATCACCAAGAGAACGGGTGTAGAGTGAAAAGAGGAGAGGACCTAGCACTGAGCCTTGAGGGACACCAGTAAGGAGCCTGCAAGGAGCAGATGTAAACCCTCTCCATGTAATCACTGCACTAATCTGCATTGATGGCTTAAAATAGCCTAGTGTCTTCAAAGAAAGCATAAAGCAAGAAAAGTTCCATCCATCCATCATATAACACTTTATCCGGCTAATCAGGGTCAAGGGGGGGCTGGAGATAGTTCCAGCGTCATCGGGCGAAAGCGGGGTACACCATGGACAGTTCTCCAGTCCATCACATGGCCAACACACACTCACACCTACAGGCAATTTAGAGCGACTGATCAACCTAACATGCATGTGTTTGGATTTATGGGAGGAAACCCACTCAAGCACGGGGAGAACATGTAGACTCCACACAGAACAGCGCAGATCGGGAATCAAACCCAGATCGTCTTGCTGTGAGGCGATAGTGCTGACCACTACACCACCGCCCCACAAGAAAAGATCATAATATGAAAACTAAAAAATGAAATTTTTCAGAAATTTTCAAATTCTGAATGAGAATGGGTAGCGACATTGCCTCACAGTTACGAGGGTCCGGGTTTGATTCACAGGGACAACCAGGTTCCTTTCATCTTCTCCCTCTGTCTGCTCTTAACGTTTATTTGCATTTCCTTCTTTTGCAGCACCGAGAAAATCACAGTGAACAACTTCCTCTGCAGTCTGTCTTCACGCTGTTGCGTGATCACATAACATCCATCCATCCATTATCTTCCGCTTTATCGCACTAGTCAGGGTCATGTGGGGGCTGGAGCCAATCCCATTATCAGGCAAGGGCGGTGGTGCACCTTGGACAGGTCGCCAGTCCATCGCATGGCCAACACACACTCACACCTACGGGCAGTTTAGAGTGACTAATCAACCTAACATGCATGTGTTTGGACTGTGGGAGGAAACCAGAGTACCCGGAGGAAACCCACTCAAGCACGGGGAGAACATACACACTTCACACAGAACCACCCGGACCGGGAATCCAACCTGGATCATCTTACTGTGAGGCAACAGTGCTGACCACTACACCACCATCTTGTACAAAGTAATGTGCATTTTCTTTGGGTCCTCGGCTCATGGGGGCCTAAGTGGCTGCTGAGTACAAAGACCGCCCCCGGGGTAAAATGCATAATGGATACATTTAAAGCCTGTGAAGGTGCTTAGGTCTATCATGTCATTGCTGTCCAAAGAAAAACATGTATCTCTATTTTTGCCAACTTTTATTCTTCTGCTTCAAAATAGCCTGGAAAACATTCTGCTTGCATTTACTTACAAAGATAGTAAAGAAAATTTTTGTCTTCTCTTGTAAAGTTTCCTGTAAAGTTCCATATTGGTGTTGTGTTTGTATTCCCCAATAAATATTATATATATATCTACAAATGGGTTTTATTTTATTGAAAACATTGATTTTAAACTTCTGAAGATAAATCTATTTTCAAGCCTCACTGGAATTAGGTTGACAGAAGCTGTGTCTGCTCTGCTGCTGCTAAAGCTGCTAAAGCTGCCCAAAATACTGTTAAATCCCTTCTTGTTAACAGATAACTGAAAGAACAGTTAAACAGCTGAATAATAGAAAACCACCAAACATTATTACATAATGATGTAACATCAATCTAGAGTACTTAACACTGCATATCTACTCCACAACCCAGCACAGTAAAGCCTGAGCAACACATACCAAACATTTTACACCAATCACAACAATGTATTTACCCAATAGCCAGGAGAGGGACGCTGCATTATTGTCCAGACAAGGACAAAGACCGGGTTTGCTGAGACAACTGTAATATAAAAACTGTAGTATATTTAGTGTGTAGTGTATCATTTCATGTCTGGAGCAGATAAACTTTGGTTGTAATAGGCGCGGCCTGGTATCAGTGTGTACATGAAGTAAACAACCTAAAATCTTATTGATTAAAGATTATCATAAGTTTATTTATAATTATATAATATAAACAAAAACTGAAAAGTTAAAGAAATGACAATGGTTGTTTATCATTGTGTGAACATTTCATGATGAATGGACCAATAGAAGTGTTCCAAAATAGCTTGGAAATAGTTCCATTGACTTACAAAGACTTACATTGGACAGCCACACTATATATATATAGTTGCAATTAATATTTACCGCTCATTTCTCTCAAGTCTTATTACTTGCATAAGTCTTCATGTGATCATCATATAAATTCTATTGTGCTCCTGAGAAGCATTGCACCTTTATGCATATGATTAAAAACCATATGCCTCAAAATTAACAATAAACCCTCTCTTCAGTAAGAAACTTCAATCCTCAATGGGACTTTATAAGTAAATCAAATCTTTGGCTTAGGCCCCTTCATTGGTCCAAGTCCAAGTTCATTGGTCCACGATGACTCAAGATGATTGTACACCCCAAGACAGGGACCAAACTGGCCAAAACATTGACACCTGAAAATAACAAAATAGGTACATAAGTCATTTTAAGAGACTGGTGAAATGGTCAGAGGTGATGAATGAATGATGTAGCATTAGAAGTGATCCTGACAGAACTTCTGCCGAAGCTTCCATTTATTGTGAATAAAATAAAATGAACTAAAAACAATGTTTTGACCAATATCATGTCTCTGATTAATGGGTTAATCGTTTGCATCCCAAGTGTGCACAGAAGCTTTCACTGATTCCAGCCTTTGCCTCCTGGTCGAGCTTGTATTATTGCACATGGACCTGCCTCCTTTCCATTCCCTTCCTCTCCAATCACTTTTGTTTTCATTCTTTCCCTCCATTTCTTCAAATTACAAAGCACGAAGCTTGCTTTTCTCTTTTATTTCAATAAGCATTTAATTTGAGAGGCCTTCTGTGGTTTGGCCGGCCATTGATGTTACGCAGTTTAGTGGAGATGCTTTACAGTGATAAGGCATTAGGAGAAACAGGAGAGGGCCACATTGCCAAACAACTGGTGTGCCGGAGGTAGCCAAAAGATACTATAAAATCCGTGCGGTCAGCCGGTGTAGAAGGGATATAGCCATGCAGCGGTGAGCTGAGGCTTTGGCACTTTGCAGTAGGCAAGCATAAAAAAGCCTGAGTGGTTCAATGTGGCTCAGTCGCTGAGTGAAAGCAGCACCTCAACCCGCTGACCTCTGTAAAACCCCGCTTCATGTGCTACTCGCACCTTGACTATATGCTGAGTGGGCAGATCAGCGCAGCGCCGTCGGCTGCATAGCGGGTGGTCTTGGCAGTTAGCTGATTCACGAGGGGGTCCGGCTCATATTTCAAAGCTCCCCCGTTAGAACAGGTAAGATATCCCATTAAAGAGTTCAACTGAGGTGTCATGCGTAAGGAACCAAGACAGAAGGCTTTTTGGATCGGATCACATCCTAACTCTCAGGCTGGCCCACTGGCGAATACCAGTAAGCGTTTCCAGTTATTGCACAGCTCCTAGGAAAAAAAGGTTCATTGAAAAGTTTATTTACGAGCCTCTGCTGTGTGTTTATGCGGTGTGGATTATGCAGGTAGAGGGCTGGTGGGAGCTCTAAAGCTCTGCTGGTGACACTGTCTCACTTTTTTTTTTATTAGAGATGGTGAGGCTGTTCTGGGCCACTAGAACAACTCGCACCCACCCCCCTCCCCTCTTCAGAAATAGCTCAGAGGGAGCAATGCAAAAATACTCCATTTCAGCTGCAATAAAATCATTCCAAGTGGCACAAACCTCATAAAACAACACATGGAGGCAAATCAAGAAGGTTGACTTCCTCCATAAAAACCGTCCATTACACATGTACAATTCATAAGTGAGTCATTATGGATCGAGAGCTGTTTTTCGACGGACGCTCTGGCACAATGCTTTTTAGCATTCGGGAAAAAAAAAGAGATATGGAATGCAGCTCTGAATCATGCTGGCCTACAGACAAGTCAGGACTACAGCGTGGATTTCAACAACAGTAACTCTTAGCCATAACATTAAAAAACCATCTCCTTGCATCTACACACTTGGTCTAGTTACAATACTGTAAAGGACTGACCACCAGGGTCCCCCCTGTCACCCGGCACCAACCAGTTCTCCTCTCCATTCGTGCCATTTGCTCCATCCTTGACTGCATTGCTGTATCATCCTGATGTAGCACCTGTGCAGCTTCTAAAGCCTTTACCTTCAGACTCAGCTTTAGTTTAATAAACTGTAAATACTGTTTGACCAGAGGAGGATGGGCCTCTGCTTTTGAGTCTGGTTCCTCCCAAGGTTTCTTCCTCCAGTTGAGGGAGTTTTTCCTTAACAACGTCACCTCTGGCTTGCTCACAGTAGATAAAGTGTTGTGACTTCATGTTTTCATGTTTTTAAACTCTGTAAAGCTGTAAAAAAAACTTGACTTGACTCTGTAAAAACTTGACTTTACAATACACATGCAATTTGTAGTTCTACACTTACATACTGTAGTTCATCTATATACTTTGATCAGGACCCCCACAGGGCCACCACAGAGGTATGCAGGTACTATTAAGGAGGTGGATCATTCTCAGCACTGCAGTGACCATGACATGGTGGTGGTATGTTAGTGTGTGTTGAGCTGGTACTCTATTAGACACTACTATCTTGCTGGTCCACCGTCTAAGATCATAGCTCGTCTGTGGCTGCACAGTTTGTGTTGGTCATCCTCTGCTCCTTCATCACTGGCCACAGAACACTGTTGCTGGTTGGTGGACTATTCTCAGTCCAGCAGTGACACTGAGGTGTTTAAACACTCCAGCAGCAGCACTGCTACGTCTGATCCACTCACACCATCACAACACACACTAACACACCACCACTACATCAGTGTCACGGCAGTGCTGAGAATGATGTGTCATGGATTGTTATACATGACCTAGTAGTGTATAAATTATTATTGTTGCAGACAAGTGTGGCTAAAGCATGTTTGCGGTGTGTGGACAAACCAGATATTAAACCAGACACTCTATTGTTTAAAAAAAGTTGCTCTGCAGACTTCAGCATTGACTGAAGCATTCAGTCCAATTTCCCAGCTTTTACTGTTGACTGTAGTGGTGGGATAAACCGAATGTTGATCTTTTTGGAAGCCAACGTCTCATTGTTGAATTTCTAATAAGGGCAGTATTACATAACATAAAGAATACAGAGATTAGTCACCATGTAGGCCCAGTACGGCTTTTCTTCAATGCAACCATACAAGCACTGCAGCATTACCATGTATAGCAACCCAAATCACTGTCCCAAGGTTGGCAGGTCTGCAGAGGACACATTTTATTTATTAATTTTTTTTATAATCTGGAAAATAGAAAAAATAATAATTTATTGTTTTTTTAGGAAATAAACAAAACTCATCATTTAGTCTGGGCGCCCAAATATTTTGCTTATAATTCCATTAAAAAACTGATACAATACAAATGTTTGTATAAATGTTCACAATGTAATGACCATGTAATGATGTAGGTTAGCCCTACACATTACCAAAGAGACATTTGGTGTATATATACTTACCTGTTTCCAGTTGCCACCATTGATACTTACCTTCAGGGTCCCATAAGTGTACCATTGGTGTAGCTCATGCACTATACTTACCTGGGTGAGTCCAACCTCTGTAGAAGAAGAGGGGAGGAAGAGAGAACCTGAAAGTGGGCATTAATAATTGCATACATACTCACTATAAATCAGAGTAATGGCTATTGTTTGTGCCACACTTAATGTTTTTTTGTGGGTTTGTAAATATTCATGATGCTGTTTTTAACCTGTAACCTGTAGGATTGGTATATTCTAAGGAGGGGCAACCTGTATATATACCTCCTAAAATGGAGGTAAGGGGGTCTTCTTTCCTAAGGTGGCTGATGAAAGCAATATCTGTGTGGCGGGATGTATAGGTGTTGAGACTTTATGACTTTGCAGTCTTAGTCTTGTACCTCCGTTGAGAGGCTGTCCACTTTTTGTTTTGCTTATTTAATTATTATAAAAGGTGACAAGATTAAAAAAAAAATGTTTGCCTTTCTGCTGTTTTTATCTGGTGCTCCAGACCATTTGCCCAACACCACCCATAAAGAGTGTCTCTTTAACTACTTTTTTGTAGTTTTGGATAGAGTTTCTTTCTGGTTTTGTAAATATTCACACACAGTACCGTCAAAATATTTCTTATCAATGTTACTGAATAGAAAAAAATGCATAGTTCAACTGAGGAACCTCCAAAACTCGCAGATCTTGCATTTTCTGGCTCCTGTGAAATGGGGTTAAGAAGCTCACAACAAGAGCAACAAGCTATATTTAGAACAAGGATCTATTTAGAGGCTAAACATACCAATAACGAAATTATCCTCAAATGTTAAATAAATTGTTCATTAGCTCTTGTGACAATCACATGATGGATTTCCAAAGGTATGTGTCTGCGGAGTAAAAAATGTTAAGCGGTCTCACATGGTTGAGAAGATAAACTGGGACACGGAGGTCTCTTGAAAGTGTGAAGCAGGAGAAATTGGGGCTGAGCTGCTGGTGTACAGTATTCAGGGCACTCAGTTCAAACACAGGAAACACTGTGTGCGTTCGGGGCTGCGGGGAGCTGTAAGCTCGAATGCTGGTTATTACAGTAGCATGGATGGTTTAAAGGTGACGTAGTTAAAAGGTGCCACTTTCTGAAAGTGACGTGAAATTACATTGGCGTTATGTATTTGCATGACTCAGTGATATTCAGTGCTTCAGTGCTGTCACACTAACTATCTTGGCAGTGGCATCCAAGCAGAACTCAAATGTAGGTACAATATATATATATATTTTTTTTAAATAAATACATTGATTAAAAGTAAAACATTCTAGCAACTCACATGCTGACTTTGTCAAGGCTTTTCTACAAGCATGGCTGCTCTTGAAGAAGACTTACTATGACCTGTATATGTTCTAAAAGTCAATATATCTGTGAGACTGAGGATTTTTCATGAGCTGGTTGGATCATTTTTACGCTATAGACTCATATCCTTGGTATGAGAGGAATTTCATTATCTTACACATGCTCAGTTAAGGCTTTAGAATTGCAGTTATAAGTTGAAATAATGAATATATAATAATAAAAGCAGAGTAGCTGGAAGCATAATAGCTGGTACTAGTGATATTGTATCGGTACAGTTAAGAGTAATACTGTAGTTAGTTCAGTATAAATAACAAATCAATGCAGTATGACTGTAATTTCATGTAGGAGTTACAGTTCAGTGTAGTTTAACTGAAGTTCAGTGTAGTATAATGGTAGTTAATTGTAGTGTAAGTGTAGTATAGTATAGTATGATTGTAATATAGTGTAGTATTCCTGTAGTTCATTGTAGTGTGTTGTTCGGTGTACTATAACAGTACTAACACTGTATAACTGTAGTTTTGTGTAGTATAACTTCAGTATAGTGTAGTATCATTTTGGCATAGTGTAGCACACCTGTAGTTAATTGTAGTGTAAGTGTAGTATAGTGTAGTATGACTAATATAGTGTAGTATTCATGTAGTTCATTGTATTGTGAGTGTTGTTCAGTGTAGTATAACAGTACTAATACTGTATAACAGTAGTTTTGTGTAGTATAACTGTAGTATAGTGTAGTATCATTGTAGTGTAGTGTAGCACACCTATAGTTAATTGTAGTGTGAGTGTAGTATAGTGTAGTATGACTGCAATATAGTGTAGTATACCTGTAGTTCATTGTAGTGTAAGTGTTGTTCAGTGTACTATAACAGTACTAATGCTGTATAACTGTAGTATAGTGTAGTACCATTCTAGTATAGTGTAGCACACCTGTAGTTAATTGTAGTGTCTGTGTAGTATAGTGTAGTATGACTGTAATATAGTGTAGTATACCTGTAGTTCATTGTAGTGTAGGTGTTGTTTAGTGTAATATAACTTTACTACTGCAATATAACTGTGGTTCTATGTAGTTTAACTGTAGTGTATTGTATTATAACTAATTCAGTGTATTTATAACTAGTATAATGTAGTTCAATGCAGAGGCAGTTTAATGTAGTATAACTGCAGTATAACTATTGTTCAGTGTAGTTTAACTGCAGTACAATTGTAGTTCAGTGTAGTATAACTGACTATTATAGTGTACCACAACTGAGTACATTGCAGTATGGCTGTACTTAATTGTAGTACATCTGTCATATAGTGCTTTATAACTGTAACTGTAGTAGCATAGTATAGTATAACTGTAGTATAGTGTAGTTAAACTGTGGTCCATTGTAGTCTACCTGTAGTATAGTCCAATATAACTGGAGTATAGTGTATTATAACTGTAGTACTGTGTAGCGTAGGTGCAGCTCATTGTAGTCTAACTAGTTCAGTCTAGTGTAACTGCATTTCATTGTAGTATAACTGTAGTATAGTGCACTATATCTTCAGTTCTGTCTAGTATAACTGTAGTTGTGCAGTATAACTGTAGTTCAGCGTAGTGGGGCATAGGTTTGGTTTAAACATTGGTAGGAACACAATGGGTGTCTCAAAACCTAGTGAGTGTCTAAGTAGGTACTGTCTAGGTAGGCAGCTGTTTAAGTAGCAGCGTTCTGTCTGACATCTCTCCTCATAAGACAGATTACTGGTTGCTAAGACACCGCCGGGCATCCAAAACATTAGCCCAAGGCTTAAAAACCTGCTAGCATAAATACTAATGAACGACTTGTTACAAAGTTGATAATAAAATACTGTTTTGTGTGATTATATGACAAGAAACACATTGAAATTCCAGAGAGAATCAAAATAACTCACATTTTAAAACCACTTCACTGCTCATAGATTTGCCTGCGTTAATTCCTGGGATTGTCTTAGCGGCTGAGGAAGCTTCCGTTCGATGCTTCCTTAAAATCAGGCAAAAATAAGGTTAAACATGCTGTAAGTAGACAGCATGTTTAAGGTACATAAGATTTGGGACAGCCTACATATCAGGATACTATGACGTAAAATGCTGTCTATGTAGACCCTCACTAGGTCTTTAGACACACCCAATAACTCACCCCTTACCACTCACATCCAACAATTCCACTATGGCTAACTAACAGCAGTTGAGATTATTTTATTGATATGTGTGCTAAGCAGTGCAGATAGCAGAGTAACTGGTGTAAGTTAACCCTGATAACCATGCCTGCTTCCTCCTGCATCCTCGTGAGCTTTCAGACATCCCCATGCTTTACAACCAATCAAATGCTAGCACACCTAACTTGTTTGTATTGTAATTAGATAATATGACTAGGTAATGTGAAACAAGTTGTTCAAACGGGGATGATTCTGTCCTCTTACAATATTGGTGCCCCTAATGTCTACGTACAAACCTACATCCATGCTTTAATGTGACTAGTGAGCTCCTACAATAAATGCCATTCTACAAAGTAAGTATAGAAATGCAATGAGAATATGCTTTGCTATATATGTATATGTTTTGGTTTCATGTATGGGAATCCGTACATGCACTTTATTATGTGGCTTGGAGAGGAAATGGAAAGGAAAACTGAGCCAAAAAGACATTGAGGCTGTGTACAGAGTGTGGACAGTTTTAGGGCCCACCAGGTAACTGTCAGCACTTAGAGGTGAACTCGCGGCATGGAAGCAGTCGCGTTATGATGAAGTCGAGAATTTCAGGACATTGAAAAGGTCTGAAAACAAGCTCGTAACTGGGAGGCCTAGATAATGTGTTGTATTAAGGTCCGCGTAAGGTTGAATGTGACATTTCCTAGAATAACAAGTCGGCTGCAGACAGGCTGGTGTTAAGTTTGGCATAAGGCAGCATTATGGAGAGATGGAGTGAGTGAGTGAGCGAGTGAGTGAGTGTGAGTTTGTTGCTGGGAGCAGCTGGCACTTTCTGTCCAGCTTTTTTTTTTTTTTAAATGAATCTCAGCAGCGCAGTGGCGAGGCAGAAAAGAGCAGGCCATCGCAGGCAGGCCAGACATGTTTTCGTTCCCCCCCCTCACATCCATTTCAATAAATGTCCCTTTCTCACCCAGCGAGAAAAGACCTTAGTAACTGCAGGAGAGCGAGCGGCACGCACAGGCTCTCTGCATACAAATGACTTCGGCTATTCTTCAGCAAGAGCTTCAGGACGGTCAGGGTTTTGGGTGCTCCTCCGCTCTCTAACATCACGATTAATGTTTGTCCTGCAAACACTGTAGCCATCTAAAGACCGGGCCGCTTTGAAGTGCTCTGGGATTCTGATTCCGGTTCTAATGCCTCCCAGACAAACGCAGGCTGTGGAGCATCTGTCCTTTTTGCACTTCCTCTTTAATCAGATCATCATCTGTGTTTGACTTCTGTGGCATGTCCTCCCCCTCTAATATACACCCTGAGTCTGCGTAAACACAGGCCTCGCTGGATCCTGCGTTCGGTTTTCACTGTCTGTGTCCGCCTGCATGCTGGGCTGCGCTTATTAGAAGGATGGGAGCTCAAAGAGAAGCAAGCTACTATTTCCAGGGCACATCCATTTCCCCCATAATGTATGGGAGGTTACTAAGTGGATAAGAGGATAATGAGCCACTACTCAATTTTTTTGATCATCCCCCAGACCTCTTGATCGCGCAGATGTGCACACGCCAAACTCCACGCATCTCCAGCAACACAGTTGGGTCATTTTTTTTTTGTTGTTGTTGGTTCAATATGAGGTCTGTTTCTCATTAGCTGGGATATGATGGGGGATATTACTGTTGACATGCCTTTTCAGACCCTGCTGAGGTCTTCACTAATGCTGCGGGTGAGGAAGGATGGAGCCAAGTGCCTTAAATGTTATCATGAGGTATAAACCTCCAGGTGGAAAAGATATAGAGGCGCATTGCATTGGCTGGAGACGTTAGTGGGCAGTTTAGTAGATATTACGACTAAATACTGTTTAAATGTGGAGCAGTCAATAGTTTTATTGTGGTTTTAGTTGTTGGTGTAATTTCATCCATGCATGTGGACTATATGCCTGGAATATGTTTGGGGTGAAAGGATTGTCTGTGTTTATTAGCCCTGGACCAAAAAGTGATACTGTAGAATATTGGAACAATATAAATGAATGCTGATACTCAAATTAACATGCTTTTTATGTTCACATGCCATTCTTTCTTATTGCTCCACATTTATTTCAACATTCTCTTTTTGTATTATCAGTCTAATTTATGTTTACAATAGAAAATATTGCACTTAATTAACTGGGATGAATAGTTCATTGTAGTATAATTGTGGTCCAGTGCAGTTAACTGTAATTTGTTGTAGTATATCTTTAATATAATGCTTTATAACTGTAATTCAGTGTGGTATAACTGTAGTATAGTGTATTATAATTCTAGTATAGTTCAGTATAACAGTAGGTCTTTGTAGTACAACACTAGTGTAGTGTATTACATATATCTGTGGTTCATTGTAGTATATCTGTATTAAAGTCCTGTATGACTTTAATATAGTGTAGTTTAACTGGTATTATATGCTATAACTGTAGTACTGTGTTGCATAGCTGTAGCTTGTTGTGGTGTAACTAGTTCAGTGTAGTATAACTATAGTATATCAGTGTAGTATAGTTGTTTCTTTCTTATTGCTCCACATTTATTTCACCATTCTCTTTTTGTATTATCAGTCTGATCTATGTTTACAACAGAAAATATTGTACTTAATTAACTATTATGAATGACAAACATACATCATTTATATGGTGTTTTGAAAGAAACTTTTTGGGATTAATACTGATTGTCGATTTTCTTGTGGCTTGATCATTAGTCAACACCAATTGAAGGCGAGGCTGGATTGTTCATATGACATGTCATTCTAAACCTTATATCGGCAGATGAAGTCATGAAGACCCACAAATATTTGCATGGTGGTAAAGTACCTGGCAAAAATGAATCAGAGAAGACCTTTATCAGTGTACATTGTTTATTTAAGGTGGAAACAGCAGGAGGCTATTGTTATCTATTACTAGGTTCATCTGGAGTTCTTCGATGACATATCCAGTCCATATCACCATTGAAGTCAATGGTAAGTGCTAAGAAAATTGACAGGTTGTTCTATTCGCCACTGTGGTCTGTAGAGCACTGCCGCTGCGGTTTCATTAAAATCAATAGAAAAGAATTCATCGTCTTTCTAACATGAGCACATTAGTGGTCTTTACTACTTCTGCTGTCTTCCTATACTCACTATACTGGTTGAGTTATGTACTCTTAAGTGTGGTACCGAGTTGGTGGTGTTGAAAGTCTTGACAACATGCTTTCTATCAGCATACGTGAGGCCACAGATTTGGTCCCGTAGTTAAAGGTCACATGGTCTGCATCTCCATCTAAATAAGGAACTGCAGGGTCCTGAGGCCAGGCGACCTCACCCAGAGCTGTAGCAATCCTTATCTCCAGAAATATTACTCCTATGACACTGATGAGCACTTAGGATCAGATATATATACAGTATAGATAGAGAAACATCAACCAATTGTGTATTTGGGCTAAAAATTTGCTAAAAACAATGCATAGCTGATCGGTCATTTAATCTCTATTTATTATTATATCACAGATTTTGACTTAAGCACAGTAAGCTGGAGAACATAAAAATAAAAAAAAGAACTTTGATCTGATAGTTACTTGGCATTTATATGAACTTTCTACGACTATTTCAGTCTCAGTAAAGATAAAGAAACATGGTCGTGCAAAAAATCAGTGAACATTGGATATTTTTCTCAGAAAGCAGTGCTTTTTTAAGAACCTTGTTCACAAAATATAATCTGAGTTAATGATGCGTGCAAAATACCCCGAAAGATATAGTTGGTATATATAAACTGTAGCCGATGAGATTAAACTTAAAAATAAAACCTTTTTTAAAGATATGAGTTGTAATTTAAATGTTCTCTCGATTTCCAGTGGTGTTATTTTCGAATGTGGGCTGAAATGCTATGCTGTTTTAAATCCAGCTGCTATTTGAACACAGTGTTCTAAATAATATCATCAACCAAAAATGTGTTCCAAATTAATACCATGAGGAAATTGATGCTATCTGTAGAGAAGTATGTTAAGGTTTTGAGTCAATTATCAAGCCAAAAGCAACGTCATCTTAGGTGGTTCTATGGTTGCACGTTCGCTTCTCAGTGCTGGGGTGAAAGAATAACAAGGATAAAACAAATGGATTCTATTCAGAAGCTGCTTCACCTTCTAACCACTATAGCTGCAGTTTCAGATATTGCTTCATTAAGTCATGTTAATACTTAAAGCCCAAGAGAGCATAAATCCCTGTTTTCTGTCCATATACAAAACATATGCCCAATAACATTCCAGTGGTGAATGAATGTTTGATGTCAGTGTAAATAGGGTGGTGCTTAGAAGATACATGCAGACAACTTAATAACAATGATAAATAATTATTAATAACCCTTCCAAAAAAGAAGTTTATTCAAGTATGCCATTAGTAAACTTATTTTAAACTAAAACTAAGTAAGTATGCTTTCAGTTTACTTTTTATGTACTTCTCAGTGATATACTAAACTCAGTTATACTTAAGTGTACTTGGGTTATACTGACAAGTATATAGAACAGTCTAAGTATATTTGGCCTTTACTTGTACTTTATCTTTAGTTGAGATATACTTAAGAATAGTATAAGTAAGTATTCTTGTCCTGCACAAAAAGGCATCCAGTACAATACTTGTTTGGAAATTTGATTTATAAAGATTCATGAAGATACAAATATGTTTCTTAATCTGTCTTGTTAATTTTATGTGTGTCCACTAGTGAGTAAATAAATGTTGTTAAAGTTCTATTTTAAGTAGAAAATACCCTTAAACCTAGTCATAGGTATTATATTATACTTTATACTACTATTATAAAGTATTATGATAAGTTCACTTAAAGCAAACTTACATGTATACCTTTGAAGATGAATTAACAAACTAGTGAACTAACATTAAACCCATAAGTTTACTTTTAGTGCAGATGCAGCACTAAAGATGTAAACTAGTTGTGTTCTTGAAGTTTACAACTCTTACACTTAGAAAGTGGGCCAATTTAGTCCCAAGAAGTATTAAAATAGTACATATACAAGTGTACTACTAGTACAATGATATTAGTATTGTAACTACATAAAGTATACCTGAAAAATATACTTTAACTTTACTCAAGTTTATTTAATAAAATTAACTTTAAGTATACTTATTGTCTGTAAGGGAATGCTTTAGTAATGCATTCAAAAGTATTGTGGCATCCCAATACTGACTACCTTATGATCTATGGAAAGTGTAACCATGTGCTGTTATAGAGGCTATTAGTGCTGCATGCGTTTGTTGCTTGTGGTGGGTAGTTGTTGCAGTGCTAGTGCTGTCAACTACCTGTTAAAGCATATGTCTGACCTGTTGTCTGAACTGTTTCGGCCATTCAGATTGTGTTGACTGCTGCTGTGGTTCAATAAAAGAGCTTTCATCTGAAGCGCTATGTTTCCCATATCTTCCTACTCTATGCTGATGCGACGCTGGTGTCAGAAATGGGGATAGTCATATGTATGTATAGAGTAAAGTCTGTGGTTATATAATATATAAAACTGAAACTAACATGCTAGAAGTTAGGAAATGTGCTACCATCTGCTTTTTGAGGGTAACATAAGAAGCAAGCAGCTTCATGAAGGCCATGGAGCCTGTCCGCAGATCTTAGCCTCTACCAGGAAATCTTATCTTAGCTTATCGATGATTGCTAAGTACTAGAGAGTGTATTACACTGAATACTCTCTCTACCAGTTATGATCAAGGTGCAAAGTATATGGAGTCCTTGGGGGCTGGGACCCCCGAAAATTAGTACTTATTATGATGTTTGTCCGTTATAGACAAACAGATGCTCAAATTGAGGACAAGGTCATTGTTTAGCTCCTTCTTTTGAAATGCAGCACTGGTGTGCATCTCAGGGTGGTGCTGTAGCAGACTGGTCAGTTGGGTCTTCATAGCCTAGCAGATGTAACTATGCCTGTAATATCAAAATTTTTACTATATCTGCTAACATTTCATCCCTGTCCAAAGAAAAACATGCATCTCCCCTTTTTTCCATTTTCATCTTTCTATTTTATTTGAACACAACAACTTTTCTTATATCCTATATCTGGAGATCCTTTGTCCCGAAAGCCATCAGACTCTTCAATTCCTCCCAGTGGAGCCGGAAGAGGAAGGAGGACAGATAAGGAACGAGTCCCTTATTTCAAATTACAGTTTATTTTTATTTGTACTGTAATCACATTACTGTACATCTGCACTCCCGGACACTATTGACACTTTACTGGACATCTTATGTCAGCACTCATAGACACTATTGACACTTTGATGTACATCCTGTACATTTGCACTCCTGGACAATATTTAACACTATTTAACATTTACTTAAATACAATCTTTGTTTTTTGTCTATCTATCTATCTATCTATCTATATCCTGTGGATGCTTCACGTTGAATGGACCAATGGAAATGCTTCAAACTCACTTGGAATAAAAACTATGTACATGAACTTATAAAAGAACATTAAACAACATCTTGTTCTCTCCTGTAAAGTTACTATTTTAAAGATACTTATTTTTGATTGGACAGTGATAATATTAGTAAAAATAGTAAAGGTTACAACTGTTATATAAAAGCTAACATTAGCATCGTCAGTTATCAGCCAGCCAGTGCTGGAGTAGCCAACCAGCAAGAGATTCCCTTAAAATACCAGGGGGTATTTGGCACACTGTAATAAGCTATTAGGTAAGCTATTAATAAGCTACATAATAAAATCCATACACAAAGTGTAGTAGGATATTATCTGAGTACATTATAAAGAAAAAGTGGGAGTTTAAACTTAAAAGAGTTGTCCGGGCTTCCTTAATATTTTGAGTTATTTGAAACAATATGTTTTTGTGCATACAATATAAACAGAGTAGACTCATTCCTTCTGATCTAAGATACTACCAGCATTGCAACTACTGCTATGAATCAGTTGCTTGTTCAAATCTTCCCATTGCACCTTAAATGGTACAGCAGTTATTAAAATTATAATGCCTCAGGCACCAGCATTTGGTAGGTTGCAATATGCAAATCTCACCACTAGAGGTTACACAGTGCGCCTTTAACAAAATATAAAATAATCATAGCCTGTGTCTCTCATTACAGTGTGAGAAAAGAAAGTTGTTTTAACTTTTAAAAATCAATGTCTGTGATGCCTTGCAATATGCAAACCTCACCATTAAAGGCTACACAGTGTCCCTTTAATAAAATATAAAATAATCATAGTCTGTTTCTCTCATTACAGTGTACAAAAAGAAAGTTGTTTTAACTTCAAAAGATCAATGTCTGTGATGCCTTGTAATATGCAAACCTCACCACTAGAGGTTACACAGTGCTCCTTTAATAAAATACAAAATAATCATAGTTTGTGACTCTCATTACAGTGTAAAAAAGAAAGTTGTTTTAACTTTAAAATATCAATGTCTGTGATGCCTTACAATATGCAAACCTCACCACTAGAGGTTACACACTGCTCCTTTAATAAAATATAAAATAATCCTAGTCTGTATCTCTCACTACAGTGTGAGAAAAGAAAGTTGTTTTAACTTTAAAAAGTCAGTGTCTGTGATACCTTCAACTTTTAAGGTAACTGAATTTTAAATAGCAGGTCAGCAGAACAAGTGCAGCTGTAGTAAACCTGGTACTGCACAGGTAACAAGAGAGCAACTCTGAATTTGAAATGTATTATCTCCTCAGTCTTGTATAAGATATCTATATCTGCATATAGTTGCTCAACTGTCTGGCATTCGCCAGAGCTACTTTTAAACTCGGACGCAACTCGGGGCTCACAGTCCAGTGTGCCGGATTTGTTTGAGATACGGCTTCTCAACCACATCTTGTTATAATGTTCACCAAACCGAAGCCCAGTTTTGCTCGAGTGTTCTCAGGACACATCTGGGCCTCCGATTCAGAAACACAATAGAAATAGATTCGGCTGCATTCCTCCGGCCCTCTCTTCTCCACGGCACATAACAGCACATCACACCAAGGGCCAAGCATCTCTCACCTTCGTGCTAGGCATTCTTGGGCTAAGTTTAGACCCGAGGCCGAAGCCCTTTTTTTTTTTTTTCCTCCGCACCTGAGCTGGCCTTGTTTACGCTTCACAATAAACGCTCAGCTAGGAGTTAAACGAACGCACTTCGCAACCTCTCTAGACGGCTAAGTATTCCGGACCCAGTCTGACAAGAGCCGGCGCGGCCTTAAACCTCTCTTTCACAGAGCAAATTTTCAGAGTGTGTTTTCTCTCGCCTCCTAAAAGACGTGGTGATGTTGGAGGTGCTGAAATACTTTGCATTGTCATGTGCTGTACAGATGTTGGGTGTAGGAGGCAACACTCACAGCCTGGTGGAAGAATTAAAGCTCAGATAAATTTAGCCCGTCTGCAAGGTGGACGCCTTGACTCGTGTGCTTATTTTTTTTATTTTTTATTTTTTTACTTTTTCTTCATTGGCATTAGAGCAAAAACCAAAAAAAAGCTGATTCCTGCATGCATGAAGTTTTGATTCAGAGTGGCTGGCCATGTGAGAAGCACACGCGGTATGTATTGAATACAGAGACGGGGCTAGTTAGGCTTTTCAGACAGCTAGGTTTACTATTTCTCTCACGCATCTTTGTTTTTTATTTCCTTTTTGCATGTTTCAGTGATGTTTGGAGGCTGTAAGTCACGAAGCTTGGAACAAAAGAGCTGCTCTCTGAAATGAAACTGTACTGAGGCATTCGAGAATATTTACTCGGACTTTTTGAGGCACATCATTTAGCGCGTCTGATTATTAGCCGCGCGGCGCTGGCCTTTTCAGACGTATCATCAGCGGACGTATAATTCAGTACCAGTACTAGCTGTTAAATGCGATTATACAGACAATTGTATGTTTAGACACTAGTTGTTGATGTGGGCCTGCTTTCTGAATGAAGTCAGTGGTGGCCCGCTCACGCTGGACATAGTTCCGAACCTGGCTATTCGTCTTGCCACGCATGGCCAGTCCCAGACAGTCAGCGCTGACCTTTTGCCACTTGGAACCGCGGGACAAATCTGCATCTGAGCCCAGGCGCAATGTTCTGTGAAGTGTAATTGTATTGTTTATTTCCTCAGCCGTGTTTTGTACAGACAGATATGTAAATGTTTACGCGTGCAGCCCTGGCCTGCCCTGCCCAGCCGTTCTCATGCGAGGTGGATGGGGCTGGCGTGTTCGCGTGGACGATGCTGTGTGAAGTCACACTTCCTCGTGCTGCTATTCATTTCTGCTGCTTGGCATGGGCCGCAGATATCTGTGATGGTTTAGTATGGCAGGGCTAAATCAAGTCTGTTAACCGTTTTCAGAGCTGTGACGCCAGAGACGCAGATGTTTTCCTCTTTTTGTCTTCTCAACCTTTTAGAAGTCACAATATGGTACAGGAGCCACTGCAAAATGAAAACAGCACCCCCCCCTCAAAAAAAACTAAAAAAATTGATGGTGCAATGCACAGAGTAGTGTACCCATGGGCCTGTGAATAATCAGAATGTGTCAAATGACATGTATATGTGGTCAACTAATGGTCTAGCTAATTTCTGAGTCTACAACAAGGAACCTGGTCTTGAACCACTGACAAAGTCAAATGAATGTTGATCACTCACTCACTCACTCACTCACATTAAGCAGGCCAATAGCAGGCCAATAGCATTCTCCTCAAGGGGCCTAGATTAGAACTCAACTAGTTTTCGAGGTCATTAGAAGGAAACTGGCCCAAACCCACACCAGCAGGATCTCACTAATGCTCAATAACTCTTTCAGTTAGTTTCAGGTTCATTTTGGGATGAATAACCATAGCAATAGTAAAGCCCCTGAAACATTATTCCACTGCCACTGCAGTACACTAGTGGTTTACTGATATAAGACATGGCAGACTGTGTCATATCCATTGTTTGAAGGGGAGAGATGGTAAAAAAAAAAAGGCACTGATGGGACGACATGAGGCATGCAAAAAGTTGTGGGTTAGGGGTTAAGCTGAGTTGACATTGACTCATTTCTGATGCCGACAGCAACCAAAACCACAGTAGAAGTGAACGCTTTGTGACTTTAAATATACACAGTAAAGCCAAACTTCCAAGTTCCATCTTGACATGCCCTTTTCTTATGGATCACAATGCTAACCCTAAAAAAACTGTTACACAATTTGACGTAGGCACACCCTTGCTCACCTGTGGCAAAGATTATAAGCAGTTATGCACCCTCTCCAGCCACACATGACCTTTTATTGTAGTCTTCAAGAAACCAGAGATGATTGCATTCAATATCTGAATTTGAAGAAATGTTAGAGCATAATTTGCCCTTTTAAATGACCTGGTCTGCGTGGCTAGCCTTCAGGAAACCGAAGCTACAAACCCCAAAATCACTAGGCTCTTCACCTGTTGTTTTCTCTGAGGTGTTCATGTGGTAAGTGTCAATCATATGATAATCATAAAAATACACAGGGTAAATCACATAAATCAACTATTCTTTCACAACCGCCCAGACATATGTGATGATGTTAACGAGAGGACTATTATTTGTGAGTGTAGTAATAACGAGGTGAGGTGATGAGTAGCGTCATTGCATTGTAGTGTTTATATGTCAGTACCCTAATTATGATCAATTGGGATATTCCTCTCATTTGACAGCTGCAAGAGATCAGCAAGCCTTTATTTCACAGCTCTTGCTTTGAGAAGGCCTGCCCTAGAGGGCATGTTGTAGGGGAGTCTGTAGGGCACTGCATCTCAATGGTTTTTTTCTCCATTTTAAGACCAATCATATCATTACCATATCTCATATTTCTTACCAGGAAGGGCGTCTAAGATGGAACTTCAGGGGGGGCTTTTGTAATCAGAAAGGTAACCTGCAGGGAACGTCAAGGTCATTCTATTATAAGGGTATAAAAATAGCAACCACATCACATATTCTTTACTCGAGGGGCGTCCAACAGGAAACATCTCCATATTCTCATGTATATTCCCTGCATCACATATTAACCATTGGATAACCCATCCACTTATCCATTAACTCTCCATTGTTCTGTCCTGGAAAGGCATTCTTTGGGACACTGTCGTGTAGGGGCAGCTTAGACTTTTCCATTGGAAGGGCACCAACAAGCAGTGTCAATTATAGACACCTCATAGGGCACTAACTAGAAGGACTAAGTTTTCCCTCTAAGATGCCCACCAGCAGCTGTGGAATGCACTGCAGTCAGCATGACTCCAGATACCTGTGACAACCTACTGGAGTCTCCCAGTTCGTCTAGCTTGTCCGTGTTGCACAATGCTGTTAGTCTGGATCAAGGACGTAGGAGTGGGTTTGACATTGGGGGGGACACATTTGGTAATATGAATCAAAGCCCATCCTATCCCCTAAAATATTACCTTTAACCTGATTCCACTGTAGGTAAGGTAGTAAATCACTGTATGTTTAGTGACGTAGAACAACATTTGTGGAATTACAGTAAATTACTAATAAATAAACTAAATATAACATTATCTGTACATCTGTTTATTATTAGATAAATACAGCACTGACACAGAGTGGAGCTGGATCATACCATTTTGCAAGGCGGGGGGGGGGGTTCTGCTTTCTTTTTGTTGTTAAAGTAATTGGTTTAAACACTTTCTATAGTTTTTACATTTCCTTGTCAGAGAAAAATTAACATTAAAAGAAAAAAGATGTTTTTACTATAATCTCTAGGGGTGCTGGGAATTTAAATCTAAACTAGAGCTAGCTACACCCCTGGTCTGCAGTTTGCCACGTGGCCAGAGAGTAATGTAACTTTACGTTTCAAAGTGCTTTCTGACTAAAGTTAATATAGCTAACCTAAACCCTCCTAGTCTGTTACCATAACAACACATTATACTAAAACCGTTTTTATTGCTGTAAATTTTGCTATTGATTGCTCTCATCACTGACCTCGCGTTTAGGGCGAGAGCTCGGGTCAGTGAAGCTGCTGACTGCAGGATATTTCTGAACAGGCATCTCAACACAAACCTTAAAGTTAAAGACCACCTAACAACCAGAGCCTGTTGCTAACAACAAACACAGCGCATGAATTGCGAAGACTGCCGAAAAGCGCTGTTAAAATAAAGTGTTTTTAAACCATTTCCGCTTTTTCTGTGGTTTAATTTTTGGGTGGGACAAATCTACCAGTTTCTGATATTGGATGGGGGGGACATGCCCCCCCCCCCCCCCCCCCCCCCCCCGGTTCCTACGCCAGTGCTCTGGATATACTCTGGTCATAATAATGTGACTCACCTGTGTAGTTCACCAAGTTAACAATATATAAGTGATTCCATGTTCACCATTAGCATGCAATATAGGCTGCAGTAGACTGTAGTAGGAAGAACATCTGAAGCTGAGACTATAATCAGTGCAATATGTCCGAGAGGTTGCAGAGCACAGAGAGGAAAGAAAGGTCACTCACCACGATATTGCTATCATTACTGTGCACATGCACTCGGGAGCTACAGCTGTCTCGGTGTGTATAGGTGGAGACACGCGAGATGGCCTCATCTCTCTGGAGCTCCAGCCCAAAGACGCTGCCATCTGCTGCGGCTGGATTACTGATAGTGTTAATAGGCGTTGGTTCTTGACTTGTGCTGACAGACTAACTGAATGGTGTGATGTTGACCCTTGCTCAGATTGAGCCGGCGTGAACGTTTATGGATCTTTTCCGGTGGTTTTCTCATGGTTAGGCTACAGATTGTTCAATAAACTGCAGCCCTGGCCGGCGTCCAGCGCATATGAATTAAACATCTGTCCTACTAAAACCTGCAGTCGACGAGATAATTATGTGATTTTGGAGCTTGTGCATGGAAGGAGTGGAACATATCAGGACTAGGAGTCAGTACACAAACCACACATGCCCAGGAATTCTTCTCAGGCGAGAGGAAGTTCACCAACAGGTTGATTGACCGGCGGGTTATTTGCGAGCAGGCAGGAAAAAGGAAAAGCACAGTTTGGATCTATGGCATAAGTGAGACTGACATGTTGTTGGAAAAAACTTTTCTGTCCCATTTGCAACATATGTTTTGTAATAACTTAAAGTAAGCACGACGAAGGGAGGAATTCCTGTGCCGTCATTTCTCTTTTATTCCCCTCTTGCGAATCGGAGATTGCGCCTCATGACAGGATGATCAGATCATGAATGAATTAAGCCAATTATGGAGGAACAAGTAGAAAAAAAGAAAGATGGCAGCCATTCCTCATCTACAGATCAAAAAGCAACATAAATAAAGAGACATGAAAGAAACGTTCCTGTAATCATCAGCTGAAGGCAAACACGGAGCAAAATAAAAGAGAGAGAGAGAGAGAGAGAGATTTCTAATCTGTGCCCCTGTTTGAGCATGTGCGCTCAAGAGTGGCTGGATGATATATTTGCGGCCTGCCTTCGCTCTGTTATTGTGTTTGCTGTGAAGGAGCATGTAGCGGAACCACATGAGAGCCTGGAAGGTGTGAAACAGTAAAAGCATAGAAAATAAGATTGTTGCTATTGTATTTAAAGGAGCAATCTTAAGATGACATCACTTCATATTGTAAACAATAGAAAGGCCACCGATCATCAGAAAACTACTGTAGGAAACGTTAGTGTTAGTATTACCAGCTGCTTATTTATGTTGTTGGGCTGAAAGTTAGGGGACCAGCCTTGTGACCATAAGGTTGCTGGGTCAGTCCCATAAACCGTCAGAACATGACTGAAGTGCCCCGGGAACAAGTCATCAACTCATCCTCCAACTGCTCCCGGGGTGCTGTGGATAGAGCTGCCCACGACTCTGGGCAAGCGAGTTCACTGCCCCCTAGTGTGTGTGTTTACTAGTGTCTGTTTATGTGGGTGTTTTACTGCAGAGGTGGGTTAAATGCAAGTGGCAAATAGTTATGAATTGGAACCAATATGTCCACTAGAGGGCAGTTCAGAGTTAAAGGTTTCTGACAACGACAAACAATGACGGAGGTGGAGGGGCAACGGTTTGTCCCAGTGGCTCCACAGTGTAATATTATATAGATATTTAAAATTCCTTACTTGCGGCCTCACTTCAAAACGTTTTGCTATAACTTAGTTATAACTTAGCCAGAGTTTCTGTGTGGAGTGGTCATGTTTGGCGTGAGCTACTGGCTAAACTGCCCCCATGATTTCCAGTAGGGCTGCTTTAGTTTATCCGTAAGCTCCCAAACAAATGTGTACAAATACGGATGAAATGAATGCAGAGTATGGACAAACGGCTCCATTTGTTTACGTATCCACAGTTAACTTTGAGACTGTCCTGCACTCTTTTATTTAGACTCTAGCTCTTCTGTTTCTAGCCTTCTCCTACCGTCTCATCTCAGCCTCTGCCATGATGTCCATGTTGGGAATACAGAGCTAGTTTATTTATTGCTTGGTGAAGACCCGTAATAGGGTTTGTTGGGTCATGTGGTGCCGTACACCAGTAGCGAACCGTGGCCCCTAAGCGTCAGCCCTCTCCACCAAACCCCAGTTGGCAGTTCCATCGTGACTCAGCAAACTAGCTGGCGGTGGTAGCCTAGCGCTAGCTAGCTGTTTCTTCAGCTAGTGTCGCCACAGCGGGTGGAAATGATCATACAGTTAAGCCCGTCCACTTAGAGGGAAGATATGATTGGTCAGTTTTACTGTCATTTGAAATTGATATGGCGCTGGATTATAACTGCCTGGCCCCCTCTGTACATAAACAGCGGGACCACCAATCACCAACATTCTGCGGAGGCATCACAGTCTTTATAGGGGGAGACACAGACTCACAAGCTTCCACTTAACCCCTCACACTCCAACACAGATTGATTAAACATGTTTGAATAATTTATTTGTCTATATTTTTGTAATTGTTTAGATGTTGATTGTCAAACTGTAAGTAAATAAAATAAAATTATATATATATATATATATATATATATATATATATATATATATATATATATATATATATATATTTGTGTGTGTGTTATATATTTTAGCCTCCTGAGAGGGCGTAGATGGCCATGACGGTTCCCCACTGCCGTACACACAATTCCAAAGTTACACAGTGACAAAGACGTCATTCTCTACCATCACAACGATGTTGAAACTGATGTTTTTAGGGGAAAACATTACATAATGTTGCTGTAAGTAAGGATTTTCTGTACTCTGAACAGGCAATGATGAGTTCCCCTAAACGGTTTGGCTATTAGTGGCCTATTAGCGGAGGGTCCCGTTGCAGACGTAGAAGCTGGAGCGAGAAGTGCAAACATCTGGCTTTGCTGGCGTGTTGCGTGGCAGTGAACTCGCAGCACTGAACTCTCTCTCTTCCTCTCCTGTCGAGTGAAAACAAACACATGACTGCCATGTTTCCAGCTGGTGTGTCCGAGCCAGTGGTGCCTTTCGCCTCTCTGACGTCTGTGCCCTCCCCAAACCGGCTGTTAGGGTCAGCAGTGCGCGCTGTTTGTTGACTCGCAGCGTACCGAGCGCTCCAGCATTAAATGGATCTCATTAGGAGCCCTAATGTGCCGTAGATCTGTGCAGGGGACTCCACTTGACTGGAAAAGTGCACTAGGCTGCCTATAGCTAAATACGGAGACTAGAGGCTCTTAACAAAATATGACAAAGATAAACACATTGGCTAATCGTAATGAGCGTTATTCTCTAACAATATCGGCACCGCCGACTCCAGAAAGCAGCCAAATCAGCAATTTTGCTGTTTGGACTTGGGTGCCTGATATTTATCACGCACAGTATTAGTAGCTGCTGCCGGACTTATGTGTATCCGCTCAGACTAGCCGCCTGTAGACCGAGACCTGAGAGTCTTTACCTCAATTTTCAAAGCTGGCCCTGCCTCGTTTAATGATTAGCTATGCCGGGGTGGGTTGAGGAAAGCTGACTAAATAACATCTGCAAGATGTCATTAGCCTCAAGATTTTGTCAGTGCCTACCATTTACATGGTATGACTTTAGGTTTCTTTGTTTGGTGCAACTCCAGTCACTTGTTTCATCTTCATGAATAATGCCATTTCACCAGCTTTGACAGTAACGGCTTGTTCTGTGGTCGTAAATAGTTGAACACAAACTTAGTATAGGGCCCTTAATTCTTTAGGCTCATCCTCATGACCTCCTTATTAACTGTGTGTGTAATTCAGAGCAGGATGTGAGACGTTAAAGGTGTTATTGGACAGGATTCCTCTGCACACTCTAGTCATCCCACTTCAGTTAGCTCAGTTACTGCAGAGTATGATTTGATGTCAGTGCTCTACACATGCATTGTAGTTAGAATTTTAAATCTCCCACCATATAGTTTGTAAAAACTGTGATTTTGCATATACACTTACTATCAGGAACATTTTGAGGGGCGGAGCATTCTCTTCAATCCCTGATTTTTTTAGCATATACCCATCAGCATGTACCTAAAGGTGCTTGGTGCTTTCACATCTACATTGTTTGGTTGGTCCAGTCTCTGACATTTAAGCTTGGTCTGAACCAAAATAGCAGCTGTGAAAGGTGCCACAGACCACGGTCCAGACCAAAGGACCAAAATTTGGTCTGACCAACAGATCAAGCAGAACCGTGGTTCGTTTTGTGTGCAGAGAGAGAGAACGCAACAACACAGAAGAGCAATGCAGTATGTAAAGCTGGGCTTATTCTTGATGTGTGGAGGAGAAAATGAGACTGTGAATCTATGAATTAAGTTAAAGGGAGATTAGCTGATCACGTTGGCTTCTAGAGGCGTGAATATGACAGCATATTGAGGGGAGTCCCACCAAACTACTTGTTCAAGGTGTTACCCATCAGCATGTACCTAAAGGTGCTTGGTGCTTTCACATCTACATTGTTTGGTTGGTCCAGTCTCTCTGACATTTAAGCTTGGTCTGAACCAAAATAGCAGCTGTGAAAGGTGCCTCGGACCACGGTCCAGGCCAAAGGACCAAAAGATCAAACGGAACCATGGTTTGTTTCGTGTGCAGAGAGAGAGAATGCAACAACACAGAAGAGCAATGTAGTATATAAAGCTGGGTTTATTCTTGATGTGTGGAGGAAAAAATGAGACTGTGAATCTATGAATTAAGTTAAAGGGATATTAGCTGATCACGTTGGCCTCTAGAAGCATGTATATGACAGCATTTTAAGGGTGGAGTCCCCCCACAACCCACTTATTCAAGGTGCTTGGTGCTTTCACACTTACCTTAGAGCCAAAATAGCAGGTGCCTCGAGACACAGTACTAACCAAAGGACCAAAATTCGGTCTGACATGGTAGCAGATGGGGAGGTAAGGATATTTCACTGTAATTTGGTCTGACACTTTTAAATGCTACACACGTTCACACACATTCAAAACACATTCAAATGCTATAAGTAAATTAAATTCTGAAGGAACTGGGAATTTTATTTACTTTTACTTAAACAGACAAAACCTTGTTGGTAAACAGTGGAAATGTAATGTAAAAATAAACCATAGCGTGTTGCCAGTGTAGCGCAAGACTTTACAAGTAAGACTTTACAATAAAAAAAAAAAAAAAAAAAAAAAAAAAAAAAAAAAATATATATATATATATATATATATATATATATATATATATATATATATATATATATATATATATATATATTGTAGATTGTCAGCCAGTTCTGAAATCTGATTAGCAGAGAAAAATTGAAAGTACACATACCAACTTAATTTCTGGTGTCGCTTGACAACTACATGTTCATGATTGTATGCATATGATTAAAGTTCTAAAGTTAAATTGACTTCTCATTTCCATCCAAGACTAAAGAGAGAGAGTAGGCCATAGCTAGCTTTGGCTCTGTATACCTGAGCAGTTACTTTATTTTGGAGAACATGGATTACATGGTTATTAGTTCATAAATAATGCTGTTTTAATGTAAAATTTGTAATAATAATAATAATAATAATAATAATAATAATTGGCTCACAGCAAGAAGACCCTCGGTTCCATTCTCCAGACAGTTGAGGGAAATTATTCTTAACATATATTCTACTCAAACCATGTAAGACTAGACTAGACTAGATCAGATTAGAGATGGGATTTGACAGGACTGAATAAGACCGACTGTTGATCGACTGAGGTGTACCCATACACCTGTGTATGTGTAAATAAACCAAGTCAATGCTAAAATCTCCAGTTTCCTGAAATCTATATTTCTAACACAGGAGAGGAGGGTCCTTTCTGTGTGGCGTTTGCATGTCTGCATCATTTTTTCCTTCCACAGCACAAATACACATAGTCAGAAGAGTTGGAGATGCTAAATTGCCCCCAGGTGTTAGTGTGTTGTGAATATGTATGTATGTGTATCTGCCCTGGGATGGGCTGGAAGCCTGTCCTGGGTGTTCCCTGCCTTCCGCCCAATGAGTGCTGGGATAGGCTCCAGTACCCCCTGCGACCCAGAAGGATAAGCAGTGCACACCGATTAGCCACAGCATGCCTTTTTATCTGCACTCATTGTCTATTTTATCAGCTCCACTTTGTAGATCTACACTTACAGACTGTGCTGTTATATTTGTGTGTATCTCTTTTTAAGTTGCCCGTCCGCAGCATTGTGTAATCACTGCATGTACAATATGTTGTTGTTTTATGTTATATGTCAATAAAGCAATGCTTATTGTGAAGGTATTCTATCTTAATTGGAAAGCAATCATGATTCGAGTTTGTGTCCCAATCCGGGTCGTTCTGTGGAGTGTGCTTGAGTGGGTTTTCTCCAGTTACTCTGGTTTCCTCCCACAGTCCAAATGCATGCATGTTAGGTTGATCAGTCACTCTAAATTACCCATAGGTGTGAATGGGTGGGCGTGGGTATGTGTTGGCCATGTGATGGACTTCGCCCGATGACGCTGAGATTGGCTCCAGAGGAGTGAGGAGTGAATTTGTACATGGAGTGTGAAATGACCAATGATTGCTTAATGTGGTGAACAACTAGTAAATTAAAGTGGTCCAATTCATGTGTTTCCTAAGTGCATTTCCATTTATACACTGTCACTGTCTAAACAAAACCTTATATCTCAGAGGCCTTTACAGAAGAATGAGAAACACTGATGTTAATAAAAGAATATGTAACGTTAGTCCATTTCTTTTGGTCCACTTATGAAAATAAAAAATTGAAAACAATGCAAAGGGTAAGTGGATTTTTTAAATGATGCAAAAAAGTGCAGAAACAATGTTTTTTCTCATCAACCATAATATATTCATTTGGTATAATCCAAGCCCAGCCATAGAGAAATTTAGCAAGATCTTGTTCAACCCATATGTGAAGGTATACAGCTGGCCGAGCTGACCATGCTGCCTGTGTCTGGGAGCGTTTCATATTTTTAGCCACCAATAGAGGGCAGTTTTACCTACAGAGACCCTCTGACAAGTAGCTGCTTCTCAACATGTCCCCGTACTGCATGCACTGTAGCAAGTCCATGCTCAGCGCAGGTCAGAGAAAAAAAAAGAGAAGTGTTTGGACAGCGCAGTCATTAGCTATTCGTTTATGGAGCAGGTTTACTTAGAAGCCCCTGACATTGTTTTCACAGTCTGAAGCGTCTTATGCATTTCAACCCGTGATTAGTGTGCAAGGGAAATGAAAAAGCTTCAGGGGCTTCAACAATATTTCTCCGTTTATCCCTCTGTTGAGAGCCATTGCTCCAACAAATGCCAAGTAATTGTGAACGTCTTCAGATGAATGAGTTCATTAGAAAAAAAAAAACACTTGAGGACTGTGTTTTTTTTATACATTACATTTCCACTGTTTACCAACAAGGTCTGTTTATGTGAAAGTTATATATATATATTATATATTTTATTATAATTTACTATATATATATATATATATATATATATATATATATATATATATATATATATATATATATATATATATATACTATGACATAAGTGATTTTGAAGCTTTTCTATTGGTTATATTATATTATATTATATTATATTATATTATATTATATTATATTATATTATATTATATTATATTCTGGTCCCATATACTTACATTAAAAAGTTAAAAAGTGGCCTATTCTGTAGAATTACTACTTTGGAGATAAATGGGGTTTTTATTAGACAGCAACGATATATAAGATTAAGTTAAAGGAGCAATATGTAAGATTTGTAGTTCAAAACATTTAAAAATGGACAAGAATTCTAAAATTCAGTTTTAATGGTATGTCAAAAACTGCTATATAAGGTTGCAGTGATGTCTACTGAAGGTAACAGCTAGCTCTGGCTCATCCGCTTTTGTAATACCACTTTGTACCTCAAGAGGTGAGGCACTGTAATCAAATTAGCCCAACATGAGAGGATGAAGAAGTAGTGCTACTGCTACAATCTACGGTGTATTCTAACCTCTTATCAATCATGTTATTGGTGCTGCTTGTGGTTACATCCTTTAAGGACAGATGTCCAATGAAAGGAACAATAAACGCAATGATGTCTAATGCTTGTTCGGCAGCAAACAAACAAATTGGAATAAATGGAAGCAGAACAAGAGTTAAAACTGCCACTGCCACCTACCTCTGGAGACGCTCTTAGGAAGTAAAGTAAAATTTGAGTCTTTTAGACTGGTAAGGAGTGAAGTGGGAGCAGGGTGACAGGGTGCATTTTCTGGTGATATGTTGCTCCCTATTGCATGAAGTATGAATTTAACAGATAGCATCATCTTACAAACTTTCGAGGATGCTTTTCGCTTAACTATTTCTTTTGTCACCATCTCTGCCTTATTCATGGCTTCCTGCATATAGGACAAAAGATGCCTGCTTGTGATAACCACAAGTGCTTATATACAGTTTACAGGTTTTACATGTGGTCCACAAAAATACTGAATTTTGAATATGGTTAAATTCAAGAAAATGTATCATTACAACTTTCTACAACGTCTTAAAGACCTACAAGTAGCTACTACCCTTTGAAGAAGGGCCATATTATATATGTTGGCTGCCCTGTATTGCTCTTTACATGCTGTGAAAGTTCCAAGATACATGGACCAATAGAAAAGCTTCAAAAATCACTTGGAAACCATTCTGGTTCCATTAATTTACACTGAAAGTAACACTAAGTAAGACACAGTAAGACTTGTTTTTGGCCTCTCCTTTAAAGTTACTATTTTAGAAGTACTTTTTTTTTTTTGACAATATACATATATATATATATATACATACATACACTACCGCTGAAAAGTTTAGGATCACTTTAGAATTTCTTTTCATGCAATTTATGCTATTTTCATGCAATTCACAAACAATATTGTCCATTTCACAATTATTGTAAGTGTATCAGATGGTTTTTAAAGAATAAAAATGTTTGTAAGCCTATTTTTGTGTAGAGGCTTATTTTACATATAGTCCTATTATCAGCAATTCTCAGTCCTCTGTCTAAATCTCCTGGTACGGCCGCCAATCCAAGTTAAGGATGTTATTGGGCTAATTGGTTGTTAGGACACTCTTGCTCAATTGTGATGCACAGCTAAAAAAAATTCTACTAATGAGCATTAAAGGGTGCATAACATTCTAGGTTAGTTTAGTATCTGAAGCATCAGCAGTTGTTGGTTTGCTGACCGACTCAAAATGACCAGAAAGAAACAACTTTCTTTAGAGACCCGCCAGTCCATTGTTATGTTAAGGAAGGAAGATACTCCATTGAAAACATGAACATTTCACTGTGATGCCAAACTTTTGAGCGGTAGTGTGTATATATATATATATATATATATATATATATATATATATATATATATATATATATATATATATATATATATATATATATATATATATAAAGTATATGGCACCTTTAATGACACTTCTCTATTATCTATTGTTTGTCATTGTCACTGATTTAGTCAAGAAGTGGACACACTTTTCTTTTTTATATTGTGACTGAAACTCAGTCTAAACATTTTTCCTTTTTTTATAATTATGAGCTGCCGCAGCCACAGCGTTGACTTATTTTAGGCTAACGTCTGATGGAGTAGCCCAAACAGTGTGTTACATGCGTAGCCTCTCCCTTTTCCTCTCATTTGATGACCGTTCTCTCTCCACTCACGAGTGACACCAGCAGCAGGCCGAAGCCACTGATTAAAAATGTGAATGTGTGCCCCGTTGCCTGGCAGAGGGAGGAAAGGAGGGGCATTGCTGTTCTTCAGCCAGAGGAAGACGTCCCCTCCCTTCTCTGTCTTTTTCTCTCTCTCTCCTCTGAAGACTGCTTACTCATTCGCTCCTCTTCCTGTTTGAGGAAGAGGGAAATGAGAGGGAGGGAGCCCAGCATGAGCAACGTCAGTGAGACGTGTCTTATTCACGTCTGTAGCTGCTCTGACCTTTGGCACAAATGGAAGGTGCACTTAAAAAAATATGTGATGCATTGAGTTTCCTCCATCTGAATGTGTACATCATTTCCACATAAATAAGATGTATTACATCAACAACACTACTGCCAAGAGCAAGAAAGCAGAGGCACAAAACTGTGAGCCTATAATACATTTCCCTCATTTGGAAATTGTGTACATATTTGAATTCATTCATGTGAATTCAATTCAATATATATATATAAGCTAATTGTTTAAACCCATTTTAGCAGTCAGATCACCAGATATCATTAGAACACATGCAAATAAGCATACATACAATACAAAGTAACATGAATATCTTATTGTGAGAGAAGTAGATCATATCTTGAGCTCCAGTTTGAAGAACAAAGTGTAGTTCCAGATTTCTCCTGGACGCCCCAGACATTGTATGAATGTATTCAGTTCCTTCAGCAGCAATCTTGATTTAGCTTAATGAAGTACTGAGCAGTCAAAGCAGGTATTAGATGAGAACTGTAAATTATACTGTGTTGTCTCCACAAGTAGAAGCTTGGAAAGAGTTAAATAAACACACTGATGTATGTAAAAGCACTACTTGCTGTAGTCTGATAGTCGGGTCGGTGTGTCCACTTGCTGTCACACTCAGCAGCAGCGTCTCGAGACCCTATGTTTTAGCCTGGCCACTGACAGTGTGAACAATGGTGATGTTTACTAAACTCCATCAAGTGTATAAGAGAAATGACTTGAGAAATTCGGATGTGAATCAATATTCAGCACCACCAGAAAAGCTAGTGGGTGCATACATGAACACACCACAAGTTTATCTGTATACACACAAATACAGGGGTTGGACAATGAAACTGAAACACCTGGTTTAAGACCACAATAATTTATTAGTATGGTGTAGGGCCTCATTCTCCGGCCAATACAGCGTCAGTTCGTCTTGGGAATGACATATACAAGTCCTGCACAGTGGTCAGAGGGATTTTAAGCCATTCTTCTTGCAGGACAGTGGTCAGGTCACTACATGATGCTGGTGGAGGAAAACGTTTCCTGACTCGCTCCTCCAAAACACCTCAAAGTGGCCCAATAGTATTTAGATCTGGTGACTGTGCAGGTCATGGGAGATGTTCAACTTAACTTTCATGTTCATCAAACCAATCTTTCACCAGTCTTGCTGTGTATTGGTGCATTGTCATCCTGATAAATGGCACTTCCTTCAGGATACAATGTTTGAGCCATTGGATGCACATGGTCCTCCAGAATGGTTTGTTAGGCCTTGGCAGTGATGCCCATCTAGCAAAAGTATTGGGCCAAGGGAATGCCATGATATGGCAGCCCAAACCATCACTGATCTACCCCCATGCTTCACTCTGGGCATGCAACAGTCTGGGTGGTACGCTTCTTTGGGGCTTCTCCACACCGTAACTCTCCCGGATGTGGAGAAAACAGTAAAGATGGACTCATCAGAGAACAATACATGTTTCATGTTGTCTCCTTTTTTGTTGATTTTGAGTTTTCTACATCATTTGAAGACGCTAGCGGTCATTGTGTGAAAATGTCATGATAAATGGACCAATAGAAATGCTCCAAAACAGCTTGGAAAATATTCTGGTTCCATTGACTTACATTGAAAGTAAGGTATGTTTTTGTTCTCTCCTGTAAAGTTGCAACTTTAGAGAGATACTTCTTTTTCATTGGACAACGACGATATATATATTTTCCTCAATTCTGTTTTTACTATTATTTATACAATAAAGATATTTTGCATTATATGGTTCTTATTGTTAACTAAATTAGTTATAGGACTTATATATAAATAATGGTATAAGCCTATGTTTGTGGATCAGATATCAGTAACAGAAGGGAAAAGTGGTATCAGTACTTGCCTAGCTCCTACAACAGTACCTCCAAGCCAAGAGCCATTGTATCTACAGTGCTTTCAAGATAAACAAACCACAATGTATGTATCAAAATGTTGACAGTAGCTAAAATATTGGTATTACATGTTGTAACCAAATCGATTTTCTCTTGTCAGAAATACATCTGTATTAGACATGTGCACAGTCTAAAACTGCTGACTTACCACAGCATGGCCCACAGCTCATGGCTAGCACTGAAGCTTGATATTTTTGGCCTCTCTTGAGAACTGCGGTCTCTTACTATGTTATCTTGTCTCATTGGCAGCAACTTAGAGCTCCCAATAAATTCAGCAGACGCAGCTTGTCTGAGTAGTTTCAAAAATTCTAAACACGGTTTTGCACAAGTGAGCATATATCACTGTTCGACACTGTTGGTTGGATCCTGTTTGTGGTTTGGATTCTTTCTTTTTTGGCACATTTGAAAGCGAAAGGATCCACGATGGTATAAACTAAGACTGCATCTAACCATCTGATAGACAGAGTGGCTTTTAAGATGCCACGGTATCAGAGAGAGGTACTTACGGCAGCGTGCAGTAACGAGCAGTTATATTATGTCTACGTCAGTTGAGTCTTTAGGTTAGAACATAGTGGTGCTTTAAAATAAACAGATGGCCGCCATTGATAACGCTGCCAAGAGTTACTTCCCGAGTCATTACCCCCGTCATTCCATCCTGTCTGGTTCATCATGGAACTGTGGGCACTTGTTTTCACTGGGTTTGTGATTCACTAAAAAAACTGGTCCCCTCCCATCTGCCCACTTAACATTATCCAACAGGTCATACTAACGAATGTATGACTGATGCATGGTTAAATATCGTAACTGTCTAAAGAAAAGTATGTATCTTCATCATCAGTATGTATGGACCAATAGAAAAGCTCCAAAATGAAAGTATTGAAAGCATGGGTTGTTTTTGTCCTCTCCTGTAAAGTTGCCATTTTGGAGATACTGGTATTTTCTTGGACAGTGGTGATATCCAAACAGATACAAGTTTCAGGGTTACACTTTATAATAAGTGCCTCTAATAACTATGTAGTTACACACGAACAACACACACACAACAACAATGTAGCTTCTAGTGATGTAGCCACTATTACCAATGGATTACAGCACTACAGCTCATGTAATTACACTGTAATTGCTGTAAATTTACTGTGGATATACAACAGTATCTTACAGTTTTTTTAATAATTGTAAAATACTCTTAAATAATCACACAGTGTATGTAAATTAACAGTAATGCAATCAGCTGACCAATAACAGCAAATAACTGTAATTTATCAGCATGATACAGTATTTTCTGTCAACCTTTTGAAATATGCACCATCATCCCTTTACAGTCCATCAAACTCGTATTGGTGATTAAAGACTAATGTTTCTTTTTAATGAAAAGCCTTTTATATTAAACTGTCCAAACTGCTTCTACTCATTTAAGCAACAAAATATATGCAGTGGGCGTGGCCAACCTATTGGGCTCAGCTAAGTTAAGATTCTTTCAGCTCATTCAGTCAGTGCAGGAAGTGCTGGGCAGCTTGTATTGTGTTCGTTGGTAAAATAAAGAAAGATGATCTAAATCGGTTCTTAGACCAGTCCTTGTGAAACTCAAGAAAAAGCTGTTAATGTTGCGTCTCCTAATAATTAATTTTAACATTTACAGCAATATGCTTTTGTCAGTAAAATTATTAAACTTTTAAGATACAAGATGTTCTTAGTTAGGTCTGTTTTATTTAGTGGCTAAATTTAGGAAAGAAATTGTAGCTTGAACGGAGTTAGCTAGTTAGCTAGCTAGCTTGCTGGCTAGTTGGTTTAGTACCATAAACATGCAGCTATTTTACTGTCATATACTGTAATTCAATTTATAGTACAATACTATTAAAGTAAATTACAGTAGATGCAGAGTAAAATTACAGTAAAATATTTCACTGTTAATTTACAGTGTTTTTTTACAGTGTACACATGCATATCAACTTCTTGTTTGCCTCATGTAACTACATTGGAGTATCTTGATAGTAGTTATAGTGATTATAACATATTTGCTCTTATGTTATTAATTACACTGGTAGTAATAACATGACTAAAATATAAAGTGACTATGGCTATAATAAGAAGTACAGATATACTGTATACAGCATTACTTCTAAACTTGTACTGCTGTATACAGTATATCTGTACTTATTATTATAGCCACAGTCACTTTATATTTTATTCTTCTATTGTATTATAAGACTTTATATATGTGTACATACTACAAATTTCTTTTTTGTTGTAAATTATTATTAGAGTGTTTATTCTTCTACATAACCAGCAGCTACTGTAATAACTGCAACTTCCCCCTGGGATCAATAAAGTATTTCTGAATCTGATTCTGACTGTTACAGCATTTGTAATTAGGATTAATTTCCCCAGAGGTTTTGGCCAGCATTATAAGATATACGTGTTATAACTTACATCAATACCCAATAATTACTTTTTGCCTTCTTTCATGACTGTATTCTGACAGTTATAACATAATATCTTGTGTTATTACACATTAATAATAACTTGAGCATAACTATACTTGTGATTAGCAGTTTTCTTCACAGGACAGGAGGGAAGGAAGACATTACCATGTTAATACTATCTTAAATGCATGTTATAACAATCATATCTTATAATGCTGGACTAAACTTCTGCCAAAAAAACTAAACTGCTAACTACAAATGCAGCTGCACTCGTGTTATATGTTATGTGTTACCTATAGATATTATGCTTTATAATGATCAAGATACTCTAATGTAATTACATGAGACAAGAAAGTCATTGATACATGTGTAATTATATAAGCTGTACTGCTGTAATCATCTGTAACAGTGGCTGCATCACTAGTAGTTACACTGTGTTGTTCAATGTGTTGTTCATGTGTAGCTACACAGCTATTAGAGTCATATGGGACCACTTCCAATTCCAACATCTTGTTGCCACAGCCACGTTTGAAGCCTGTTTTGTGTTTGCAGATCCGATCTATGGGGATATTAACATTGCCATTAATGCTATCATTGCTATTATTTGGCAATCAAGCTGTATCCATATTAAGCAGCCCTTATATTGTTGTATTTGCATCATACTGCATTCTGTCACTGTGTTATAAATGCCATAAGCCACTCCAGGCCACTTCAACCCTTTCCCTGTTGTAAAAGCACTGCAACACACAGTCTCTCATGGCTTACAGCTTCGAGATAACATTACGAGCTTGAATCACTCTATGGTTTCATCCAGCTTTCATGATAAAAAATGAGGCATTTCAGATGAGGCGGTAGAACGCAGCAAAACGCTGAATTCTCAAAGGACTTGATGAATTGAAAGAGCTAGCAAATAGCACATAAAATGTTAAATACCCGTAGCTGCCTTTGTACATAGCCCTGCAAAGGTCTGCAGGCAATTAGGAGATGTTCTGTGGAGATTGCCGAGTGGCTGCTGCCTGCCTGTGCAGGGAACTGATGACAGATTAATTTTTACTGCCACTCGATGCTGGCGTTTGTCGTAAGAGGCTGGCCGGGCCCAACTCCGCCGAGCCGCGTCAGGGTCCAGGCCGGCTGGGAAAGGCCTGTGTGGCAGCATGTGTGCGGATTTCCTGCCATGCTCCTGCCTCCCGGAGAACGCTGTCCCAGAGGAGGAATGAAAGGCCGCACAGGCCGAGTGTTTCCTCTGTGCAGAAGGCCCGGCCAGCCGCTTCCTCAAGTGCTGCGTCAGCATGCCCTTGCAGCCAAGGCTCTCAGGAGGGGCCTATAATGAGCCAAAAACTCAAGACACAGGCCAGAGGGTGAATAGCACTTCAGCAGCCCCCCTTACTCATTACGCTAAAATGCAGAGTGATTATAAAGGAAGTCATAGAGTGTGCAATGTGACAAATCACACTGCTGTTCTGTACGGTTTGCTGCTTGTTTTATATACAGAACAGTTGTTTAAGACCACCCGTAAAAAGGCGAGTGCAAGTTATTTTGCAGCTTCAGGGAGAAAAAATAAGAAACATAACATTTGACCAAGGGCGAAGATTTGCTCTTGACATTGGTGGAGACCTATGAATCTTTGCCCCATGATAAAATGATAAAGGACTGACCTACTACATATGCTATTCTACTTGCTTTTCACCTACTCACAATAACAAGTTAGAATTTAATTTGTGAATGATATAATGTTCAGAGGTGTCAATTGACCAAGTACAAATACAATGTTACCTTACTTAAGTAGAAATGTTGGTTATTTATTCTTTACTGGAGTAATTATTTTTCAGCTGACTTCTTACTTCTACTCCTTACATTTACACTCCATTAACAGTACTTTCTACTCCTTACATTTACACTCCATTATCAGTACTTTCTACTCCTTACATTTACACTCCATTATCAGTACTTTCTACTCCTTACATTTACACTCCATTATCAGTACTTTCTACTCCTTACATTTACACTGCATTATCAGTACTTTCTACTCCTTACATTTACACTCCATTATCAGTACTTTCTACTCCTTACATTTACACTCCATTATCAGTACTTTCTACTCCTTACTTTACACTCCATTATCTGTACTTTCTACTCCTTACATTTACACTCCATTATCAGTACTTTCTACTCCTTACATTTACACTCCTTTATCAGTACTTTCTACTCCTTACGTTTACACTCCATTATCTGTACTTTCTACTCCTTACATTTACACTCCATTATCTGTACTTTCTACTCCTTACATTTACACTCCATTATCTGTACTTTCTACTCCTTACATTTACACTCCATTATCTGTACTTTCTACTCCTTACATTTACACTCCTTTATCAGTACTTTCTACTCCTTACGTTTACACTCCTTTATCAGTACTTTCTACTCCTTACGTTTACACTCCATTATCAGTACTTTCTACTCCTTACATTTACACTCCATTATCTGTACTTTCTACTCCTTACATTTACACTCCTTTATCAGTACTTTCTACTCCTTACGTTTACACTCCATTATCTGTACTTTCTACTCCTTACGTTTACACTCCTTTATCAGTACTTTCTACTCCTTACCTTTACACTCCATTATCAGTACTTTCTACTTCTTACATTTATGCTCCATTATCTGTACTTTCTACTCCTTACATTTACACTCCTTTATCAGTACTTTCTACTCCTTACATTTACACTCCATTATCAGTACTTTCTACTCCTTACCTTTACGCTCCATTATCAGTACTTTCTACTTCTTACATTTATGCTCCATTATCAGTACTTTTGTAAGCTTTTGTCCTTAATGGCATTTTTTCTCCTTACATTACTTTTATAATTTAAGTAGTTCTGAAAGCAGTACTTTTACACTTTAACTGGAGTAAAAAGCTTGAGCTGATATTTCAACTTCTACAGAAGTATTTTTAAACCCTAGTATCTATACTTCTACCAGAGTAATGAATGTTAATACTTTTGACACCTTTGATAATGTTAAATTTATGGTAAACTAATAACTGACATATAAGTAGTAAATGAAACAGGTCTCATACGTCAGCAGTAGTAAAAGTAGATGGAGCTGCATAATCTTTATAAAACCAACAAAGTAACAATCACAGAAAAAAATCTCTCTCAGTGTGTCAGTGAAAGCCCAGGTTACAAAAACAGATCCAGAGGACGTCCACCTCTAGGTTAACAAGACATTGACCGGTGGTCCCTGAGTTGTTCACAGCACTGTAAATAGTGGGAGGAAACAAAGAAATAAACGAAGAAAATAGTGATTATCCTGATGACAAATGAGACCATTGTATATAAAGAGCAGCCAAGTTGCCATTGTATATAAAGAGCGGCCAACGAGCTGAACTCCTCAGAAATATCTCCTAAAAAAAGAACTAACTTGTGCTTAATAGCCGCTTTGACTGGAAGTTTAATAAACGAAGTCTTTGACTTTTGCACAGTGCTCCACATACGTGCTCGACGATGAGAAGCACTCCGAGCGAAGCTTTAGGTTTGCTTGATGTTTTCCTCTGTAGCATGAGGTCATGAGTGATTTGTGTTGCCCTGCGGTGTGCATTTCGATGGTATCACTTAAGTCCTAATAACTGAATGCCGAAGTCTGCTTAGAGAAATGAGCTGATGGTGGTTTGTACTTCAAGCGTTTCCTGTAGCAGTAACCGCGACACTGATTCAGAGAACCACAAATCGCCAAATAAATCAGTGCATCGGGGCGTCAGGTTGCATGCATGACTGTTCATTCTGATGGACTTAGTGGAAACCCCAAAACTGAAATCATACCCCTAATTTAGCAGAAGATTGGATCCCACAAAGAGCACAGCGATGTAAGTCGTCGCTTTCACGTTCTTATGTCAACCACAATGGACAGTTAATTTATCTCCATCTGTGTTGTCAGCGAAAACGGCTGACAACGACAGATTCCTTGTGTGCATTCAAGGCTTCTATCTCTCGAACGAGTTGCATACAAGTTACACTACATAGACAAAAGTATTGGGACACCTACAAGAGCTTTCATGACATCTCTATAGACATCAGTATGGAGTTAGTCCCTCCATTGCAGCTGTAACAGCTTCCACTCTGCTGGGAAGACTTTCTGGGAAGGTTTTGGAGTGTGTCTGTGAGAATTACTGCCCATTCATCTAAAAGAGTGGGCAGACAGTGATGTTGGACAAGAGGGCATGGTTCACAATATCTAGAGTGTTTTCACTATTCTTTTTTCTTTGACAGAAAAAAGAAAATTGTACAATCACTAGAAATATATTATAGATCTGGTGTTGGGTTGATGCCAATCAAATCAAACAATGCTGGACTTGATAGCAAAAAATAATAAGAATGAATTCAATCCACTTCTGTAAATGGTCAGAATAGAGGCCACAGTATTTTATTACTATTTTCTTTAGTATAATACTGTATTCATCATTTTATTGTGAAATCATAACTTATCATAAGATATATTTCTATTTCATTATGATATTTGATTTAGGTTTTTAAGTACCCATACAGTCTAGGTCATATGGGTTTGTTGGTTTATGATAAATAAGATTTCCAAAAGCAACAACCAAACAAAACCTTATTTAAAACAACATCATGTGCATTTTGTCTTCTGCATATTGTCGATGTCCAAAGAAAAATATGTATATCTATTTCTGTTGATTATTATTATTTTAACATTATTTGAATGTGACAGCTGTCCTTTATATTCAGTGAAAATGCTTTAAAAAAGTTGGGAATAAATTCTGCTTCCACTGACTAAAATAAAATGAGTCAATTAGTCACTGAATAAAAACACCTATGTAAACATTTGTCCTTGAACTTGAATTTATAACTTTATATTAATAAGCATTATTATAATTACACAATTTCATGGGTGTACTGAGGAGGTTGTACCACCTGACATCGTAACTATTCTAACCAAAACAAAATTGTTTCCATAATTGCAAATATAAATAGAAAGCTTAATAACTTTAAGAAAATAATAGTGGCTGTTTTGGTTCTGTCTTCATACAGTATGGTGCAAAGGTTTTAGGCACTTGGGGACATCTTAATATCTAAAAAGTTATTTTGTTCCAGACAGAATTCTTTTGTAATTTACTTAGCAAAACACTTTATTTACAGTATTAATACAGTAAGTGATTATTTTACATATGTCAGTGTGCTTAACCCATTTAACCCTTTCCAAGCTTCTCCTTGTGGAACCAGCCCAGTATTATTTACAGTTCTCATCTAATACCTGCTTTGACTGCTCAATACTTCATTAAGCTAAATCAAGATTGCTGCTGAAGGAGCTGAATACATTCATACAATGTCTGGGGCGTCCAGGAGAAATCTGGAACTACACTTTGTTCTTCCAACTGGAGCTCAAGATATGATCTTCTCTCACAATAAGATATTCATGTTACTTTGTATTGTATATATGATTATTTACATCTGTTTTAATGATAGCTGGTGTTTTTACTGGTGAAAATATTGATAAGATGAAGAGTTTTATACAATGAGTTTAGATGCCTAAGACTTTTGCACAGCAGTGCACATCAAAGCATTTTTATTTTCAAAAATAAAGGTCACTAACAAGGGGAAAGGGGTCACTGTTTCACTGAAAAACGATGGCAGATGCTGCTATAATTTCAATTACCAATGACTAAGAGTGAGTGTTTGCACTGTGTTTGCTTGCATATGACTCATTACTGCAGCTTTCTCTTGGTACTGTATACACATGAGTTTGATGGGCTGCTTACCAAGAAAAATGTCACACGAGTCATGTAGGAACTGAAATGACCTTTACGAACAAGCATGCTGCTTTCGTAGAAATTCATAGATCTCACAGTCTTGCCCTTGCACAGAATCTTTCCTCTAAACCTGTGATACCCCCACCTGCAGAAGATCCTGTAGAGAAAAAAACGGCAAAGGGGGAAAAAATGAAAAACATGGAGGAATGGGATGTTTGAGGGTTGCTAAGATATTAAAACAACAGGCTCTGGAAAGAATCACTAGTTTCTCTACCTCTGACAACTCTGTGTGTGTGCATCTGATGTGATGAAAATTAAAGAAGAATTTGGTGGAAAACAGAAAAGCTGTTTTGTGTATTGGTAGTAATGTTGCCAATATAAACGGACGCAAATTGAATTAGGGGTGTCCAGTCTAAGAAAGAAAGAAAAAAAAATGTGGACTAGTACTGTGGAACATTTCATTAAAGTTATCAGATGCATATCTTATTGTTTAGCTTTCTGTATTGTCAGCTAATTCCCTAGTCGATCTATACGTCAATGACATTTATGAATGTACTCTACATGGATTTTCAGATTTCCAGTCACAGCCACACAGGTGGAGTTAAGAGTGTGTTGTGCTATCACAACACACTCTGAAATGTAGATGTTGGCATTTGGCCCTGAGATAAAACTGATACGCTGGTTTGTTCGTAGGGCAAAAGGTAAAGTTCCAGGTCTTGCAGACTCAGCAGTTTTCAATAAATATATAAATAAATACATAAATAAACCAGCTACAGTCTGGAAACACGGCTGAGTGCGTTCCTATGGCTGAGTCATAGAATGACTAGGTCGCATATGGGTGAGGGAATATTCCTGAAGACAAATGTTAAATACTGTACTGCTTTACGCACAGATCTGCAAAATGCAATTGCATAAAAAGTAAGTATGACGTTGGATACGTTCACACAGCAGGTAGAAGTGGCCCATACCTGAATTTTCTCATTAGGCGGTCTATAAATTGGGACGCATGTCTGACTTTAGTTCGTAACATGTAGGTAGATGAGGTGGCAGTATGGAAGTGCAAGCCCAAAGGTTTATTGTGAGCCGAGATTAAACTCCAAAAGATGTTCATACAAATAATAAAAGGAAAAAAACCAGGAAGATAAAACAAAAGACTGAAAAGCAAAGACAAGGCGAATGACTAGGGGTATAAATACACAGTGAACAAATAAGATACACATAGGGTGAACAAGAGGGCGTGGCTACAGGCTACATACAGGTGACATGGAGGTAAAACAGCAACAAGAGCATGTGGCAGGAAAGCCCATGAGAAAGAACCAAGAAGGACAAGGGCAAGAATGGACAGGATGTGACACAAGCTGTGTACGAAATTGCCTACTAAGTCAGTAGGTACTAGATTGGAGTCAGTACTGCTCAGTACACAGTTTCAATACACAAGTGTTTAATATCCACACAATCTCGGATGCACTTTGTCCGTCATCTTACCAACATCCTGTGGTGCCACTGCAAATGTCCGGCTATTCACAAAAACCCCTTTAACTGATACTTTTTGGGACACTGATCTGCGTTTTTGTGTAAATCAGTACTCAGACGGTGTCGAGCTGTAACTCTGAGTAGATGAATTAGGAGGAACTGTATAATATTTCACTTCAGGAGAAACGTAAGTAGCTTTAACTTCTGCACCAGCAGTAGCTACGTGCACACAGCCGACATACCACTTTTTTTTCCTCCACTTTGAACTCATCCTTGGCTCAACTTGAATCATGGAATAGCACAGTGTGCTGCGGTCGCATACTTGAAAATGTGTGCCGATTCAGTAGGTCATCCGGGTTACTTTTGTGCTTGTCTACTGATTTTGCCTACTGAATATTCTGGAAGTAGTTAATTTTGGATGCAACAAAAGTCTCAACAAATCACTTTCCTAAACTGACCCTCATGTGCAATGCTTCTCATTGCACACTCATCCAGAGGTGAACAATCATGACTGCAGACGGATGCAGATACTCCCAGAGGTCCATCTTCACCAGCATTGCAGGAGTGAACATGAGATTCCAATGTCTTACAGCCAGGGTTATCACCGTAGACGTGTTTGAGCTTACTGGGCTCGTTATTCTGTTCCCATGTTTGGTTTCTTTACACTTTAACTTCAGACCTTTAACTTCCCTTTGACTCTGAAACCTCATTCTGCTACAACCACATTCTGCCATTTCTTTCGCAATCTCCTCTAACATTGAGGGGCTCAATCGATGCCTTCTGTTACTTTTTTCATCATCCCAGAGTCCTTCTAAATCATGATGAATGTGGAGTGCTGCACTTTTCTGTATTTCCAGCTAATTCCCTAGTTGATCTATGGATCAATGACATTTGTGACCGTTTTCTACATGAAACTGGCTAAATTTACAGACGCAAAGCCCATCAGCTCAAACATTTTCAGATTTCCAGCCACAGAGTTGGAGTTAAAATTTCTTTCGGAAGAGCAGCATGCCTAAATTTGTGCTATCACAACACACTCTGAAATGCAGATGTTGGCATTTAGCCCTGAGATAAAACCGATACGCCTGTTTGTTCATAGAGAAAAAGGTCAAATTCTGTATTTTGCAGACTCGGCAGTTTCAAATAAATAAATAAATAAATAAATAAATAAATAAATAAAGGCCATTTTGAACCAGCTACAGTCTGGAAACACTTCTGAGTGCATTCCTTTGGTTACATGTCTAGCCAAATTATTCTAAATTATAAATGATAGTGAATGTGAAGTTGGACTGACTGACCTAAAAGTTGGATGGGTTCAGATCAGGCTGTTCACCCTGTTGATTTCAACGCCCCAATGTTCATTCTTAGGTACTAAAACTGGGGTAGAGGGGAAAGCTCTCCTTTGTTGCTTATTATTATTAGATCTATCATTATTAGTAGTAGTACGAATAGCATGAGTATTGTTATTGATGACATTTTTCTTGTTCTTGGCAGGATTATTAAGACTGAGTTGAGTTGCACTGTTGATTTCAATACCATGCCTGAAATTGTCCTAAACGGGGACTGAAAATATTAGATTCATTGTGTTTTCTGCTGTTCACATAACACATCTGTGTCACATATGAGGGAAAAGACTGGATTTGGTCCACTTTTTCCTGCTGCGTGAACGTAGCCTTAGTCAGTGAGGGTATCTTCTCACTGGAGGCTGCCGCAGCATCAGAAACGCAGTCCTCCATTGTAATTCAGTTATGATGCTCTGTTGGACTAGAAATGTTCCTGTGTACAGAAAAAATAAGTTCTATTGAACACAAGAAGAGTTCATACCATTCATTCCATGCATATACCACAGGCAGAAGACAGATGAAACTCAATGATGGAAGTGAGGCTAATCAGTAGCGACACTGTGTACTGTTTTCCTGATTTTGTTGCCTTTGTTGCTGTTCTCCGCTTGGCTCTGCATATGGCTCTCACCAAAATGTTCTCTCTACAGTCCATTATTCTTTATTTCTGATCCAAATGTTTTATTCTTTGCTGATTTTTAAACTCTACCAGTGCCGCTCCTGCTCCAGCAGTACACATGCTTCCTAGACGGACAACATCTGCAGGCGTATGCTGCTCTTGCTCCATCTTTGTGTTGTCTAGTGTGTAGGTACCCTCAGTTAGATAAGAAAAGGCTCTATGGTGTTCCATTTTGGGGCTCTTTATTTCACCTTCAGGTCTCAGTAGAAAGATGAAAGAAGCAATCTCGCAAATGCATCATCTTACGGCATCGGCTGCTCTCTTTCTTTCCATACAATATAAAGGATACTCTATGTATTCAGGTCCTATAAGGGGTCTTGGACTGGGATGTTGGGTTCTTTGTCTTCTGGACAACTGTGAGAACACCAAAGAGAACATTGCGAAGTGGGGCTGTTGCACTTGTTATAAGCCAGAGGTGTGTAGCCTTATACACAAATAGCTGGTGTGGCTTTAGGTTTTTATTCCCACTCATAAAACTGGACACCCAAGCTATCAGCGAAATGAGAAGAGTACTTATGACCTTACACACTTCTGGAGCCTAAATGGCTAAAGGCAGGAAACATCCTGGATAGGTCAGCAGTCCATCACAGGGCATAATTTAATATCTTCAAGTCGCCAGACTACATGACTGTGGGAGGAAACCCACCACAGTCATATAGTTTCTTTCCACACTCTTAGAAATTCAGCCTTCAGGAATCAGAGGTCATGAGACTTTCAGCGTTGACTTGAGTTTATTGACACACACAGGATTGTATGGGTAGAGCGCAGTCGACCACCAACAGCGGTTGGAAAAGTAGTCTTAATCACATGCATGTAGAATCATAAACGGGCACAGCTTAGGTCATCTGTCTGTTGCCGGTCCAGTCTCTTGAAAGTCCAGTCTAGTCCATCGCTGACTTATTCTAACTCTGACTCAATCTGACATGGTTAAAGTCAGAAAAGGGTAAAATGGGGAGGGGGTTAGTTTGGGGTGTCAACATTAAGGGGGTTTATATGTTGCCACCTTGGGGGTGATTGGTATCACCTTAATGGCGGGAGACAAGGGGTCATTCCAATATAAACAAAGGAGGTGGGTGATAAATAAAATGGTATAAAATGGTGATCAAAGTCCATTTTGTAAGACTCCACAAAAACAAGGTTAATACCAAGTATATATGATAAGAATTATTTCTCTCAACACAGGAAAGAAACCTGGATACCTGACCAGGGGAATTAAACCCAGGCCCTTCTTTCTGTGATGTTGTAGCCTTACACAAATTTTCATTAATTTAAAATAGGGTAGTGGGGTAAGCCTAACCCTAACTTTGCTGTTATTATTATTATTATTATTATTATTATTATTATTATTATTATTATTAGTAGTAGTAGTAGTAGTAGTAGTTGTAGTAGTAGTAGTAGTAGTGGAAGTAGCATTAGTATTGTTATTCATGATGTTTTTCTTGGCAAGGTTACTAAGACTGCCAAAGAGGCTTCTTGTATTGTCCTTGTGTTGTAATTCATGTGGCATGGCTGCTCTGATGAGTAATAGCTATTCTTAGAGGTCATGATAAAGTGGAGCGCTTCTGTCACTTTTCACTTTGGGCCGGCTAAAAACAACATTCTGGCAGACGTCAGCTTAGTTCAAGCAAAAGCCTAAATAATCAGACGGGTAAAATATAATTCTGGCTAGGTTCGTTGCCCCCCCCCATCCCCTCGTCACACAGAGCTAGACTTTATTGGTATAAAGAGAAGCAAGGGCAATGCACAGAGGATCTATATATGTAAAAATGCTAAACTGGGCATAAAGAACAATTTTACTGCGGACATAACAATGCTATTTTCGAGCAGTTACCGTGTTACAGCATGTGTTCTGAGACTCATTGAGGGGGCACACATCCAGGAACCAGAGAGTGGTGCTGTTTTCAATTAGCATGCCAGTCTGAATGGCATGTCCGGCTGACAGAGCTTTTACAAGCGGCTAAGCGTTCGGGCCTTTGGAAGCCCAGGGCCTTCCACTGCGCCCTCCCTCCCTCTGCTCCTCCTGCCCATAGCTGGCTCACAACCTGCTAGGAGAGAAAGGGAGGATGGGAAGAAAAAGGAGAGAGAGAGTTGATAACACAGTGTAAATGGAGCTCAGCTGATTGAGAAAAAGTGCTTGATTGCCTGAAGGATCACAGAGTGCTGGGAAAATGGTAAAATTGGGAAAATGTGCTTAATATTTGTGCAGGCATGCAATTCCCTTTCATCTTTCATGGGTTTATCATAAGGATCATAAGTACATTCAAATATCTATGAAGGTTAACAGGCCCATTCGCTGATATAGTAAACACTGTGAGACTTGCAAAGCCTACTGTTCACTTCTCACTCCGTACAGTCCATATATGGAAAACAGAAAATTTAATATCATTGTTGTCCAAAGAAAAACATGCATCCTCAAAAACTTTTAACTTTACAGGAGAGAACAATTATTGTAAGTCAGTGATGCCAGATTTTTCCCCAAGCTATTTTAAAACATTTCTATTGGTCCATTCATCAAGAAATATTCACACAATATAAATGACAACATGTTTTTCTTTGGACAGTGACAATATGCCAAATCATATAATCACCTCAACAGCACTTTACTGCTATTTACTCACGTTAAAGTTATATGTGGGGTTTCAGCCTACACTGCTCAATGAATGATGCAAAATGCAGCACAAGAATAAGAAAACCTGTTATTTACATATATCAACCTTTTAGGCACATTACGAAAAGCAGCCTGTTTGATTGTAAGGGATAAATAGGGGATGGAAAATGATCATGTAAAATAAATCATAGTTTTTGGGACCTCAGAGAAAAGGAGGAATTGGTAGTAAATGGGCCCTTTAATTAAGCAATAAGTAATGATTTTTATCATTTTATCAGATAGATTTTTAGATTTTTAATAAGTAATGATTTATCAACACTATGTACCAACAGTATGATATTGCAGAGACTTCTCCAAAAGTTAGCCTGCTTACCGGTTAACCCTGACCCATCTTGTCTTGTAGTACCACTTTACTTTGCACCTCAAGAGGTGGTGTATTCTAACACCTTATCAATCATGTTGAAGGTTTATTTAAGGACAGGTAGCCAATGAAAAGAACAATAAATGCAATGATGATTGAAGCTCTTGATGAGCTACCGCTGATACTCACTTCATGTTCGGCAACAAATGAAAGAAGCGATATATTTAGAAGCAAAACAAGATTTAACTTTCTCCCACTGGAGATATAATCTTGGAGAGGAAAAGGATGATGCTTGATGTGTGAGGTTTCTTCTAGACTGGTAAGGAGTGAAGAGGGATCAGGAGGGATGGGACATTTCTGGTGATATGTTGAGTCACATTTGATGGAGTATAAATTTGACAGGTTGTGTCATCTTACAGATGTCTCTTTAACCACATATGCATATAGTTCTTGCTCATTATCCACAATTGGGTAAACTCGTGCACTGATCCTAGCAGGATAAAGGTATCAGTAGTATGAAGAATGATCTAGCAGCAAACAAAGGTGCAAGTTTGAGAAATATGAGAATCTTTTTGGTCATTGTAGGATAAACCAACTTATACTAACACTAGAGATAACCGGTGCAGTAGCAGTGTTTCTCAGTCTGCACAGTTTTTCTCCTTAGTGGATTAAATTCAAATAATATAATTTCAGCTTTCCTACTTCCAAACATCAACTGTGTGCTGGAGCTTGATAGACACTAGTGCTTTTATCCAGACACGGGACTGCTTACTGTGCTACTTTGGTACATTTGATCAAGTCTGAAAGCTGCAATGTGTGAGGTTTGTGGGAGTCCTTTTATGGTTTTTTATGGCTTATCAAATGATGGCATGGAAAATATTACTGCGAACAGCAAGCTCTGTTTTCTGCCATCAAGTTTTTGTACCCAAGCACAATCATAAAAAGCAACAAATAGACAAAGCTGAGGCCACCAAACCTGCACACAGAATAGTGACATATGGAATTGTGCAATCATTCCATGGTTGGAATTCTTGTGTGTGAAAGCAAATGAGTGATAATGAGGCCAAAACAAGTCTGTAATTGGTCCTAAAAGCAGACACAAGCATTCAGGACCAATGTGAATGTGACGAATAGATTGGGTTTGAGGACTTTTAGAGCCTTTGCACATAATATTAAGAAGATTTGTAGCCAATTTAGCTGGATCCTAGCTGGCAGGACACAATGGTCAGCCAAGCTAAACCTTTACATAACCATAGACAGATCTACTTTAAACAATGTCTATCTAAATAGTGCAAGATAAATAAACTGATTGGAGGAAAAGAATTGGAGAGACTGTGATAAATTAAGTAAAAATTAGAGCGTGAAGATAAATGACTCTTTAATTGCATTCATTTTCATCAGGATCAGTGACATAGTCTCTCATGGATGCTATTTAAACCTCAGGCAATCAAACGGGGAGTGCAATCAGCTGTGCAGCTCTAATGAGTCCCCCTCATTGACCACGCATGGCATAGAAGCAGAGTGTTTGATTTTGCTTCTTCTTTTTCACTTGTTCAGTCAGTTTACAGTTAAGCTGGTCTATAACTCTGTTCTGGACTTCTAAATAATAAGCGCCTTATCGCAGGATCCAAACTGGCTCCCAGTGGTGATTAAGTATGTTGCCTTTTCATAAAATGAAATAGCCACTCAATGGCTGTGAGCAAGAGGCAGAATGAGCTTTTCATTCCAGTTCTGGCACCACTGCCAGCCATGGAGGGCCTCAAAAAGAATCAGCGCAGAAGTCCAAGTGCTCAGTGCGTTCTTCACATTTTCCCAGGCGAAAAAAAAAATCCCATGCTGCTTTTGTTTCGACCGGTTGCACAACCCAAGCATAAAGCCTGAGCTTCCCTCTTTGGACCCGTTTGGATAATTGTGTGTATTAAAGATCGCCGCCGTTACACGTTATTGACCGTAATCACTGCAGGTCATTTGAAGCATGAGGAACATGGCTATGTTACTGAGAGATGCAGCAATGAGCACAAAGGCCCTCTTTCAACAATCACGGAACCTGTGAACCTTTTTATGATCGCTTCCTTCTTTAGTGAGGCTCTGATCTGCTTGGTAAGACATCCTGGTCCAAGCTTCCACCGCGTTGGCTGAGGCTCTCGCCTTTTCCACATACCGGCATTCTGTTAAACAAATAAAAATAACCGGATTTCATTCTTTCGAGTTCTTTAAAAAAAGAAAGAGAGGAGGAAGTGGCTGCATTTCATGAGTTACAATTCTTCGACAAATGAAGAAAAACAAAGTGCCAACAGGCTCTAATGTATGTGAACCCTATGAAATGACCTGTTTTCTGCATTAACTGCTCATAAAATGTGATCTGATCTACATCTAAGTCACAAGTATAGACACACTTAGTGTGCTTAACCTAATACCACACAAACAATTATAATATTTAATGTCTGTATTGGACATATCCATTAAACATTCACAGTGCTGGCGGAAAAGGTAAGTAAACACTTATGCTAATGACTTCCACAAAAACTAATTCAAGTCAGGAGTTAGCAAACCTGAGGTCCAATCAAAGAAACAAGACTGGAGCGAGGTGTAGAGCTGCTTTGACTTAGAAAATACACTCAAACTTTTTGAGTTTGCTGTTCTCAAGAAGCTATTCTACTAAAGAGAACCATGATTTGCAAAAAAGAGATCTCCAAAGACCTACGATCAAGAATTGTTGATTTGCATGAAACTGGAAAGGGTTACCTCCAAGTAATCTCCAAGACTTTAGGTATTAACCAGTCCACAGGCAAATGGAGACAATTTAGTACTAAGGCTACTCTCTCTAGAAGTGGGCACCCCGCCAGGTTGACTCCAAAGGCACAACACAGAATGCTCAGAGAGGTAAAAAAGGAGCCTAAGGTAACAGCTAAAGGCTTGAGGTAATCATTGGGACTGGTTAATTTCACTGTTCATGAGTCTACCATACGCAAATCATTGAACAGTCATGGCCCCCATGGCAGGACACCACGGAGGAAGCTGCTTTCCCAAAAAAACATCAGTATATGCCTGAAGTTTGCCAAAGATTAACTAGACACTCTGGGAAAATGTTTTGTTGACTGATGAAACCAAGGTTGAATTGTTTGGGAGGAACACGCAGAACTACTTGTGGCATAAAAAGAGCACTGCTTACCAACATGAAAACAAAATCTTAACAGTGAAGTACAGTGGTGGGAGCATCATGATTTGGGGCTGATTTGTTGTGTCGGACCATGGACTGCTTGCCATCATCGAGGGGAAATTGAATTCCAGCTGGCACCCACTGTTTCTTGCTATGAACCTACATCTTTGTGTTCCGGTGGTGTCTGGCTGTTTTTCTGAGCTGCCTAACCCTGCGTCTACACTGCAAGCGATAAAATCGCTCAGCGTCTCCTGAGCAGGTGGTGATGAGTCGCTGGTGGGCGTGTCCATCAGCATGCTGGAAGGCATCATGTTCGACTGAATTGCGTCCTCAAGCAAACCGTAAATGTAAAAAATATAAAAGGCAGCATAAAAGGTAAAGCAAAAGTTTACATCTGGGTTTTGATATACATTAGATATGAGAACAGTCTGATTCAACCTCCTAAAATGAGCAGCTTTGGCTTAGATTTCACCCTAAATCCCTTTATGCTGTATACACTTTACCTAAGGGTTTAAAAATGAAAGCAATGCTGTAATGAAATGTTGTGGAATGCCTTGCAGTGCTGCCAAATGTGTAAATCACATTATGCTGGGTGCCCATCTTAGCATTGTTTCCTTCTCTTTCAGGTCAATCAAGAACTTCAAGGCAACTTCAGAAAGAGCCACTGTGATATTATCATGTACACTGGCGACATCGTAATTGTACCTTACACCTGACTATTAGTTCATTTTCCCTTGTTTGAACTCCACATTAAAATCTTTGCCCTTATGATAAAGTTCATTATCAGAGGCGGTCCTCAGCCTTTTGGACAGAGTTCAGTCTCCAGTGGAGAGAGTTTCCAGGGCTTTTCCACTGAGATACTCGGGAGGAGTGTAAAGATACACATCTACAGGCCTTCCTGGAAATTTGTCTTTGAGAGTCCATGTGCTTGGCTTTGAAGTTCCTTCAACAAGTTCATTATCTCACAAGGGCTCTTTTCCAGTGGGCGAAGAGTGATGGCTCTTAGAGAGCAATGCCCCTGATCACAAAGCGGGGCATTATATTTTCTCAGTACAATCTGAGGCGCCATCAAAACGGCTTCAATTAATGCTCATTGATTTCTTTCTTTCTTTCTTTGCTTTGCTTCTTCTTATTATTATTATTTTGAAGAAACTTTTACGTTTCATGTCAAACGAAGCCATTAATATAAAAGCCATTACACTATATATACTATATTTCCAAAAGTATTCACTTGTTTGCCTTTACACACGTATGAATTTGAGTGACATCCCATTTGCTTGGTGATGTAAGGATTGGATGCAGCTGCTCAGCCATGGAAACCCAGTCTATGAAGCTCTTGACGCTCTGTTCTTGAGCTAATCTGAAGTTTGTAGCGATTGACTTTGCAGAAAGTTGGCGACCTCTGTGCATCCGCTGACCATGCTTGGGCTATTTTACATGGCTGACACTTCGTGGCTGTGTTGCTGTCGCTCCCAATCACTTCCATTTTGTTATAATACCACTGACAGTCGACTGTGGAATATTTAGTAGTGAGGAAATTTCTCAACTGGGACTCACTGAGCTCCTGAAGGTGACTGTCTTTCAAAAATGTTTGTAGAAGCAGTCTGCATGACTAGGTACTGGTTTATACACCTGTGGTCATGGAAGTGTACCTGAATTCAATTATTTGGATGAGTGAGTGAATACTTTTGGCAATATAGAGTACACAGCAAATAAAAGGTGATTTGATATGATTTGTGTTACATGGCAGAACCAGACAGACGTGTGTAGATATGGGATGAATCATACTAATGAGCAGTATGATAACTGAATAGCAGCATAACAACCACTGGAAATACACAAGGGGGCATAGACAAAAACGAGTAGCCAAAAACATTCGTAGGTCAAAATTCGGAATAAGACAAAATACAAAGTCAGAAAGGGCTAATATAAAGAGGACAGGAAAGTTCGGAAAACAGTACTTAACCAGGCAGACACAGCAAACGGGACAAACAGAGAATAAACGCTAGGTAAGACACAGCAAACTGGTACAATACGTTGCAACGAGAAAGTCAGAGCAGAGAGTTTATATAGTCCTGGAGCTCGTCAAAACTCAGGTAGATCAGCTGACCTTGAGTCTGGGATCACCTGATCTACTGATGCATCCTGAGAATTAGAGTTCTCAGGCTTTAGAATTATTATTTATATGAGGTTTTTGTGTTGTTCAGGAAATATTGGGTAGCTGCAAATTTGGACTAAACTGGTAGTGTTCTAAAACGTTTGGCTGGTAGTGATCTAAAACATTTCAAGATTGAAGATTCAAGAGTTTTATTGTCATATGTACAGCAGAACAGACAGTTACACTGTACAATGAAATTCTTACTTTGCTGCTCCTCTATTCACCAATAGATAAAGATAACAAATAAAAGAAATAATAAAAAACATGTACAAAATATACAAAGTATAACAATATGAGTTGAAGTAGATAAAAGTATTTTTATAGTTAAAGAATAAAAAATAAAAGTTATGTGTGCTTTTATGTGCAAGTATGAAGAGCAGCAGCCATAAAGTGCAAGTTGCAAGTAACTAATGGAAACAATTGTGTTTTGTGCGAGTAGTGAATGTAAACAGTATTGTATGTAAACAGCAGTACAGTGAGTGTAAGGTGCAGTTAAAATCAGACCAGTTAAAACCAGTTCAGATAGGAGAGGTTGGAGAGGTAGTGCGTGAGGTGTTCACAAGCCTGATGGCCTGTCAGTCTTGTGGTCCTGGACTTCACACTCCTGTAACGTCTGCCTGAAGGTAAACGTGTGAAGAGTGTGTGCTGGGGGTGTGTACTGTCCCTGATAATGTTGTAGGCCCTCCTGGTGACCCTGGTGTGGTAGATGTTCTGTAGTTAGAGGAAGGGTGCTCCTGAGATGGACTGTGCAGTTTTGATCATACGCTGGAGAGCCTTTCTGTCCTGAGCAGTATAGTTTCCATACCAGACGATGATGGAGCTGGTAAGAACACTCTCAATCATACTACTGTAGAAGGTGCTGAGAATTTTGGTTGGCATACCAAATTTTCTCAGCCTTCTCAGAAAGTACAGTCTCTGCTGGGACTTCCTGATGATGATCTGAGTGTTGTGGGACCAGCTGAGATCCTCACTGATGTGAATGCCAAGGAACTTAAAGGTTTTCACCCTCTCCACCTCAGTCTCCCCTATGTACAGGGGTGTGTGTAGCTCTCGCTTCCTCCTTGGATCAACAATCATTTCCTTGTTCTTGTCTGCATTCAAGGATAGATTGTTGTCATGACACCAGGCCACCAGCTCAGCCACCTCCTTCCTGTACGCTGTCTCTTCCCCACCAGTGATCAGTCCAATGACTGCAGTATCATCAGCAAATTTGATGATGCTGGTGTTGTTCTGGGAGGCCACGCAGTCGTATGTGACTCATAGTGATCTAAAACGTTTGGCTGGTAGTGATACTAAAACGTTTGACTGGTAGTGTACTAAAACGTTTGACTGGTAGTGATACTAAAACGTTTGGCTGGTAGTGTACTAAAACGTTTGGCTGGTAGTGTATCTAAAACGTTTGGCTGGTAGTGTACTAAAACGTTTGACTGGTAGTGTATCTAAAACGTTTGGCTGGTAGTGTATCTAAAATGTTTGGCTGGTAGTGTATCTAAAACGTTTGGCTGGTAGTGTATCTAAAACGTTTGACTGGTAGTGTATCTAAAACGTTTGGCTGGTAGTGTATCTAAAACGTTTGGCTGGTAGTGTATCTAAAACGTTTGACTGGTAGTGTTTCTAAAACGTTTGACTGGTAGTGTATCTAAAACGTTTGACTGGTATTGTTCTAAAGCGTTTGACTGGTAGTGTTCTAAAATGTTTGACTGGTAGTGTATCTAAAACGTTTGGCTGGTAGTGTATCTAAAACGTTTGGCTGGTAGTGTACTAAAATGTTTGGCTGGTAGTGTATCTAAAACGTTTGGCTGGTAGTGTACTAAAATGTTTGACTGGTAGTGTATCTAAAACGTTTGGCTGGTAGTGTATCTAAAACGTTTGGCTGGTAGTGTATCTAAAACGTTTGGCTGGTAGTGTACTAAAATGTTTGACTGGTAGTGATCTAAAAAGTTTGACTGGTAGTGTACTAAAATGTTTGACTGGTAGTGATCTAAAACGTTTGACTGGTAGTGTATTAAAAAGTTTGACTGATAGTGTACTAAAACGTTTGACCGGTAGTGTACTAAAACGTTTGACTGGTAGTGTATCTAAAAAGTTTGACTGGTAGTGTATCTAAAACGTTTGACTGGTAGTGTACTAAAACGTTTGACTGGTAGTGTATCTAAAAAGTTTGACTGGTAGTGTATATATACAAATATATGTCTGCATGTGTGTGTTTTTAGATTGTCATTTTAAATTATTTGCCTTTGACCTATATATCCTACATCTCATAGACAAAAGTATTGGGACACCTACCGGACCTTTTATGGGACCATATTCTAAATCCATAGGCATTATTATGGAGTCTGTCCTCCTTTGCAGCCTTAACAGCTTCCACACTTCTGGGAAGCTTTCTTACAAGATTGTTTTAATTGTGTCTGTGGGAATTTCTGCCATTCATCCAGAAGAGCATTTATAAGGTTGGACACTAATGTTGGATGAGAGGGCCTGACTCACAATCTCCATTCTAGCTCTAGTCAAGTTCTTCCACATCAAACCGACCCACCCAGCCTTTATGGAGCTGCTTTGTGCGCTGGAACACAGTCAGTTATGCTGGAACTCTAAATGAAACACCTAAATCATTCAGGTGAATGAGATTGAAAGGTGTGCACCAATACTTTTGTTTATATTGTGTATATCTTAGACAAATTGGTAAATCCAAATGATAGGGCAAACCTGAAAAACTATACTAACAGTTACAGAACAATCAAATAATACACACTTTGCTTTAGCAATAAGCATTGCATTTAAATGAAACATGAAGCGTGCAGGAAAATGACATCACAGGCCGCTCGTATGCAAAGTATGCATTTAAGCGTTAAAGGGTAAGAGTGAGTCTAAAGCTAACGCTCAAGGACTCCTTCAGATAGTTTAGCAAAGCAGTGCGGTTCCTCAGGAGTCTGAATAGGATAAATATAGCTCCTTTCTCATAGGTGGTCAGACCATACTGACCTAAACGCTCTGTGTTAACTGTATGAGTAAATGTTTACGGAGTCAATGAATGATGTCTGAGCGGATATTGTGTGCACTATTGGTTAACGCATCATAATTCTGACTGTGTTACAAGAATAACTGGAATGCTGTGGTTTATGCTATAAAATGACACAGTAAGTCCTGACAACGTTTTCTATTTCGTTACTCTGGACAGACGTACAGTGCCCACTGTAACATGTGCCTTTACAACAGGGACTGTCTTTAAACTTTGCCAATTGCCATTATTATATATTAAAGTGTTATCTATCTATCTATCTATCTATCTATCTATCTATCTATCTATCTATCTATCTATCTATCTATCTATCTATCTATCTATCTATCTATCTATCTATCTATCTATCTATCTATCTATCTATCTATCTATCTATCTATCTATCCTTTCGATGGAAGTCAATGGAACCAGAATATATTCTATTGGTCCATTCATCATTAAATTTCATCACAATATAAACGGCAGCTGATGCATTTAATTGATGTAGGGGGGAAAAAATTATATATATATATATATATATATATATATATATATATATATATATATATACATAATAGCTGTTATTTATTAGTGCTGTGATTATTGATTATGTTATTATTATATTAACTTATTTATAATTATTTATATTACAACTATACAAATACAGACTGGCAGATTGGTATGAACAAGCAAGAGGACGTTTGTGGGTACATTTTTGGGCTTTCTGATTAAGAGGGACAATCAAATAAATTTATCAAAGTGCAGCAGAAATAAAAAAGAGGATGGATAGTTGACATTTGGTACCAAACTCTCAGAACTATCTGTTCAGGCTCAGCAGACCGTGTCTTATGTTAGTGAATGTACCTGTCACGGCTGAGTAGTGGAGAGATGAGGTCGGACACACTCGCAAGCTTTTAAATAAACAATACTTTTAATAATCAAAACACAAACGAAAGGCAAACGGACGGGATACATAAACGGAGAGACTACGACACATACCAAGACAATGACCAACAAAGACAGACTGCAAACACAGGGTATAAGTAACACAGGGTAACAAGAGGGAACAGGTGCCGAGACTAAACATCGATGGGGAACATGTGCAAGGCGGGGAAAGGGTGGAGACACAGAAGCACGTGACAAAACAGAACCACTTGGACAGGTGGTAAACAGAGGCACGTGGACGGGCAGGCGTGACAGTACCAAGTTACTTCTTCTCTTAAACTGTGATGATATTTGTTATCTGCTATTTGTTCAAAGACCTAAAATATCTGTAATATTAAGCAATAATTTGACTTAATAAGCTAAAACTGCTTATGACATGGATGGCATGTAGCCTGACCTAACAACATCATACTCTTGAAGAGCAGGGTTTAAAAGATAATAACCAAGCCATCAGTAAACATGAGACAAAACTGAAAATGTATGTTCAGTCATCTTTTCATCAAAACTTTCTACAGAGGTGTAAAAGTTCTTCTGCCCCTTTACCCCAGCACACTAATAAAAAGGATGCCCATGGAGCTGCCATTTGTGCAGACTTGCACACCCCAGGGACTTTGTTCAGACTGTGTCTCAGTCACTGGATGCCCCCCATGGCTGGTGGTAGCTTTCCCATTCATTTTTTTTTAATGCATGCGCCTTTTCTGCTGGTTGTCAATAAAAGAACTCTTCTCATAACAGAAAAAATGGCCTGCATCTCTTTGCTGACATCACAATATGTAACAACAAGTAACAATTACCAATCAAATACAGCAGGAGATGCACTAATGTTCAACAAATGATTTCATTTATTATCAAGAATAATCACTATCCAGTTCTTCGTTCACCATTCTATAATAATAGACTTGAAAGTAGAATCATGATCGAAGATGTTTAACAACTAATTATAATTTATGCAATGATGTGCATGTTCTTTGCAACTTCAAATGTAGCTCAGCACACATTTAAGAACCAGAATTATCAGTTTTATAATCTCAATGGTTCATTTTTCCAGACACAGATTCGACCTAATTCCTAAACTTGAATAAGATGTACCACTCTGGTTCAAGGCTAAGTAAGCAGTGTCCTAGATTTCAAGTCTGTGTTTTATGGCCCACGTCTCTGTTCCACCAGAATACTGGAATCGTCAAGGTCTTGCCGGAGAACAGGATCAGGGCTCTAGAACTGTTGATATGACCTTTTCATCATGGCTTAGTCATAATTTATGACCATCTAACTTCAAACAAAGCTATGCTGAACTGTACTGTCCGCAGCTTTGGTGAATGTGTCACCGGAGCCGCGCTGAGTCATAAACTACCTGAATATGTGGTGCACGTGCAGATTGGACAATAATATTTTGCTTGGACAATATATTTCTCCTTGCCTTGGATTGAGGGCCCTTCTGACAGGCACATGTTTCATGTCATCGATCACTGACACCGAGCACCGAAATGATCTGCTCTGGCAGGCAACGCTAACATACTGTAGAAGGGAATCTGGGACTGACGTGGTTCTGCCGTTTATAAACATTTCACATTAATGGTTCCTACAAGTCGTGTAGCCGAGCTGAGTTTTTAATGGCTTATTTGTTCTCCATGTTGGTGGCCCATTCTGATTCAGGACAGAGCTGCAAATTATTCTGGACAGATCTAGTTACCACAGAGTAGAACCTTTGGAAAAATCTGGTTGCTGGAAAAAATCTGTCAATTTGTTTCACCAAACATGCCTGTGATAGCTTGTCCACCGAGCACGAACAGTCATATGATACAATTGATATGAAAGCTTTTTTCCTGAAGGATACTGTTTTGTAACAAGCCTAGTCTTAGCTTAGAGAGTCATAGCATGTTCACTCTCCTGCCTACAGAAGAACCACATGTGCACTGTTTCACTCCTTTAGGAAGGTTCAACGAGAACGTGCTTGCAGGATAATCACTTATTTCTTAGTTTAGTTCTTTGTTATGGTGCTATGAAACAATCATGGACCATCCTTCGTTTATTGTTTTCCAGTCAGACTGGCCATTAAATCTCATATTCTAAAGAGATTAAATATAAAATAATTAGATATGGAAACGTCAAAGAAAATATAAATGGCAGGAATGGCTCAAAAATGAAAGCTACAAAGAAAATAGGACCCTTAACAACAGTGGTAACACCTGGTACACCACCAAGTGTGTCAGATAAACAGTGCTTTCATCCTTGAGAGAGAGAAAGAGCAAGAGGAAAACATCAGGCTTCAGATCTGAGAACATCCATGGGTGTTTCTGTCCATCCTTCCACTGTAAGAAGACAACTCAGTGCTATGGGTCTGAAAGGATGTGTAGCAGTTTAAGAAGCTCCTTATTGATGTAGTCATAATAACTTTTATGTATTTCCATTGTTGTAAGCTTTCTACATCATTTGATACGCCAGTGGTCGTTTACATTGTGAGAAAATTTAATGACGAGGGGACCAATAGAAGAAGAAAAAGTCTGGTTTCATTGACTTGCATTGAAAGTAAAGTATGTTAAGATACTATAATCCTTTATTAGTCCCACAGTGGGGAAATATACCGTGTTACAGCAGCAAAGGGATAGCAAGGCACTCAGTACAAACAAATAGATAAATAAACAGAACAGTATATACAATATAAATAATAAAAAGTCAAGAACTCTTGAGATTGTATTTACAAATAATTGCACGTTGCTTCTTAATTGCACAGGGGGAATGGACTGTATTATATTATTATTTTATTTATTCTGATATTGCTGCTATGGCCAATATCACTAAGTCACTTTAAATAGATAATCTACCTATGCAAAAGCTTCTACATATGTCCTCCTGTATATCTGTGTATATAATTTGTGTATGTTTTGTATATTTCCTTATATATTTCAGTTATTATTAAATGTATATTTTCTAGCTTATTTTCTAGCTTATTTTTTAAATACTGTGTATTTATTGTATGTTTACACTGTTTTTACTACATATATATAATTGCTGCCCTGCTGTAGAGCTATTATCTGAGCCTTACACTAAGCATTTCAATGCATGTTACGATGTGTAAATGACAAATAAACTTGAAACTTGAACTTGAAAAATATTGCACATAATGTTACACTGAAAAATAATTTTCTGCAAGTTTGTAGAGTTTACATGTATGTGTATATAGTTATGTTAACATAGATTTGTTATATATCTTAAAGGGCTCATGTCAGAAAAACACAGAACAAAATTTTCTTGCATTTTAAGGGAACTGTCTTATATAATATATAAATATTTAGTCAATACCGTCCAGTTCATATGGTCGGTTAATGTAAAGACTTACAGCACTTTAATTAAGTAAGATGTGTTTCCACCTGGGCTGCTCTTCGAATGAATCACTAAACCACACATTCCAGTCTTAAGGCCTAATAACATACACAGCCTGTTTAATGGAGACCAATTATTCTTGTCCATTTTCCTCTTTCCTATAGTGTGTTGTAGCTTTTCATGCATGTAAACAAGTTTTACATGCCAGAGGGAGAAACTCACCCACAGAAACCACTTGGAATTGGAATTCCAGCTCTTTTCTATGTTGCAAGGTGACATCATCTTGTAACACAATCCTTATTGCCCGCCTACCGGCAAACTTGGTACACCTTTGCATAATGGACAGAGAGTTAAAACAGTAAGAACTGACCTCTCTGAACCGTTCTGCTCCAGTCTAGCTTGCGAAGGTGGATCTACTGACTTGTTCTACCTCACAATCAGGATCAGACTCTGACTCAAACTGATACAGTAGAACCGATGCCAGTGTAAGAACAGCCACTGTGGTGTGGGGGTGGAACTTGTAGCAGCATGCCTATTTGGTGGTTGACTGATTAAAACAGAGTGTGTGGTCTAACCAATCAGATCACACTGAGCTCATCAGAAGGCTGGGTTTATATTCACATTCCTTATGTTTAATCCATGCATCCATTATCTTCCGCTTTATCCTGCTGGTCCCAGCGTCATAGGGGCGAAGGCGGACCATGGACAGGTTGCCAGTCCATCACATGGCCAACACACACTCACTACACTTAGTGTAGTAGAGTCCAAAGTAGGATTTGACTGGTAATCAGAAGTCTGTAAAATGGTACAATAATTAAGTACTTTTACCAAAAACGCTACATAAATACAGTAGTTGAGTACTTTTATACTCCACTACTTTCCAGCCCTGCCACTAAGCCAGTTAAACATTCTAATAAGGTGCACAGTAATACAAGGTAGATGCTTTAAAAGGCAAAACCATTAAATGTACATATATGCTAATTGATTGTAGCCATAAATTTAAGTTTATGTTGTATTTTAAAACCATCCCAGTTTCGGAGGTGTCTGTAGGCTTGGCCTGTTTGAGTCGCGCCCACTGAATTCTTTGGCCATTGGAACATGCGAGATGAAACAGTAGGGGTATGTTTGGAAGCATGGATTTGATGTAAGGAGGGTAATTAGTGCTGAAATATCCCACAGAAATCTCTCTCATTAAAAAGCAGCGCTCCACCACTTTACCAACAACTTCTGCTGTACAGCTGCTCTTTTTTCACTCATTTTCATTTTACAGCACAAATGTTTGGCTTTTTATGTTCCTTTTTTTCCTTGTCTTTTCTTTTTTTTCTCTTTTGTTTAATAGTCTCCATCGCGCGAATCCATCTGGCAATTACTTCAAACATACATTAAATAGGCCCATGGAATTTATAGTGCAGACCCAAGACATGCACTACATGCACAGTAGTTCATAAAAATGCAGATACTACAATATTCTCAGTCTCATTAATTGTCCTTGCCATTTTTTAAGAGGGACATTTTTTTACTTGTCCTGCTGAGGCAGTAATGGTCAATCAGTGCAAGTGCACGCAGTTTGTCTTTATTAGCTGAACATTGTTTGGTGGGGTAGAATTATGGGCTATTTGCACTGAAAACTTTCTCCTCTGTGGGACGCAGACTTGGACCACCCCGGCCTTCGTTTCATGTCAGTGTAGTCACCCAGAACTCTGCATGGAGTTGTTATTTGAGGTTTCTGCATGCCATATAAGATCATTCATAACCACTAATGCGGTTCCTATAAAACGGGTTCAGCGATGCTACATAACTTACATATGATTTATTTCCAACGAACGCAACTTTAGGAGAAACACCTACAGTGCTATGCACAAGTCTTAATCTATAAAGTCTTCATCTCAGCCATAAGTGTATTTTCACCAGCACCAGATATCGTTAGAGCAGATGTAAATAATCATAAATACAATACAAAGTATCATGAATATCTTATGGTAAAAGAAGTAGATCATATCTTGAGCTCCAGTTTGAAGAACAAAGTGTAGTTCTAGATTTCTCCTGGACGCCCCAGACATTGTATGAATGTATTCAGTTGCTTCAGCAGCAATCTTGATTTATCTTAATGAAGTACTGAGCAGTCAAAGCAGGTATTAGATGAGAACTGTAAATAATACTGGGTTGTTTCCACAAGGAGAAGCTCAGAAAGGGTTACTACTTGTTGTATTAATACTATTTAAATATTTAAAAATATTGTTTTGCTAAGTACATAAAAGATTTCTAAAAATAGCTTTTTAAATATAATAAGGTCCCCAAGTATCTAGCACCTTAATATTGTCCCAGTCATAGGAAAGCAGCTAGCCTGGCGATTCGGACTACAGTTTTAGGTCGTTCTAGATTACACACAAAGAAACTTGTAAAAGCTTTAACAGACATAAATGTTTAGAGTTTTAAGTTAAGTTTATCCATGCAGTGAAACATCCATGATTTTCTTACAGTTGGTACAGTTAGTATCTAACAGATCTAGAACCTCTAGTAAACCTAGCGTGAGTATTTCCTCATGAAATTGGTCCTATTTACTAAACACCAAAACCTAATTGGTTAATTGGACTGTATTGTTAGTAGTTATATTAACAGATTAGGCCTTCTGTTCAGTTCCTCAAGACCTAACCAATGGGAGCGCTTGCTTGGCTGAATCTGCCTAGATACTCTGGAGAAAGTTGTTTAAGCAGTTTGTTAAGCATATATTTGTTTAAAACATTCCAGAATTGAATAAAATTATTAACAGAACGTAAACAGTATTTATGGTGTGTCAAAGACCTTGTATTGTGTTGCAGAGATATCCACTGAAGTTAGCATGCTAACCAGCTAGCCTTGGACTGTCCATCCCATTATTCCACTTTGTCACTGTAGCATTCAGTCGGCCATCAGTCCAACATAAGAGGATGAAGAAATAGCACTGCTGCCCTGATGGCGTATTCTAACAACTTGTCAATCATGTTGCAGGTTCTGCTCTCAGTTAGATAATTTAAGGACAGAGTAAACACAGTGGGTGTGTCTTAAAACCTAGTGAGCTCCTACATAGGCAGCATTTCACGTCATAGTATGCGCTCCCGACATGTAGACTGTCCCAATTCTTACATACCTTAAACATGCTGTCTACTGAGGAACCTTATTTAGACCTGATTTTAAGGAAGCATTGAACGCTTTCTCAGCCACTAAGGCAATCCCATGATGCAACACAGGTAGAACTTTTTCCCAACATAGTGGACAAAAGCAGAGCTTTAATGTGTTTCTTGTCATATAATCACACAAAAAAGCCTTTTATTTGCAACTTTGTAACGAGTCATCGACCATTTTGTGGTTTTATACTGGAGCCATTAGCATTTATGCTAGCGAATTTTTAAGACTCGGGCTATTGTTTTGGATAGCCGGCCGGTAGCTTAGCAACGTGTTGTAGGCAGTAACAAGCTGTGACACAGTATTATTTATTTATTTATTTTTTTTTTTTTTCTATTTTATACATGCATCCCTGGAAAACCTTATTTAGATCTGATTTTAAGGAAGCATCGATTGCTTCCTCAGCCGCTAAGGCAATCCCATGATGCAATGCAGGCAAATCTATGAGCAGTGAAGTGGTTTTAAAATGTGAGTTATTTTGATTCTCTCTGGAGTTTTAATGTGTTTCTGGTCATATAATCACACAAAACAGTGTTTTATAATCAACTATGTAATGAGTCAGTGACCATTTTGCAGTTTTATGCTCAAGCCATTAGCATGCATGCTAGCAGATTTTTAAGCCTCGGGCTATTGTTTTGGATGTCAGCCGGTAGCTTAGCAACCAGCTAAACCACCCGTCGCATGCTGCAGTGGGCAGGAACAAGCTGTGACACAGTCTCTCTCTAACTAGAGCGTCTCAGTAATCTGTTTTATGAGAAGAGATGAGGGGGGAATGCTGCTACTTAAACAGCTGCCCACCTAGACAGCCTACTTAGACACTCTCTAGGTTTTGAGACACCCCCAGTGACTGCTGAAGCTCTTGGCAAGATGCCATTTTAATGACCGCCACTGCCCACTCTTGGCAAGAATCTACAAAATAAGTGCTATAAGTAAAAACAAATCAAGAGTTAACATTAGCTTTACTCCACTGGAGTTATTATTACTCTTATTATTATCAATAGAAAAATAGTTTAAGACTAGCAGTCTGCTGGGTGGCAGTATGTAGGCACAGTTGGATGACATTGCTCATGGATTCAAATAACTACTACCTATCTGTCCATGTTAAGGTCACTAAGGTCATGATGCAGTAATTTGCATCATGGATGTGCATCAGCGGAGACAGGGTTACATCTCTAAATACTGCTGGAGCAACATTTAGTGTGTGGGGCGGTTAAGTGCCTTGCTCAAAGGCAGAATGGCAGTGGTCAGGGGTAGAGCAAGGACATTAGAACCATCTGGTACTAAAAGCGTACATCCTGGTGTCCCATCTGGGATTGGAACCATAACTGCTCTGGTTAGTGGTGTGAAAGTCTTGCCCACTGCCACAGACAACCAAAAGAAAAAAAAGAAAAAAGAAAAGGGACTAAACACAGGGTGAAGACATGTTTATGTTCTAACAAATGATACTTTATAGAAATACTGTAATACTGTAATACTGTCTTAATGAAAACAATAAGCATTAAAACAATAATTTAAAAAAGCCCTTGGTTATAATGTTCACTCTGCATTGGGGAAAGACAGCATTAGAGATTTGATGGAAAGAATAAGCATTAAAATAACATTGAAAAAGAAGTGCATGGTTATAGCTGAGTAATATTCAGGAGATAATGCTAGCTGTTTTCCTCCTGGCAACCAAGTGCTGTGGTGGATTTGTTGGGTAAACACAAATCAAGGCCGGGGGAAAAAAGAGGAGATACGTCTAGTTCAGTAATTGATTGGCCGAGTGCTATTTTGTTTTTGCCTTTTCTTACGTCTGCCTCCATCTGCTCTTGATAGAAAAGCAGCACGAAAGTATCTGTACCCAAAAAAAAAAAAAAAAAAAAAAAAAAAACGTTTTTGAGGTGAAACCACTGATGCCTCGCTGGTGTGTGATCACGGAGTCCTCTTCAGTCTGGACAATCCACAAGCTGCCCAGTATTCCACAGTCACTTGGCTGTCTCTCTGGGCTTTTCCACTGACATCAGCACAACATCAGCATGCCGCTAGCTTGCCTGATATTGAAATGTTTGTTGGTTGGAAATTGAAAGATGGGGCGCAACCAGTAAAACAACCAAGTAATCTGGAATTTTAAGCCATTATGTGAAGCTTACGCAGCAGACCAGTGTTTTAAAGTCTTAATGTAGTCCTGCTTTTAGTTTTAGGAATGATTACAAAAACTGATTTTCAGAATGCATCAGTGGTGTTTCAAACTAATGCAATTATTATGTACTTAATGACTCTGAAATTGAATTAGTGGAGAATTACAAATACCTTGGCATGATTATAGATAACAAACTGTGTTTTGCTTCCAACGTAGATCATATTTTTAATAAGGTACGGCAACATATTTTGTTTTTGAGGATAATGAATTAAAGTAAAGTACAATAAAGTAAAGTAAGTAAAGTAAAGTACTTCAGACAGTGAGCATTGTATGCTGTATCTTAATGCTTGATAATCTTAAACAGATACATTTCAAATTTGCAGACTTCGTTGACAGTATAGGTGCAGCTTTACATGTAGAAGTTGTGTAAACTTGGAAGGTGGTACCCCTTAAGTCTCACAAATAATGCCTAGTACATTATTATTCAGTACAGTTCAGTTTGTATGAAGCAGTTCAGTTAAACTGAAATAAATGGAGTTCAATTTTATTTGTATAGCTCAGTTTACAGCAATTATTCTCCCAAAGCAAGCTTCCCGAATTGTGGGTTTGGAGGAGCAAGCCAATTGTGACAGTGGCAGGAAAAACTCTCAGCAGTGGATTTTCCATCCACCAGTTTTTTTTATGCGAATTTTGAAAATGCCCAGAAAATAAACCTGAATGGAAATGCCTGAAATTTCCAAAAACACCCAAATATCTCAAAATATCTTAATTTTTTTTTTGCTGGGACAAGGTGGAAAATTTTGAATAAACAATGATATGTATTTGGACTTACTGTATAATTCCTTATTTCTTACTGCTTATTGCTTACAACTGTTGTAAACATAAAAAGTAAACATCTCCTGAGTTCCTTGAAGACTATCACAAAGCTGACCACGTCTGTAGGTGGCAATTTGTCTAGCAGATCTTATGCCAAACTTAATGATGCTGCACTCTAATTCTCTTATCAGTGGACGCTGGTGGCCAATGAGTGGAAGCGTCTGGTCCCACAGATGGTCAGATCATGGGGCACAGCTTTTTCGAAGGTTGCTTTCTGGAATGGCGAATCCAAAGCTTGTTTAAAAAAAAAGCTCTGCACACTATGGGTGTGTCTTAAAACCTAGTGAGTGTCTAAGTAGACACTGTCTAGGTAGGCAGCTGTTTATGTAGCAGCATTCGGCCTGACTTCTCTCCTCATGACACAGATTGACATCTCTCTTCATGACACAGATTACTGCACGTGGCCTGTGATTTAGCTGGTTGCTAAGCTACCAGTCGGCATCCAAAACAAAAGCCCGAGGCTTAAAAATCCACTAGCATGAATGCTAATGGCTCGAGTATAAAAAAAAAAAAAAATTGAAAAGACACTTCTGGACAACGTCTGTAACTGGAGAAGTACATTTCCTTAAGGAAAACTCAGGATGGTTGCGCATGAACGACAAATGGAGGAGTGTGGGTCAGTATGTCTGTGGCTCAGAGCTTAGGGGTCTGCTCTGAGTGAGTACAGGCAGTTTGGTGACTGTAGGTTGGATGAAACCCTAATGTTTGGGTTTGGCCAAAAATAAATGGGACCCTATGAGAGGAATGAGGGATGAATAAACGACAAATAGAGGAGTGCAGGTAGATACGTCTGTGGATTAGTGCTTGGGGACCTGCCCTGAGTGAGTACATGCAATTTGGAGGCTGTAGTTTAAGTGAAACCATGATGTTTGGGTGTGTATAAAAATGAATAAGACTCTATGAGGGACAATAAGTGCGGGTCGAACCAACACTAATTTCGTGGTTGGGTTCTGCCCTGAGTCAGTGTATGTGACAGTGTCTGTTGGTCGAGCAGAAGAACCTTAAGTCATTGTGTATATTTCCATCCCATTCATTCTTTATGGGAAAATATTTTTAAGCCCGAATCACACAATCATACCAGACAATCTGGATTTGGAACGGAGTTGATATGTTGAAAACTGTGGGACGAGTTATGTAATAATGATAACTAGAAAAGTGTGTTTCCTGAAGCAAACGCAGGATGCTTGCACAGCTTAAGCAGTGCAAGGAATGAGGGGTGAATACACGACAAGTGGAGGAGTATGGATCAGTGTGGGATGTGATAATATATCAGAAATGGCAATATAGTTATTAAAAAATATCATTCAGTCATCTGATGGGCCTTCATTATGGTCTCTGAAAGGAGATCCACCCATTTTTGGCCTTAAATATGTTTTTTACAAACATGTATGACAAAAGAACATACAGTAGACATACAGTAGATTGTAAATTTCTATAAACTTAATTTGCCTTTATATTCTGAGAACTCTAATTCCAGTGCGTAGTACCTTTTATGCTTTCGTATAGCAGCGATTCCTTTCAAATGCAAAGTTAATGAGACAGAAGAAGCAGCTGAAAGCAAAATAATCAATTACACTAAACTGCATTCTGCAAGCCTCCCAAGAGTGGAGCTCTGCCTAATTGAGACAGTCTTTGCTAGCAGGGCAGGCCTGGCTGCTTGCCCGGTGTGTGAAAAGGCCCTGGGCCGCTCCGAGGCACCAGTTTCAGGTCATTAGTTTGCCACACTAATCCCTGCTGATGCTGGAAACCTCTATACCAGGAGCAGCACATTCTCGGAGCTCCATAGCATGAGACAGCGGCGGCATAATCCTGGCCGGGCCCTTTGTTTTTCTGTTTTTTTATGTTACGTTTTCATAGGTGACTGAGTCACCCCTGCCTGGAGATTAAGTAATTTCTTTAACAACTTAAGCCCGGTGTCAGATTTACTACTGTCTTCAGCTGGAGGCAGCCAAACAAACCCAAAAGCCTGGACACTTTGGCTTGACTGGTCAGCTGACTGTATGGTAAAGTCAGTGTTGGGGTGCATGCCAGTAAAGGCTTAGGGGCTCAACGTATAAAACAAGGGCTTTCTGACTGAAAACACTTACCGTAATCATTCTAATAACTGTCTTATCTCCCTCTAATCCCCCAATTATATTCGTTTCAGGGACATCACTTGTTACGAGTAAAACAAAAAGATTATATGAAATATATAAAAAAAACTGGCTACACCTCTGTGATGTAACCACCGCTAATACCAGTTCAATCCCTCTACGTGTTTTGCAGCAGTTCAAAAACATCTGTTAGCTTCTGGATTGCCTTCAACTCACACGTATGTCCTATAAATTCAGAAAATCTCTACAATAGCTACATGCACTGCTAAGACAAGGTGAGGATGGAGGGGTGGGGAAATAAAATATTTTATTTAGCATTACTGGAAGAGTTCATTTGAAGTTTCTACCATAATACAGACTCCATATGTTACATCTGGAACCTGGTGTAAAAACACTGAAGCAGGAACAAAAGAGAACAAGTACGAGTAGGTATTGCATAGAATCAGGGAGATAAAACAGAACAGATTATTAGAACAGATAAATACAATAAAAAGTAACATAAATACCTTATTTTGAAAGAAATAGATAATATTCTGTGCGCCAGTTTAGTTCCAGATTTCTCCTTGATGCCCCAGACATAATTTACTGTGATTAACAGAAAAGGTAGAGTTTACTGTGATTGACAGTATAAGAAGAGTTTACTGAGGTTGACTGACAGTGTAGGAGGAGTTTACTGTGACTGACAGTGCAGGAGGAGTTTACTGTGACTGACAGTATAGGAAGAGTTTACTGAGGTTGACTGACAGTGTAGGAGGAGTTTACTGAGGTTGACTGACAGTGTAGGAGGAGTTTACTGTGACTGACTGCCAATGTAGGAGGAGTTTACTGTGACTGACAGTATAGGAAGAGTTTACTGAGGTTGACTGACAGTGTAGGAGGAGTTTACTGTGACTGACAGTGCAGGAGGAGTTTACTGAGATTGGCTGACAGTGTAGGAGGAGTTTACTGTGACTGACAGTGTAGGAGGAGTTTACTGTGATTGACTGACAGTGTAGGAGGAGTTTACTATAATTGACTTACATTGTAGGAGGAGTTTACTGTGATTGACTGACAGTGTAGGAGGAGTTTACTATGATTGATTGACAGTGTAGGAGCAGTTTACTGTGTATGACTGACAGTGTAGGAGGAGTTTACTATGATTGACTGACAGTGTAGGAGGAGTTCACCGTGATTGACTGACAGTGTAGAAAGGAGTTTACTATGATTGACTAACAGCATAGGAGGAGTTCACCGTGATGGACTGACAGTGTAGGAGGAGTTAACTGTGATTGACTAACAGCATAGGAGGAGTTAACTGTGACTGACTGACAGCGTAGGAGGAGTTAACCGTGATTGAGTGACAGTGTAGGAGGAGTTTACTATGATTGACTGACAGTGTAGGAGGAGTTTACTATGATTGATTGACAGTGTAGGAGCAGTTTACTGTGTATGACTGACAGTGTAGGAGGAGTTTACTATGATTGACTGACAGTGTAGGAGGAGTTCACCGTGATTGACTGACAGTGTAGGAGGAGTTTACTATGATTGACTAACAGCATAGGAGGAGTTCACCGTGATGGACTGACAGTGTAGGAGGAGTTAACTGTGATTGACTAACAGCATAGGAGGAGTTCACCGTGATGGACTGACAGTGTAGGAGGAGTTAACTGTGATTGACTAACAGCATAGGAGGAGTTAACTGTGACTGACTGACAGCGTAGGAGGAGTTAACCGTGATTGAGTGACAGTGTAGGAGGAGTTTACTATGATTGATTGACAGTGTAGGAGCAGTTCACTGTGATTGACTGACAGTGTAGGAGGAGTTTACTATGACTGACTGACAGTGTAGGAGGAGTTCACCGTGATTGACTGACAGTGTAGAAGGAGTTCGCTGTGATTGACTGACAGTGTAGGAGGAGTTTACTATGATTGACTAACAGCATAGGAGGAGTTCACCGTGATGGACTGACAGTGTAGGAGGAGTTCACCATGATTGACTGATAGTGTAGGAGGAGTTAACTGTGATTGACTAACAGCATAGGAGGAGTTAACTGTGACTGACTGACAGCGTAGGAGGAGTTAACCGTGATTGAGTGACAGTGTAGGAGGAGTCTGTTTGACAATAAGACGTTAGGAGAAATAGCTGTACAGACGTGTAAAATGATGAGGTAGACAATCGGTTATCGCTTCATGTATCAAATCTGTGGAGCGGTCATCTGTATTTAGAGGTGAGATCCAAACAGGGGAATAACAGATAATCCATGTACACTGATCATATTGGTCTGAATCAGATTACTGTAAAAAATACAATTTACCACTGCACTTGTGGATTTCCTACTGAGGGATTTGGTCTTAATCAGATTCAGATGGGATTTGAGGAGGATTTGAGGAGCTTTAGCAAGTCACAGTGAAGAAACTCTCTCTCAGACATGGAAAGGACACATTCAGGCAAATTTCAAGTCTTTTGACAAAAGTCTCACTTGTGATAAATTTAATGAGCAGATTGATTGACAGCTCTCTGTCCAACACTTCTGGCTCTGGCCCTCATACTGAACTAACATAATTATCCAGACAAACCAATGCGCAGATGGATGGACAGCAATGCATGAATGAAACAACTGACAAACTAACGAACCCTGTTCATGTAAAGATAAAGAAACGAATGGGCGGCTGGCAGCTGGAGATAAGTGGTCCATTTTTTTTCTTTTTTGGTTATGCTGGGTTAGCTTGAGCTCTTATGTGGGCGGAACATGAGATGGGATCTTCACACACATCACACAGCTAGAAATGCCCCACATTGGTTGGAAGTGCTGAGCAAGACTTCTGAATATTGCCCTGGACCCCTAATTTCTCAGACTTGAACCCAACTGTGCATCTGTGGGGCCTCCTTGATGATTGTGTTGGCTCTATGAATCCTCCCCCAGCAACTGTGGGATGCGCTGCAATCAGCATGGCTCCAGAGACCTGTGACAACCTACCAGGACCTTATCGAGTCTCACAGTCTGCATAGCTGTTGTCCAGTCTGTACACGGTGGTTACTCTGGATATTAGCTGGTGGTCATAAATATTTGACTGGGTCCTAAATATGTTCAGCAATTTTGTAGTGGTTCATCCAGTCACTGAATATGGACTCTGATGGTCTTCACTGGGTCTTTAAAATATTCAGCGATTGAATAGAGGCTCAGTTGATGCCACGATAACCACCATGCAGCCCTATATTGTTTATTTCTCAGACTGCAGAAGGGTATGCTAAAATATAAGCCGAGGTGGTCCAGGAGGTGTTAGCATTTAATGTCTTTGGGAGTGCAGGCATCTTAGGCTGCGAGCTTTGGCCACGGTCCATGCAGTGTAGAGCTGAAAGGGCTGGGTATTAGTGGACCCTTCGTTTAACTAAACATACTCAGGCATAGGGCCTCGGCAGTGTCATTAGCAGCGTACCCTTTCTGAGAGCAGCCCAATAGATGCGCCTGAGGCAATGTCCATATAAGCCCATGCGTGGTGCCATTCATCTACACTTATCGTCTTAATCATGCCATGCCTTCCAAAAGCCAGCTCCCTTTTGGTTTTACAGGTATGGCAAGTGAAATGATGCTAACCTTTGCCAGAGCTTGCATAACAACATTTTGACATGCCATTAAAGAGCTTAAAATAGGCCTCATTAAAGAGCGAAACGCTAGGGATGGCAGGTTGCCTTTCTGGCTGACCAGTAGGGTCTCATGATTGCAAATCCGTACAAGCTCGCTCTGCAGAAACAACATGGCATGGCCAGGGTGCGTTAGGTGAGGTTCTTTGGCACCGAAGCCTTGTTTTATGACCTCACTTGCAGGAAATTTATTGAAAAAGCTTTCGCTTGTTAGCACACGTTGGGCTAGCTCAGAGAAGTGCCGAACGGAGCCATCCCATAAGCTCCTCTGGAGCGAGAAGAGATGGTGGGGCTGCCCTGCAATCTGGGATTTCACAGCTGTGTTTACGGATCGGAGCGAACACATCACTTCACGGGCATCTCATCAACGCTTCACATCTAAAGCCTAATTTCTTTCAGAAGAATCTCCAGCATAGCGACATCTCATAAATATGCACCTTTTCTACTCCCCCCGCCCCAAACTGACAACATACAGCGGGATCACTTTCATACAGATGTTTTAAATACAAACAGAGCCATGGGTATAATCCGTTAGATTAGACCCCAAACAAACAATTTTGCCATCCGCATGCTTTAAAATAAACACTCATTTTACCACTCCGGTGGCCTGAACTCGATACGGCCTTAATGGACGTTTTCGGCAGTGATCCCTTCAAAGATGATGTTCGCAGCCACTTCGGTGCCACCATGCCAACGCTCATAAAAGCGGTAACATGTGAGAACCGCAGATGCTTTCTCTGCCCTCGGTGCAAAAAAAAAAAATAGCAGCTGAGCCGACTCTCATGTCCCTGGATAAGCCGTTTGAAAATCCTGTTGAAAGTGAGCAGGATCTCTCGGCATGTCAGGTGCTGTTTTCATTTTGCGAAACCGTAGAGCCAGAACGGAGTGTTACTCACCGAAATCACTTTATTTCACCGCTAACAGGCTGACCTCACCTCACACGTGCTCGCGTGTTTGGCTGGCGAATGTGAAGTTTCCTTGGACTGGCTTCCACGTTACAAGCAAATAGGATGTTGAAATGTGATCACAGGATGAAGCTTAATGTGCACTTCACTGTATAGTACTGAGCCAAGCCCTGATAGTATACATCATTTGGTTCATTCTCAATATTACATTACTAGTTTTTCAGCACCAGTAAAAAAATAAACTCGTGTGTCACAGTAAATTATACAGAAGCCTCAGCAACTAAATATAAACCCATCTTTTTAAGTACCAAGCCCACTATACCTTCATTACAGTTCATAATATTTTCGGGGGAATTGCTTTCATAGAAATCTGCAGGGATCCTGTTCCACACCTCCAACTTTTTATACCTCTCACGTTCCAAGTAAACACGTTTAAGCTCCACTCCACTCTTCTCGCCTTTTATGGATCTCCATTAGGCAAATCTGGCTCCTGGCACTATTTTTGGTTATCACCTCTGTTGAGGTTCCAAGCGAGCTGAGCTGATACCAAAAGCTGAGGTGTAAACACTGCAAACTACTGATTGGTCAGAGAGAATTGTCACTATTGCCCTAAGCAAAATACAGGGGGGGTCCAGGGGGGTCTGGGACTTCCTAATTAACCCTGCACATGGTAAATATACAACGTAAACAAGTGCTTGGATACAAGTTCAAGAAGAGGTTATTCTTTGGCTGCTCCACCCACAAACCATCTTTGGTATTCTTAACCAACTAGAGCTGGTCTGCCTCAAGGTGGCGCTGAATCAAATTGGTTCAACAAGCATATTTGTAAATCTGAAAACTAGACCACTTTCCTAAGAGACTGGTGGAAAGAGTGTTGCTCATCTCTCAAAATCAAAAAGACGAAGAGATGAGTAAAATCTCTGTAAAAGAAAATACTTCATATGGTAACAAGCAACTGAACTAGTTTTAAAAGAAGTTTGAATAAATGATTCTTCCAATCAAATTAAATCTTCGAGATCAATAAGATAAGTTAATAAGTTCTATTGCTTGTTGCCGCATGAAGTATTTTTTTAGTTAGTACCAGCAAAGCACTTTTCAAGGCGTACCAAACTAGAGACCAGGGTTTAAGAAGAAGAAGTGTTAATGCCTCAAAATCTAAATTGTGCAGAGGGTCCCTAAGACAATATGCTATGTAAACAAGTTCTTATATACAATCTCAAGAAGATTGTTCTTTAGCTGCTTTAGCCACAAATCGTCTTTGTTATTCTTAACTAGCTAGAGATGCAGTGCTGGTCTGCCTCAAGGTGGCGCTGAAGCAAATTGCTTCAACAAACAAACTAGACCACTTTCCTAAGAGACTGGAAGAAAAAGTGTCGCTCATCACTCAAAATCAAACATGGTAACAAGCAATCAAATTAGTTTTATTTGACCTTAAAGAAAATTAAATAAATGTTTTTTTCCAATCAAAGTCAATATTTCTATTGCTTGTTACCACATGAAGTATTTAAGATGTACCAGACTAGAAAAGAAAGTATAAAAGTGCATCGCTGTGACACCTGTGAGTTAGCAGCCAGCTAACAACAACAAGGACCCCCTGAACACCAGCGAGTATTTCGCACACGACTCTAAACTTGTATGCTAATGCTAGCCACCAGGTTAGCATACCCTCTCGTCTTGTCGTCTTAAGTTTTCTGTTGTTTTCTGACTCTACTGAACAAAATTGGTCTTCTTCATATCATGGCTTTTTTAATGTGGCATTGCTATAATGACCATCTACATTGTGGTGTCACCATACCTGCAGTAGAAAACAAAGCAGCTGGTAGAAAATAAGCAAAAGTCTACCACACAGTGGGAAAGCACCATTAGTGATGTTAAGGTCTGGACTTTGGGGTGTCCAGGCCAGCAGCTTCTTTGTTTAATTGGCCAATTTTCTTCTTTTTATCTATTTTCTTAGACCCATAGCACTTACTCTCTCACAGTGGAAGGATGCACATATAGGATCGGTCTCAAAACCTACTGAATGTCTACATAGACAGCATTTTACTCTTCCAGAGCAAAATTAAATTAAATTAAAATTGCAATAGAAACATTAAAAGGAGAATCTATGGTGCTGAAACGCTGCAGCTGAGGTCAGTACACACCGCTCACATGTGGCATGTGGGTAGGATCAAGCTGTGGCACGGTCTCTCTCTAACTAGAGCGTGTCAGTAATCTGTTTTAGGAGGAGAGATGTCAGACAGAACACTGCTACTTAATGAGCTGCCTATATAGTCAGTGCCTACTAAGACACTCACTAGGTTTTGAGACAGACCCATAATACATTTCTTCACTTTAAATTTATTCCCTTATTATTTTCCTTTAACTTGCCCTTATGCAGCTGGATTGTCCTGCATCTAATCTCCTCAGAAACATCTCCTGAAAGTGAATAACTTGTGTTTAAAGGGTATTTGGATATGACGTTAAATGAATTAAGGATGGTCTCTGTTGTATAATGTATAAGATACAGTCCCTCAACGTGCAGTGCAAACGAATGACACACAGAATACATTTAGCTCCTTTACTGAGTCCTTTAGTTTGATGTTTTATTTCTGTGCTGATTATCCACAGCTGTAATAGGAAGTCCTCTGATAACAGAGTCTCCGAATAAGAGAAACACACATAATTAAAGACATTGCAAACTCAGTATGATGCTCTTGTGTTTACAGCTGTCACAGAAATGGAGACGAATCTGGGTTGAATTATGTCATTTAATTACGCATACGAGTTTAACCATCCGATCCAAATGAAACCAATATTGCGTTGATTTAACGAGACTGAAATTGGTCTACTTTTACATCAGACACTAAAACTAAATATTTGAATCTGTTTCTTTTAAAGTGCTCTGGACTTTGAAACAAGCCCCGTAATGAACCTAAAGCTCACAGTGACCCACATTTGTTTGGTGTCCTGTGACCATAAGCAGGGCTTAAGTCTGCAAGTCTTCGTCCTGAAGAAATGCACTTTCTCTTGTGTCTTCAGGTTTCAAGGATGTGTTGGTTCATTATTTTTGTATTAAATCTTAATTAGGTAAATAGTTTCACTCCTTTTGTTTTTCTTTTTCTCCTTCTTTCTGAGGAAATAACCGCCCACCTGTCCTGACGAATACTGTTGGAGGTCTGACCATCAGGGCCTCCTCGCCACCTGGCTCTCCTCTTTCTACTACTGTATCCTCCAGATATAGCACCTATGCAGCTTCTCACATAGTGTGAAAATTCCTTTTAAGTGTTTGAACTTCACTTTTAACTACAGTGTTTTCTTAGATTGTGAATCTATTTTCTGCAGGGCTGGACACGGCCTATTGCCCGGTGATAATAGCCACAGCATGTCACATTTTGCCCACTAAACATGCAGAGCTTATGGCCTGAATGGCCTTCAAATTCTTTCTGTCAGATTAGTTGAATTATAACAGTAAGTTATTATCTATGCAAGTCATCACACATTCACACAAATCCATCATTAATAATATGGGGCACACTGGTAGTATGCTCAGTATCGGTATTGCTCAGAAGCTGGCTTAAAAGTTATTAAGGAATTGTAAAAAAAAGTATAATCCGTTATGATCCATTAGCTGTAACTATCACGTAACTAAGCTTTTGCATAAAGTTGCACTTTAAATTTCACTGTAAGTGTTGGAATAGCTCTGACCAATCAAAACCGCTGCTAAAAAGAGTTTCAAAGTGCAATTTTCAACACAATGTGAAAATGTAATAACAGGTTAGAAGGTACGCCAAATACGTCTATGCATAGTGTTGCAGAGATATTGACTGAAATTTGCATACTAGCCTGTCTTGTAATACCACTTTGTACCTCAAGAGTTGATAGTGAGTCACTTTAGCATCATCTACAATCAGTCCAACATGAAATAAAATAGCTTTGCTGCCGCAATAGTGTTTTATAAGCTCTTGTCAATCATGTTGAAGGTGCTGCTTCAGGTTTGATAATTGAAAAACAGGTAGCCCTTGAAAGGAACCGTAAACACAACAACGGCTGAGGCTCTTAGCAAGCGAAGATTATCACCGTCTCCGTCTACTCTTGGCAAGAAATCAAATTTGGCAGCAAACAAAAGAAGCAATATGAATAGAAACAAAAACAGGAGTTAACACTGGTGTGATAATATATTGTGGATATTCTCTAACATTCTGACATCTAATGTATATGCAGTGGTTAAATTTCATTTGTATATGGTCAACACCAATCAACAACTTGCTCCAGCATGTCCAGCTCCAGTGTCATTAGACAGTGTCATTGTGCAACAACGTGATTATAGATAGGATTTTGTTTCATTTAAATTTTATTTGAAATATTAAAGCCAGTATCATTAATCTAATTGAGTTATGGGCTGAGTGATACCCCTGATTGAGTGTATGCCATCCACATACTTTAAAGTAGACTGTAATTTTACAACTTTGGTGGCATATGAAGTGGTTCAAGCCTTATCAATGGTTGTGTAGGTTGTGGAATATGAAATTCCACGCTGATTCCAGCAAATCACGAAAGGATTCAGAAGGAATAAATCATGAATGAATCTTGAAAAAGAACATTAGTGCCCACCAAGTCTGAAGCCATGACTTAGGCAGGGCAACTGCATGGCCTGACCTAATGGGTGCACTCCTGGCTTCTGACAGCCCAGTTCCAGTCTCCCTAAACATTAAAGTAAACAGTCGTTTTACAACTTTGGTTGCATAAACATGATATAATCATAAAGGAAGTTTACATAAGATTGTCAAGTAGTTATCATATAATTAGATAGCCTGGTCATACATAATACAAAATAGTCTAAGAATATGCCTAAATATTATTTATATTTTTATTGGTTTTTATTGGACTTTGGACTATTTGGACTAATTATATTGGTACTTACTGAATTTTTGTGCAATTTTTTTCATTTCAAAATGGCTAAACCTCCAAACTAACATTACTATGAGCATAAACTAACTAAAATAAACAAATGACTTCACTAACACTATTCAATAACACAATGTATTGGCTAATTTATGGAAGAGATTCGGTTCATTTTTCTATATGCAGCCTCATCAATGGTTGTGTAGGTTGTGGAATATGAAATTCCAACTGATTCCAGCAAATCACGGAAGGATTCAGAAGGAATATATCATGAATGAATCTTGGAAAAGAACATTAGTGCCCACCAAGTCTGGATCATTAAAGCTTTCCAGGGCCCTGATTGGCCATGACTTAGGCAGGGCAACTGCATGGCCTGGCCTCCTGGGCGCACTCCTGGCTTCTGACAGCCCAGTTCTCTCTAATATGTGCTAATTGCATTCCCTCTTCCTCGGCGGATGGGAGGAATGAGGGTGTTATTTCTGCACGGCGGCTCATCAGCACATTCCTGTCCCAAAAAGCAAAAACACGCCTTTGGGAGTCAGAAAGGTGCTGTAAAATAAACACTGCCATTCATGAAGGACAGCATACAAAGAGGAATTACAAGGCTTTGTTCACTCCACTCGTTCACAGACCTTTTAAAACCAATATAAGACTTGTCTGTTTACCCAATACTGTCTTGTTCACTTTCTATCACATACCTACACACATTAATGCCACATTCATAGTAGATTTATTTTTTTTAATTATTTAATATACATTTTATATAAAAATGTCATTACTTTTTTTCTTATCCTTTATACTGTGGTTCCAACAGTAGTGATAAATAGTGACATGCTAAGTTTTGGGCTCTGCTGATCAAAATACCTGTTACTGTGAATAGCTAAGTGAGTAAAAGATGATGTTAAAGATGAAAGATATTAAGTTAAAGATTAAACACAAATACAGTCTTATATAAACTCATATACTTTGAGCCATACTTCTTTACTTTGTATGTAATAAGGAAAAGGGCCTGATGCAAAAGTTTGGTCACCCTGCATGGTCAGTACTTAGTAACACCCTCTTTGGCAAATATCACAGCTGATAACCACTTTTTGTTGCAGCTATGAATCTTTCAGTTCTTTCTTGTGGCAAGGGGGGTGGGGGGTTATGCTCATTTAGACTTCTAGTTCTGTGAGATTATGTCCACATATTTTTATCACAATGTTTAGGTTGTTCTTCTTAAGGTAGTCCATTGTGGATTTGGAGGTGTGTTTAGGATCATTATCCTACCATATTTTTTTTCATCTTCATCACAGTATTTAATGGAATCACTTGTTTCCTCAACCAGTAAAATGTTCCCCAAAGCATGATCAATCCACCCCTCTGGGTTTTCTTCTAGCAAACTACTGAAATAAAAATTTGTGGTGAGGAAACAGTAAAGGTTTTTTGCAATGAGTCTTCAATGAAGGTCACAGTAGAACAGGGCACCACTTGTTGGTCCACCTTGTAGATGTAAATCAGAGATGATAGCTCATCTGTTGCTTCACAGTTTGTATTCCCTAGTCATTCATCACAGTCACAGGACACTGTTGGCTGGATGTTGCTGGTTGGTGCACTATTACACTCCAGCAGCACTGCTGCGTCTGATCCTCTTGTACCAGCACAACACACTCAGTGCCACTGCAGTGGTGAGAATGATCCACCTCCCTAATAGTACTGTGGTGGTCCTGTGGGGCTTCTGATCATTTTAATTAAAGGGTAAAGATGGAACAGCAAAGCAAAAATATGTAGAAAGATTGACTACAGTCTGCTCATATATGATAAGTGAAACAGGTGAAATCAACAATGTTGTAAACACAACGTGGTATTAATGTTATGGCTGATCGCTGTATATACACTAATCTTGCTTAAAAGTTTGAAACAAACTTAATATTCTTATTCATTTTTGCAATCAGCTCATCTGCTTTGCACCTAGCCATTCACAGCAACAAATATTGACCAGGGGTGCACAAAACTTTGCGTGCCACTGAATATGGCATAACACCACTGGATGCACTATTGCATTATCACTCACCTTTAGAAGTCTTTAAAACTAGAATTAGCCACGTGTTTTGCACACAGCAGAATTTGACCTCCGCATTTAACCTATCCATGCAGTGAAACACCCACATATACACACACTACTGAATATACACACTAGGGGGCAGTGAGCAGTCCTATCCACGGTGCCCAGGGAGCAGTTGGGGTTGGGTGCCTTGCTCAAGGGCACTTCAGTCGTGGCCTGCCGGTCCCAGGGATCGAACCGGCAACCTTCCGGGTACAAGACTGGATCCACAACTGCCCCAGCCTGGATGAAACACACATGGAGGCATTTGGCCCTCATTTAAATAAGAAACCAGAGCAGCCCTTGAAATGTCTTTCAACTTCAGGGACAGATAAGCAAATAAAGATGTTTGCGTCTGTGTTGTGTCTGTTGTGTCTGAAGCCTTCAGAGAGTCGTGTCTGTCTGTCTTTAGATCTCTGGCTGAGCCGTCATCTTTTTCTACAACGAAGCAATTGTGCCATGCACATTTGCAGGTCAAGGCAGGTTGTTCTACCCCTTGAGTCATCCTGAGTCAGCAGCACTGGTCAGTAAGTCCGCCGTTGTTCTAAACCAAACTACGTGTGAATGTTTATTAAGCGCTAAAATAAGGAGTGATGACTACATGCAGTGTTTAATGTTTGCCTCCAACAAGTGATGCTCTAAATCCTCTATCCACATCATTCTGCGCAAGTTCAGATGTGCGAGCTCGGTTGGGCAATAAATTGGTTTGTTTTTCACAAATACTTATCAGAAACCAAATACGCATGATGTCATTCAAGGTATAAGGTTTTGGCACTGTGGTACAAATAGCAACATGTGAATGCAAAAAGAGGTCTTTCTGTCCTCGCGTGAACTCATTCTACATGACGTTGTTCGAGGTCTAATGGTTACAGCGCCGTAGGCAGTCTTACTTGTGGCAGTTAACTTGTGTATGATTTCTTACCACTGACAGTTTGTAATTGCAAATTGACTTCGGCGAGCCTTGTGGCCTGTCATCTGAGCCGCGGTAAACATTACAGTGAAACCGAGAGACTCATCTGAACTTGGCACCACATGGCTTTGTAAAAAATTTAAATTTTTGGTACCAATACTTCAACCTCAGGTCTGATACTAAACATCCAACAAAGTTACAATAAGAAATATTGTATAAATTGACATATATTTCAATGTTAAAACCCCTAATTTCTAATGAGAACTGTCTTGGCGTAGATATAATATTTTAAGGAGCACACTTGATGGACATTTATTGATTACAAACCAAATACAATGTACAGTTGTGGCCAAATGTTTTGACAAATTTTGTTTTTCACAAGGTTGGCTGCCTCAGTTGTTTTAGAACCTTTTGTCTGATGCGTATATGGTATAATGAAGTGCAATTATAAGCATTCCATTTGTGTGTTACCTTTTTATTGACAAATACATCCAGTTTAAGCAAAGACTTAATATTTACAGTGTTGACCCTTCTTTATTCTTCTGCAATTTGCCTCTGCATGCTGGATATCAGCTTCTGGGCAAAGTCCTAAAAGATGGCAACCCATTCTTGCCTAATCAGTGTTTGGAGTTCACAGTTTCATGGTTTCTGGGTTTTTGTTTGTTTTTGAGGATTGGCCACAGGTTCTCAATGGAATTGTCCCATGGACCCAAAATTTAAATGTTTTGTTCACCAAGCCACTTGGTTATCACTTTTGCCTTGTGATATGGTGCTCGATCATGCTGGAAAAGCATTGCTCATCTCCACGTTACTCTTGGATTATTGGAAGAAGTTGCTCTTGGAGGATGTTGATACTGTTCCTTATTCATGGTGGTGTTTCTTAGGCAAAATTATCGATCTCGTAGCTGCATCCTATTTATGAGATGGTCTTAATGCTTGCTTGACTTTCTTGGGCACCCCGAAGCCTTCTTCACTGCAATTGAACCACTCTTCTTGAAGTTCTTAATGATTGGATAAATGGTTGATTGGGGTACTATCATACAAGCAGCAACGTCCTTGCCTGTGAAACCCTTTGATGAAGCAACCAGTCTACTCTATCAGCTGTCTTGTCCTTGTTAACTTTTTCTCCTGAGCTAACGAGATCATCATTGAAATGATGTTTGTAGATGATTTTGTAGGGCTGAAATGCAGTCATTTTTCATGGTAGGGAATGACTGTAATTAACTGCAATTCATCTGACCACTCTTCACAATCTAGAGTTAATACAAATTGCCAACAGAAAAACTGAGGCTTTGTGAAAGCCAAAATTTGTGCTATTCTTAATTTGAAAATATAACTTGAGACTTTAACATTGGGTGTAAATTTCATGATGCACAGACAGATGGCTCAAAATCACTTGGAAAAGAAGTCTGGATCTCCTTACTTATAATAAGGGCATACTTCCACTAGGCCTGGATGCCTTGTAACCTGCCTGAGCACGATTATCCCCCCGCTTGACTCCCCCTGCTGGTCTGCGCTCCCCCTAGCCGCTTTCGTCATTGATCAGAGGGCCGTTAAAGCCGTAATCTAGGATTGTACTTGAAGAATTAATGTAGCACGAGTGTGCACATTCCAAACATTATGCAATTGCATTGTCTATACCGTGCACTGGCCCCAGGTGATATACAGTAGCGAAGCATGGTCGTGCACTTACACTTGGTGTTCACCATGTGGGCGGGGCTTTAGTTAAAGTGAACAAATTTAGATTTAAATTTACAGAGCAGGCGTGTATATGGGAGCTGTATCATATCATTACACAGAGAATACTGCAGCGACAGAACAGCTACGTGATGAACGTGTTCACTTACAGTGTGTTGAGCTACACTTATCTGCCAAAGTTGGGATATCATGGCTCTGTTTCTTCCGAGCCATAGAACTTATGAATTCTGGGCAAAAATAATGGGCCAAACCCAAAGTATGGTGGTTTTACTGATTGTTTTGGCTTGGTCCAAATTAAAACCCTACAGAGAATATTTGGCCTCACATTAAAAACAAAGAAATTGTTCAGCTGTTTGAAGGCATCAATGCTGAGTGGAACAATACTGGTTCTTCTTTTTTGTCTGCAAGTTTAACCCACAAAACTTCACTATGAAAAGAAACACAATGGAAAAGCTTCCCATACCAAGTCACTGTATCTGTTTGTTTAATCATTTTTAATTTATTTATTATTATTTTTGCCTGGAAGTGTATGAGCACATTATGTGCCGACACATAAAATTATTCGGACATTCCACACTACATGATTTTGACCCGTACAGCAATACTCTAAGGAAAGGTACCCGAGAGCTAGCTTTCCTTCTTATGTTCTTATTAGATCCTGGGCTGGACAGTAATTCCAGTTGTCCTGGTCTACTGAGTCTTTTCAAGCCCACTGCTCAGCAACCTTACAAACATCTGGATCATCTAAAGCTTTGCTTTCATAATGCTGCCGTTCGATTCAGAGAAAAAAACAAAGCCCCGGCTTCATATTTCAATCTTCTGGTGGTCTGTTGTTCATTCATAGTATTATATCTGATACGTGCAGGGCTTGGTGGTAGCTGAAGACAGAAAATCTTTTTCACTGCAGACTCCCCTGGGAAAACCTTTTATCGGCCTGGTTTGAAGTAGAGAAGGGATTTCCAGTAACTGGTTTAAAACCCAGATTTATTGCAATAGTTACTGTCGGTGAATTGCAGATGTGCAACTGGCATAACCAAAAAAAAAAAAAACCTCTAAGGTGTAATTATGTGAAATCACCAGTTTGTCTTATCTAAGGAGGCAATGAGTAAATGCTGAGAAGCCTTTGTGCAGTTTGGCCTTTCCTACCATGTTATAATGGACCCATGGAGGGGTAATAAGGAGAAAAGTGCAGGTCCTGGACATTGGAAACAAACGTCAATTTGAAATGTGTTTGTCATCAAACTGAGTCCCGCTGGAGCCCCTGTGATGAGGGTTGTCTAGCAGAGAAACTTAATAACGGGGTCATTCAGTCATTTGGTCACTAAAACTATGCGCATGTGGGACAGTTGTTGAAAGCTGTGTTGCATTATTGTTGCACAGCGATTGCTTGCAGCCAGCAATTAAGAGTCATTCCTTATGAATTATACATGCAGAGATTGGTTCGGAATCTTAGAGATTCTTTACTTTCTGTCTTGACATGTTTTATTTATGAATTCAATAAAGTGCCAAACCTAGCATCCAAATCTGTCGCTCTTTAGTGGTTAGTTCTCTGTTTAGCAAAAAGACTGAGTGTTTTCTTTCAGTACCATTGTTAACAAGACCTCCCCCACTGTTTCCTCTTGGCCAAATCAGCAATGCCATCTTAATGGCTGTTCCGTTGCTGTATTAGCGCAAGTCTGATGATGAAGGAACAGCTCAACATATATGCAGACTTCAGCAGAAGAACTTGCCAGAATTGACTGAGTGATGGCTAGGAAGGCTTAAAGCTCAAATGAAGGCAGAAATTCTGAATTAAATTCAGAGTACACGCTTTCAGACACTTATAGAACCAGACCTGCCCTTATAGTTTGGACCTCCACATGGTTTTGGAGGTTGCTCAGTTAAATTATCCTTGAATTATGTTTTCAGCAACATTCATATAAAACACCTGGATGGAAAACTGGAGGGGTTAACAGAACCGTAAGTCTTTGTAGATGAGCAAGCAAGTTAAACATAGTTGCTGCATGACTTCAGATTTTTTAAAGTCAACAGTTATGTGGTGAAAGTCAAGCTGACGCCGACAAATTGCTGATGATGCTGTGAATAAAACCACAGGAGAGGAGAATGCTTTGCAACTTTAAAAATGACTCATTGCATTGCTGGCCCTCAACGAATCACTGCTAGAGACCCCTGAATCCTGAAGAAGTCCAGAGAGCCAGAGAAATTTATAATACAGCAAAAATGTGGGTAACAGAGATGTTAGAAGGAAGTGAAACTCCACAGGTCGATTGAGTATATTGTGCTCTTTCCAGTGATTCGTGGGTTGCATTGCTAATCTTCAGGAATCTTGCAAATTTGTATCCGACTTAGGCGCACCACAGGCGGACTTGCTGACCCTTGCCTAAGACAGAGATCTGGAGAGCCAGAGAAATTTAGAGTGCAGTAATTTGGAGAAAATAGGCATCAGTGTTTTTAATGTCATAGTCATGTGATCAGCATTCATGATCATTTAATTGATCATTTTATTATCATTATCAGGACATAATCTCGATATCTCATTCTTTCTTAAGCAATGCAACACTTCGGCTCTTCTATGGGTTTTTACACAGAGTCTACAAACCCAAAAAAGAAACTGTGAACATTGTTTCAAAATATATATTGAGCTAATACTGACAAGTCCAGACCAAAAAAGTTTTTTTAACACAAAAATTTTTAACACAAGTGTATGGCTAAACGACAAAGTTGTGCTTTCATCGACTAATATTCAGTGTTGAATTTTAGTGTTTCAGTTCTTGTTGATTCCAAGTTTTCCTGTAAGGTTGAAAAAAAGATGCCAATTGTTTAGATATAAAGAATATTGTTCATGTTTTAACCCTTGCATAAGACAGAGGTCTGGAGAACCAGAAAAATTTAGAGTGCAGTAATTTGGAGAAAATAGGCGTCAGTGTTTTAAATGTCATAATCATGTGATTAGCAAGTTTATTATAATTTATCTTTTCATATTTTACCATAATTTAATTGATCATTTTATTATCATTATCATGACATAATCAAAAAAGCTTAAAAATTTCAAAGTCGACTAGTCTGTGAAACTCCTAGTCCAAAATACATATATATATATATATATATATATATATATATATATATATATATATATATATATATATATATATATATATATATATATATATATACAAATACATATAAAAATACATATAAAAATATATATACATATAAAATATATCTGTTGGACTAGGCCTATATTTGACTGTTTTATCTTAGAGCACCAGTAGTAGTCGTAGTGAAAGGTGTGAGTTCTTCTTTGTACAGCAGAGGTTCTCACTCCTGCTCTATTCACTCCTCATTGCTCACTAGCAGCTCAACACAGAGCTCAGCTTCTCTGAGCTCCAGCAGAAAAGGCCATCAGGCACCGAAAGAAATGAAGGAGTTAAACTTTGACCTTTGAGTGGAGCTGTGCATGGTTCTTATTTTGTACCCACTGAACAAGCACGCAGACCATCCTCAATCTCAATTTGTCCAAATTAAACCCAAGTGGGAAGACTCAGCGACTTATTTTAAGCCAGTGCTGCTAAATTACAGGCTGCGTGCTGGTGCTGTATCAGGAAGTGCTGCGTCCCTTTTGTGGTATTGGCTGCTTTTTAAGACTCGGCCCGGGTTTATCCTCCCTCTCAGAGTTCTCACATTTTGGTCCAATCTCTTGATCTCCGTGCCCCGGCTGTGATCATGCGTCTAAGTGAGTGTTTTCTCTCTCATTCAACTTCGCCTGAAAATGTTTACTGAGCCATTGCTAATCCCTACATTTAGGCAAGTGAGGCCAATTTAAGACTCAAAAAAGGGCCAGTTTCATTATAAAGCCTCTGAAAGAGCCATACTGATGTCATTTTGTCCCACAGTTGAAAGAAAACCGTCTCCTCAGTTTCATAACTGTTGCACTTGGTTTGGACTGATCGTGCTGAAGCTACGGTCACTTTTAACCAAGGTGGTAAAAAAATAGATGCTCTCAGTTATAGACAGAGTCTCGCAGTTGACTTACTTTTGGTACTTTTTGGATGGCGATCTAATATATTTTGTACATGCACGTTAATTCTGTGCATTCATTTCAATCATTGCATTGAATACGAACTGAAGTTCTGTTCAAACCCCGTGTGAACTAAATGCATTGTTTTCAGAGTAGGGGTTTGTATGAATCACACAGCTGAATCTCTTCTCTGAAGAGGGGATTAAAGGAAAAATGTGATGGCGTTCCAGAGGTGTTGCCGTGGAAACACTGGAGCCAGCCAATGTAATGGGTCAGTTGCTTCTGGACAGGTGATGTGCTCAGCCAGCGGCGAGGTCCATAGAAGCACGAGTGTGCCCGGCTTTCACAATGGCTCAATGTTGTGGATTTACCATAAGAAAGTTCCCCCTGCGGTGAGGAGCGTATTGAACATCAGAGTTCAATTTTAAAAGCCAAGTTTGATCTGACAGCTGTGCTGCCTCTACAACACCCCCTCTGCCCTTAACAATCCCCCACCCCAGGCCTTTAACCCTTAACTGCACACCTCAGGCCGATAGCCACCCCTGACCTCATTGACCTCTCGATATCTCATCCATTTCTTTCTTAAGCAATGCAACACCTTAGCTCTTCTATGGCTTTTTACACAGAGCCTGCAAACCAAAAAAGAAACTGTGAACATTGTTTTAAAATATATGAAATATATAAGTCCGGACCAAAAAATGATTTCTAACACAAGTGTATGGCTATACAACAAAGTTGTGTTTTCAGTTCTTGTCGATTCCAAGTTTTCCTGTAAGGTTAAAAAAATGTTTAGATATAAAGAATATTTTTCATATTTTGACTGTGTGGTTCTTGAATTGTAGCTTTTTATTGCCGAATACATGACTGTGCAAAAGCACATTGTTTAAAAGCCTTTATTTAATCAATAAGTGCATTTAAGAAAAATTTACTTAAATATAAATACATTAAAAATTTATATAAATATCTTATTGTGAATGAAGTAGATCATATCTTGAGCTCCAGTTTGTGGAACAAAGTGTAGTTCCAGATTTCTCCTGGACGCCCCAGACATTGTATGAATGTATTCAGTTCCTTCAGCAGCAAATCTTGATTTAGCTTAATGAAGTACTGAGCAGTCAAAGCAGGTATTAGATGAGAACTGTAAATAATACGGGGTTGTTTAGGAGAAGCTTGGAAAGGGTTAAATAAATACACTGATGTATGTAAAAGCACTACTTACTGTATTAATACTGTTTATATTTTAAAAATAAGGTGTTTCACTGAGTAAATACAAGCTTCCTGTCTGGAAATAAAATATAATAATGTCCCCGAGTACCCAAAACTTACAGCACTGTATTTGTCTGCAGCTACTGTTATATATGTCATACTAAATTCTTAAAAAATGTCAACAATTTCCTTCTCATGTTATGCTGGATTTTTTACCTTGTACAAAGCAGAGATCAGCTGGTTTGTATTGAGTGCTTGCCCATATATATATATGACCAGTCAAACCAGTCAAACCAGTAAAAAAAAATAAAAAGAAAATACACAATAATACACAATATATATATATATATATATATCTGATATATATCTGGAAGTTTGGGCCCTCGGATCACTGTAAATATTACACCTACGCCCCTAAAGACAATAAAATAGTAAAATAGACAACCCTGGCCTAAACAAAGAGGTACAATGTAAAAAGTATTTTTTTTCTTGTGTAAATGTAATTTTGAGTATAGGTATTTACTTTGAATAACACTTAAGTAAAGTAAAAATCCTCAGAGAATTAATACTGAAGTGCAATATTCAGGTACATTCGCTCCTACAAGTATTTCCACAACTATCATGCCAGCATTTACAACATTTACTGTTTTAGAAATAGATTCAGAGTCATGAACAGTGAACGAGTGACTACCGACACTTAGTGTGTGTGTCAGAATTGAATATGGCTTTTGTGTTGTTCTCCTGCTTTGTAATCCCTCCCAGCCTTCACAGAGACAGGACAGAGGGGAGGGAGATTAAAGCTGCTGGGCATGTGTAGCTGCTCTTCAAAGAAAAAAAAATCAGAGACAAAAAGTAAAAAAGGAGTTAAAATGAGAATTTGAATTCTTGTGGAGATTCATCTCTGTGACCTTTTGTTCCTAGAAGTGAGACGGTACCTCCTGAGGTGCGTACCTGGGGTCCGAAGAAAGAGGGAGGGAGGGGTTAGTGAGAAAACTCTGAACAATAATGGGAAGTCCAGTGGGGCTGTCCCTGACTGTGGGCTCTCACAGCTATTCTCCTGCACAATGCTGTAGGGGAGAGTATGAAACAGAGGAAGCAAATTAACTTTCTCATCCTTCCTGGTTTTTCATAAGAGCTGGAGTGATTCATTTGCTGTTAGGAATGATTCACCATACAGGAGATGAACAATGCCTGGACACAGGCAATATGTACTGGAATGTATGAAAGGTAAAGAGCTGTCACTCACAAGATTCCCAAATCCTCATATTCTCATAAACTGTGACAGTGTGTTAATGTTAAAAGTATCATCAGATGATTTTGTCACAATATGAATGTAGAACAGAGACAAAATCATATGATGATATTTTTAATATTAGCACGACTTATGTAATTACTATGATTATTTAATTATTTAAAAAATTAAATAATCATACATACAATACAAAATAACATAAATATCTTATTGTGAAAGAAGTAGATCATATCTTGAGCTCCAGTTTGAAGAACAAAGTATAGTTCCAGATTTCTCCTGGATGCCCCAGACATTGTATGAATGTATTCAGTTCCTTCAGCAGCAATCTTGATTTAGCTTAATGAAGTACTGAGCAGTCAAAGCAGGTATTAGATGAGAACTGTAAACAATACTGAGTTGTTTCCACAAGGAGAAGCTTGAAACGGGTTAAATAAACACATTGACATATATAAAAGCACTAATTACTCTGTTAATGCTGTTTTTATTTTTAAAATAAAGTGTTTTACTGAGTAAATACAAGCTTTCTGTCTGGAAATATAGCTTACTAAATATAATAATGTCCCCAAGTACCCAAAGCTTACATGTATTAGATGAGAACTGTATATAATAATGGGTTGTTTCTGCAAGGAGAAGCTTGGAAAGGTTTAAATAAACACACTGACATGTGAAAAACTACTTCTTACTGTATTAATACTGTTTGAGTATTTAAACAATAAAGTGTTTTGTTAAGCAAATACAAATGTAAAAAAAATCTCATGAAAGCTCTCTGCTAAAGGGCAGCGTTGCATCGTTCCAACTGGGGATTGATCATATCCCTTTGTAACCCAACCTTGAACTGCAGTTTTTGTAGACTATTTAAAATAAATGTATTATGATAAATTCAACACTGAACGTCTTGTGATTATTTATTCATGTTAAAAAGAGTTATTGCTGTTGTTTGCATGATGTACACCAATGCCATGGATTTGGCCTGTAAATCAATCAGAGGCTTTGTTCCTGACTTATCTACCAATCTGAGGCTGTGGTCCTGACTTGTCAACCAATCAGAGACTGTGTTACTAGCTTGTTGATGACTCTGAGGCTGTGCGCCTGACCTGTCGACCAATCAGAGGCTGTGTTCCTGACTTGTCAACCAATCAGAGGTTGTGTAGCTGACTTGTTGACCAATCAGAGCCTGGGTTTCTGACTGATTGAAAAATCAGAGGCTGTGTTCCTGTTTTATCAATCAATAATTTTTGTTGATTTTTATTTTTCTGCATCATGTGAATAGAACAGCTGTTGTTTACATTGTGTGAAAATCTTATTATAAGCGGAGCAACAGAAATGCTCCAAAGATTCTTAGAAGTATGTCTGGTTCCATTCACTTACATTATTAGTAAGACTGGTTTTGTCCTCTCCTGTAAACTTCCCATTTTAGAGATACTTGTTTTTCTTTGGACACTGATGATATATAATACTGACCATCACTGGTGCTAAGTAAGCTCAAAGCAGTAAAAAATGCTACACAAATACAACTAAATTGAACTGACTTGAAAATACACTGTGGTCCCGGCTGCGAACATGCAATAACAGACTGAGTTGATCAGTGCCTCTGTGGTCATACCTCCCTCACTGCTCGCTCACAGCTGGATATTTGCAAGCTTGCGTTTAAGCTTCCTCCAGAGGTGTCCCAATTGTTTACTCACAAACATATGCTGACAAGTAGACATGGCTCTGAACACAATTATAAGTGGTTTGTTGCATTTTATTGTAAACAGATTGGAGCTTTCTTTTTTCCTCACTTAATGATGTGCATGTTCTGAGAGACCCTATTTGCACAGCATGAATCATGTGACTCAGTGTAAGAGACTCCACAACCACGTTTATAGTATTTTCTACATCTTTATAGTATCAGCTATAAATGTTTTTAAATTGAATATTTCAAACTTTTTCTTTCCTGATACTGATGCTAAAATCTTGAGTAGCAGTTATAGTTATTTACAGATATAGCTTTTAACAACTTCTGAAATACATAACCACCAACGTGACTTACACCGAATAACCGTTCCTTTTCTATTCAGTTAAACAGAAAATGTGTGAAATTTTCATTTTAAATGTGTGTAAAACTTAACCCCCAAAAAGAGAGTTATGAAAAACGTAGTTAATTAAATACCTACCAACCCACAGACTGTGAAATAAGACAACCCAGTTCCTGCATATATTAGAATAATGCTGCCCCCATCTGAGAAGCTAAACTTTTCCTAGAAGAGGGATCAATGCCAGCTGTCTAGTGCAAAACTGTGAAGGGAAATGTATGTATTTGATTCTTTCTGTTTTCCTTTTACATCTGATCAGCATCTTCACTGACATTATATATATATATATATATATATATATATATATATATATATATATATATATATATATATATATTCTGAGTATTGTATCAGCACGTCCACCTAAAATTGTTGTCCAGTCTGAGAAACAACCGGAACATTGAAAATGACATTGAACATGCACAGCAGTACTCTTCAGTTAGACTGAACCTGACCGGAGTGGGCGGCTTCCCCCACCATATTTGACTGGATCCACTGTGAAGTGCAGGTGTCATGAGTCTGTGGGCTGCATGGTGCCATTGTGAGGCCAACAATAGAGTTGAAAAAGCTTGGGAACCTCAGCCCCACTTTGTTCTCTGTCATTGTTCTTTCCCAGGATGTCCTTCAGGAAAATTACAGAAAGGTCAAGCAGCTGACACAGTGTATTACCACTCTCCAGACACAGACGTGATCGGCGGGGAGAGGGTGAGAGAGGGAGACTTCTGTAATTCTGAACTTTGCTGTTCCTGGAATCCTTCTGTTGACTTTGTGTGAATGAGGAGGCTTCTGGGGCACGAACTAAAAAAAAGAAAAAAGAGCCGTGTAAGCCAGAGAGACACTTCGGTCGTGTACAATGTGGGCTTTCAAATAAAAACAGGGGTGAGTACAAAAGATGGAGGGTATACCCGTGACGTCAGAGTTGGCAGGAGTCACTGCAGTGACACCCACTGAGTGGCAGCGCTAGTGTTCACTGTGAATGCCGCGAAGTGATTGGCTGAGCAAACAGATTCAGCAAGAATTTAGAGTGACCTTTTTACACACTGCTGTAAGATAAAGAAAATAAAAGCAAATGAATCGTTCCTATTGGCCAGCTTCATGTTTAAAGTTTCCTGTTCCACCTTAAATAGTGCAGTAGTGTCAGAACGTAACTGCTGTACTATTTAAGGTGGAACAGGACAATTCAAATTTTGGGGGGGGCAGTCGTAGGCTGAAGGTTAGGGATCTGGTCCTGTGACCGGAAGGTCGCCAGTTCGATTCCCTGGACCAACATCACACGACTGGAGTGCCCCTGAGTAAGGCACCTAACCCCAACTGCTTCCCAGGTGCCATGGATAGGGCTGCCCATAGCTCTGGGCAAGTGTGCTCACTGCCCCCTAGTGTGTATCTTTACTAGTGTGTGTATATGTGTATATGTGAGTGTTTCACTGCACAGATGGGTTAAATGCAAAGGTCAAATTCCACTATGGCAAATGGTTCTAAATTCGAATTCTACAATTCAAACAAGAAGCTGGTGAATAGAAAGCTAAGCATCTTCATATGGATGCCTGCAGTTTGGAGAAGAAAGAAGTGAAATCCCCGCGCTGAAATGTGGATTTGCAGTGTCAGGTTTGCTGGACTTGGGTATAAAACCATACCATAAGATATAAAATCTACTTATCAATGAAATATTACAGTTCTGTCTATATCTATATATGTATCTATAGAGCTTGTGTTCTTCAAACAAATGCAGAGTTACAGAGTGTTAGCTACAGCAACCCCAGATGAAACTTCACACAGCAAACCACTTAAGGTAGGTAAACTTTGTAGATCTAGTACAGAGAAACATTAAAGACCAGCAGATGATCACCGTTTGTGTTCCTCTAATCCTTCATCAGTGCTCACAGGATGCTATTATCTGGATATGTTTGATTGGTGGACTATTCTCCGTCCAGCAGTGACACTAAGGTGTTTAAACACTCCAGCAGCACTGCTGTGTCTGATGTACTCACACCAGCACAACACATACTAACACACTACCTCCACATCAGTGTCACTGCAGTGCTGAGAATGACCCACCACCCTCATAATACCTGCTCCGTGGTGGTCCTGTGTGGATCCAGACCTTTGAAAAACATGATAGCAATGTATACAGAGAATCAGATGAACTACAGTCTGTAAGTGTAGATCTACAAAGTGTTCCAGTACGGTCAGTGGAGCTGATAGAATGAACAATAAGTATAAATACAAGGGGGTGTAGTAAACACAGTGGCTGGCGAGTGTAAGGCAGCTGCTAGTGCTGAAGATGCAAATCCAGCTTGTGGCAACAAAGGTCAATGGGGTCAGTGGAAAGGAACACGAGGACGTTTACTGTCTGGAGCCAGCTGCAGCTCAGGCAGCATTAGGCGACTGGGTGCAGCCAGACTCTGCAAGCCCTCAGCATAGCTGGGCATACATACAGTCCCACCAGCTGGACGGTTGGGAGAGGTGAAGTCCATGCACTCTCATCACAATAGATGGAATTGGCCAGAGTTGTTTAGTAAAACTCTCTGTAATAAAAAGAAATACAACAGTGAAGCCCAAGACACAGCAGTGAGGATACAGTTTGGTTACTTTAGTACACACAAAGTTACTTATTGCTTGTATGTGTAAACACACCATGATAATATCCCAATATTAACATAAAGCTCCTCCTCTATAAACCCCTGTCATGTTTCAGCACAACGCATGGCATTCCAAATTATATAGCAGTTTAAAAAAGCAATAAGGGCACCAAAATACTTATACAATGACTTATATTCATATCAAAACTAAAGAACAACATCCACTCGTATGTCAGAAATGATTTCTTTGTTTAAGAATAGTTTCATAATTTCATTTTGGCCAACAATGAAGCACATAGTTTATTACTGTAATCAATTCTAATCAATGCTAATGTCCCATAATTGGTACTGTTGAACTACCGCCACTGATGCAGTTGACCTCTAGTGGGCAGATGTCATCAGTTTGTAGGTAAGCATGCAATGGTATTTTCGTAAGAGGTCATACTCGCTTGTGTGGCACAGAGAAACACTCCCCCCAACCCCAGGAGGGTGCCCCTTTTTTATGGTAGCAAGAAACGGTACGAATTGTATGAAAACATCTGCCCGGTGTGTTGCTCCTCGCCTTTTGTTCAGGAGAAACGATGCCTTTCAACAGTCACAGCTATTTATAGGCAGGAATTGGAAGTGCTTGATGCAGGGAGTCGGGAAGGCAATTACAACGGGAAGTGACCCGTGTCCGTGTTTAGAGTTTTTCAAGGCAAGGCAGAGAGGAGTACATCATGCAACAAATGAGTCAAAACAATCCCCCCCAGAAACAAGTGCGTAACCTGAAAGCTCTCTGTTGCACCTCCCGAGAGTCCAGGAGGGGGAGGTGGTCCAGGGTCCGGCGATTAGGGTTCAAGTGTTGTATTCCTAACAGCGAAAAAAAAAAAAACGCACTCCAGAAACTTCATTAGGAGCGAGAGCGTACATCTGCTTTTGATCACCGCTGATGGCCCAAAGTCCCCTGTGCCATGCTTATGTAATGCGGTTCTCGGTGGGTGGTTTCGTACACGTGACTACGATTGATGTTTACCCGTTCGAATTTTCGTCCTTTATTGTTTGAATATTTTCAAATGATGTTAGAACCTTAAAAAAAGAGCCCAGTTTCTGATTACTCTCCGATCAAGGTAACGACACGCCAAACCACCAAATGAATGTGCTGTTGGCCCTGAACACTTCTGAATTAGAAAATTGCTCCATGAGTTCAACAACCAGCCCCCCAACACCCCCCGAATCGAACTCAGACCAACAGCCGAGCGCTGGGCCTCCCAGAGCACTGAAAACATAAAAATCATTCTTAGAAAAGTACCGAACGATGGATAGAAGACTTCAGACACTTTCTAATTCGAGCATGGCCATAAAACCAAGGGTCAAACAAACAGTAACACCAGTGGGTGACTGAAAGAAACCTGCCAAACTTTTAAGGGGAGACAGATGGGACTGCGCATGATGTTGTTCCAACAGAAGAACGTGTAATTAGGGAAAATGGCTGCCCGAGAAACAACAGTTCAGACCGGACACAATGAGAAACAAGCTCTGTTAATTAGATGCCTCCTTGTAAGTTTACGCAGTTTTGGCTACTGTTTATAGGTAGTGTTTCTTTTCCGAGCAATTCCACGTGAAGCCAATACCGAGAAAATACATAACTGGGGGAGTCAAGTAAAGGTCACTGCTCGCTTCTAAGATGAGAATGGATGCATCGAAGTTTGCATGTGATTGTAAGACAAACTTCAGATTTCACAGTCTTAACATCTTCATGTTTAAGAACTTCATTAAGAGCACATCCTTGAACATACACTTACTGTCCATCTTATCAGCTCCACTGACCATACAGGAGCACTTTGTAGTTCAGATTGTAGTTCATCAGTTTGCATACTTTGTTATCCCATCTTCTTCAGTTGTCAGGACCCCCAGAAGACCACCAGCGATCAGGTCCAATCATTTGGATGCTGCAGTGACACTGATGTGGTGGTGGTGTGTTAGTGTGCGTTGTGAAGGTACGAGTGTAACAGACATAGCATTAGTTTGTAAACACTGTGTCCACTCACTGTCCACTCTATTAGATGCTCCTACCTTGCTGGTCCACCGTGTAGATGTAAAGACAGAGACAGTAGCTCATCTGTTGTTACACGGTTTGTGTTCCTCTGGTTCTTCATTAGTGGTCACAAAACGCTGCCCACAGGACACTGCCAACAAGACACTGCCCACAGAACGTGACTGATCAGGTATCATTTGTATGCAAAGTCAGAGACGAGAGCTCATCCCACAGGATGTTGCCCACAGGACCCTTCCCACAGGACACTGCCCACAGGACGCCCCTGATCAGGTATCATTTGGATGCTGCAGTGACACTGATGTGGTGGTGCTGTTGTAGTGTGTGTTGTAAGGATATGAGTGGAACAGACACAGCATTAGTTTGTAAACACTGTGTCCACTCACTGTTCACTCTATTAGATGCTCTTACCTTGCTGGTCCACTGTGTAGATGTAAAGACAGAGACAGTAGCTCATTTGTTGCTGCACAGTTAGTTTGTATTCCTCTAGTTTTTCATCGGTGGTCATTGGATGCTGCCCACTGGACGCTGCCCACAGGACGTGGTTGATCAGGTATCATTTGGATGCTGCAGGGACACTGATGTGGTGGTGTTGTGTTGGTGCATGTTGTTAGGGTACGAGTGGAACAGACACAGCATTAGTTTGTAAACACTCTGTCCACTCATTGTCCACTCTATTAGACACGCCCACCTTGCTGGTCCACCATGTAGGTGCAAAGTCAGAGATGAGAGCTCATCTGTTGCTGCACAGTTAGTTTGTGTTCCTATATTTCTTCATCAGTGGTAATAGGACGCTGCCCACAGGACACTGCCCACAGGACACTGCCCACAGGATGCTGCCCACAGGACACTGCCCACAGGATGCCCCTGATCAGGTGTCATTTGGATGCTGCAGTGACACTGATGTAGTGGTGCTGTTGTAGTTTGTGTTCCTCTGGTTCTTCATCAGTGGTCATAGGACGCTGCCCAAGGGACACCTGATCCACTCCCACCAGCACAACACACACTTACACACTACCACCATGTCAATGTCACTGCAGTGCTGACAATGACCCACCACCCAAATAATACCTGCTCTGTAGTGGTCCTGTGGGGGTCCTGACCATTAAAGAACACAAAGCATACATAGAATCAGATAAACTACAGTCTGAAAGTGTAGAACTACAAAGCTGTTCCTATATGGTCAGAGAGTGGAGCTGTTAAGTGGACAAAGAGTGCAGATACAAGAAGGTGTACCCAAAAAGATGCTAGCTACATTTTCATTGGACTTTCCTGCATCTCCTTTCTCTGGAAACATTGCCAGGGTATCTCTAGCCCCTAATGATGCCCCCCGTACATTAAATCCTGCAGTAAAAGCAAAACTCACGAAAACCAAGCACAAAACAAGGCCCGACAATCCTGAACCCCAGCAATCTTGACCACTAAGCCGTTTCCTCAATTACTTTTTGTGCCCTCCATGACCCTTTAACACATAATCGGCACCATCAATCACGGCAGTAAGAATATCCTTACAGCAAACAGATGAAAGGACACGGTCTTTATCTCTTTAAAGTTCAGCACAACTGAATAATTCAGCCACAATAAACACGACGCCCTCTTAAAGCAAGCAAATTCGAAGCACATGGATAGCGCTGGGATAAAATGCGTAAAAACGGGGCTTCGACTACATTATAAGATAAAATTATGGTGAACCGATATAAACACTGAAAATAGCGTCATTGCTGACGTGGAGTAGATTGTCCTCCTTTGAAAGGAACCAGTAGGATTATGAGGCGGACATTACTGGTCAAACGATCGAGCCAAACCCTCAGAGAAAAACACAAGCAGCGAAAACCCGAGAGGAACAAAAAACAAAACCCAGCGATCAGCGAATCTGCAGCCAAGTCCACTGATCGTTAGCGAGCGGGGTGAAATTAAGTGAGCAATTCTTCTGTTTTCTTTTATTAAAGTCAGAGGAGTTTAGCAGGGTTTCGTTTTCTTGCTTAGTCTCATTGATCCTTCTCCCAGTGGGAGAAAAGCAGCTGCTGATGCCGGGCCAGTCTTCCATAAGGTCAGCTTATCGGGGTAAAAACCTGTCATGAGCATTAAGGGCTTCCAGTTCGTCTTCCTCTCTGCTGCCTCAACAATGTTATTGGACACTGGAACTTAGCAAAACACTGTAGTTTCTCAAGTTTCTCCAGGATGCTGGAACCAAAGAGTCATTTTTCCATCATCCGTCAAAACCCTGTTCTCTCTCTCTCTCCCTCTGTGAGAGATCCTTATCTGTCTTTCAACGAGCCTCAGCGCTGACTGTGAAGCAGATAACAGACACAGAAAAGCGAGAATGTGTCTTCTTCTGGTCGATCAACATTCGCCAGTCTCTCGGCAGGAACATCGGATGGGCTGTTGTTATTTCAAATGACTGGTTTTGGATGTCGGTATGAGAAACAGGCATCCGTTTTGGTCCCTTCCACCGAAAATCTCTCAGCAGCTTTAATCCATGTCTGTCAGCTTGTACAATATGCTACGCTGCAAATCTTTAGACAGACAAGAAAGTAGCTACCAAATGTTCGACTGAGCAATAAGTAGGTTAGTTGTTAAAACACTGTATGATGCTTTATAATAAACATATACAACACACACTATATACCAATCAGTATGTCCCCGCTGTTCAAGGAAAAACATGTTTCTCTATTATTATTAGTTTCCTGCATCATTTGAACGCAGCAGCTGTTGTTTACATGCTGTTAAAATTGTATGATGAATAGACCAATAGAAATACTCCAAAATAGCTTGGAAGTAATTCTGGTTCCATTGACTTACATTGAAAGTAGGATTGTTTTTCTTTGGACAGTGATGATTATAATTAATACACAACATTAAGCTCTTAATATACTGTCTACACTCAAAGATGTAACATTCAGTCACTACTACTTCAGTTGTAGTGACAGTCCTCCCGTCCTGCTGAACGCTGTTGGAAGACTGACCGCCAGGGCCTCTAGCTCAACTACCACCAACCAAACTCTGCTGTCCATTTGTGCCGACTGCAACACCCTCATTTACATCACTGTGCCATCGAGGTGTACCAGCATTGAGATAGGATGGGACTGTTTCAGTTCACTCCCACTTTTCAAAAGCACTCAGTCGGAGACTGCCGTAGTCATAGACTGCCTCAGTCGGAGACTGCCTTAGTTAGAGACTGCCTCAGTCATGGACTGCCTCAGTCATAGACTGCCTCTACCAGTGCAGTTTCTAAAGCTTTGCCATCCAGACTTCAAACTTTCTTAGCTTTTCTTTGGTATTTAGTTTATTAAACTGTAAATACTGTTTGACCAGAGGAGGACGGCTCTCCCCTTGAGAGTCTTAATTCCTCCCAAGGTTTCTTCCTCCAGTCTGAGGGGGTTTTTCCTCATCACTGTCACCTCTGGCTTGCTCACTCTTGCTCACTCGGGGATATATATGTTGTAACTGTCTGTTCTGTGAAGATGCTTTGTGCCAACATCATTGTAAAAAGTGCTACACAAATATACTTGAAAACTTGAATTCAGCCATGAAAGAAACCTTTGTTTAAATTATAAGCTTTAATTAGCTTGATGTAGATTTTAAATTGTGTCAAAAGTTGGAACTTTCAGCTTAAAATCTGCGGATGTGTTGCTTTCGCTATTCTGTGCTGGGCTGTCAGGCTGGTTAGTGAATTAGTAATGCTATGTTTATGGCTACCGGTGCTCTAGTACTGCTTCAGTGAAACAGCTTTCGCCAGCACTACATTTGGTGTCAGAAGTGGGATGGCCCCATAAGATAACTGTACAGCAGAGAATAACAAGCCTAGCCTAGAAGGAGAAGCATGGCAAAGACAAGCTATGGAGACAGTAAAGACAGTGTGAGGAACAACAGCAGAGCCCAGTGGAGAATGTCAAAAGGGGCAGCAGCATGGACGCTTGGACAGGAGCTGACAAGGACAGTGCCGTAGCCTGGTAGCGTTAGCTGTAGTTACCCAGCAATGCTTCGAGCTGACAGTGGAGCTAAGTCTGTCAGCTCAGTGAGTTTGTCCAGCATTAAACACGAAGACACCTCCTGGGCAGGCTGCTTCCTGAGGTGGCCATTTGATTAAAAAAAATAATACATGAATAATGTTAATATTAACAATATTAATATTAATTATTAATATAGCAATATATTATTTATGGCATTGTGAGCTGGTTAGAAGAACATAGGTTTGTTTTGTAATAGGGCTGCACAATATATATGTTGCCAGAGGTGCCTGGATATCCAAGTTCACCATAACAAAATTTATCAGCTTGCCATAATTAAGCATTCTATGTGCTACCATATTGGCTGTCTCTTAAAAAAATGCACAGCCTTCCCCTATTTTGCAATTCACACATTTTCTGAGCTTGCTGTGCAAGTTTTAGTTACTTGGAGAAATAATTTTATAAATTATGAATTTAAAAGCTTAAAAGCAGACAGGAAGCTTTTATTTATTCAGCAAAACACCTTATTTATTAAATATTCAAATAATATTAATACAATAAGTAGTGATTTTACATACATCAGTGTGTTTATTTAACCCTTTCCAAGCTTCTCCTTGTGGAATCAACCCAGTTTTATTTACAGTTCTCATCTAATACCTGCTTTGACTGCTCTGTACTTCATTAAGCTAAATTAAGATTGCTGCTGAAGGAACTGAATACATTCATACAATGTCTGGGGCGTCCAGGAGAAATCTGGAACTACACTTTGTTCTTCAAACTAGAGCTCAAGATATGATCTACTTCTTTCACAATAAGATATTTATGTTACTTTGTATTGTATTTATGATTATTTACATCTGTTCTAATCATATCTGGTGTTCTCACTGGTAAAAATTAATTTACTGCTAAGATAAAGGCTTTAAAACTATGAGCTTATGTGCTTGAGTGACTTTTGCACAGTAGTGTAGTTCATTTTTCAGTTCACTAACTAAATAAAAATGAACTGAGAACAAAAACATGTTTAAGAAGTCAAGCTGCTTCACATTTATCAACTCAATCTTCCCTAACCACATGAAAAAATGCAAAAAAGAAACGTTTTCATGTTCGACAAGTAAAGTTTGAGTAGTTAATACTATAAAAATAAAAAAGAACGACTGGTTTTTATAAGGATAGTGATATTGTGTGAGCTTATAAGTAGAAATGTATACACTAAGACGCTGCCATTGCTATTGTTCAGGCCACCTCAGCCTCTACTGTGCTTTCCATTACCGTAAACGCTGAGTTAGACGAGGATGGCTCTGCCTGGTGCTGCAGCAAACCCGCAGGGCATTACCAGCCATTTGAAATAACAGTGATATATCTGTACAAACATGATAGCGCGGGCCCTCTGGACATTATGTCACCCGCGAGAGGCTTGGATCAGACCTCCTGCTGCTTTATCACAGAAAAAACACTTATCCAGCTACGTGAGCGACCTGCTTCGGAAATCTGCTCTCATATATCATGTGCTGGTATTTGGCACGTCCCTCTGGTCATTATTACTGTCCATATTTGATAAAGCAGTCTAGAAAGTCCGATCTGGATCCAAGTCCACATTTCACCTGTAAAGCAGCTTTAATCAGCTAGTTATGAGAGATATCTGATGACATAAATCAGATGCATGTTTACTTGACATTTCTAATGTCTTTTTTGGCAAACAGGGGTGTGTTGTTTTGCTCTGAGTTGTAAAAACAATGCGTCACATTGAACCAGAGCTGGAGCACCGGAGAAGTGCTGAGAACTTGTAGCTAATTTCATTAGTTTTAATGTGATGATGTTTGCAAATCGCATAAAGTTTTTATTTTTTTTTGTACATGCTATTACATGATCAAATAAAAAACATGAAGCCTAATTCAGTTAAGATTAAACTCATCCTCACCCCGAACACTCATTTCTAATGTTCTTACCTCATGATTTATGTGCGGGCAGGGATTAAGGATGACTAATGCTCCACGGAGTAGAAGCACTGTCACAGCCAAGTTAGTTTATTCCACAGAATGTGAAAGAGACTCAAGGTTTTTAAGCAAGCACAAGCAGTTCAACGCTTTCTGGATTTGCATAGAAATGAAGAGCACTGCTGTGTTGAGTGCGTTGGCGTCTTCTAATATCTACTCTGAACCCATAAATCAAGCCATGAGACCCGCTGCCAGAACGTAATTGGGCCTCCTCTCCTCTTTTTAGTGTTGTGCAGCGGTTGCTCTGCAGTCCTGTCGCGGACGCACACACACCTCAGACGTGGCAGTGTGTGTGTGTGTGTGTGCGTGCGTGTGTGAGTGTTTGTTTTCTGCCTGGTCCAATAGTGAGGGAGTGCTGACGTGTGTGACGCGAGTGTGTGAAGGCCTGCGGTGTGAGTGTGGCTGCTCCAGCCGTGCGCTCCAAACCCAAGGTGCACGACTGGAATTGTAATAATGCACCTCATCCGTGTTTGTGCATGTGTATGTGTGAGCATGTGCTGCCTGGTTTGGTCTGAATATGTTGCAAAGACATTCAGAGCAGTTAAGCAGTGTTAGGTATACATTACAAATTAATAATTACTAACTGATTCATTTATAGCTTTTGAGGAAATAGTATCCTTATATTACTCACTGCTTTACTTCCAGCTTAGTCTTTAAAACCCCCAACACATCTCTACCAGTTCACCCTTCAGTGCTTTGTTTATATAGCCAAGCACAGTAACTGTAGTCAGTTATGCTGAATAAAATGTTGAAGCTCATGCTCAGAGCTGCCAGATTTTCATATTGTCTAACCATATAGTGGGCTGTAGCAAGAGTGGGCTGGAGGTTAGGGAACCAGCCTTGTACCCGAAGGTTGCTAGTTCAATCCCATGGACCGACAAGGTACAACTGAAATGCCCTTGAGCAACACGTGACTGCTCCCCGGGCACTGTGGATAAGAATACTCACTGCCCCCTAGTGTGTATGTTTACCAGTGTGGGTATATGTGGGTGTTTCACTGCACAGATGGGTTAAATTATTTTAAAAAAGGTCAAATTCTGCTTTGTGCAAACACAAGTAGCAAATAATTCTAACAGATACAAAGTCTATTGATATGAGTTGCAGTTTTGATTGAGTGATGGGAACACATATAAAGCATTTAAAATGAAAAAAGAATGCTGTATGATGAAAAATTTAAACTGTGGCCTATTTTGATTACCAACATATGAACAAAGAGGTCAAGTAACGAAGTACAAATACTTTACTGGAGTAATTATTTTACTTCTACTTTTCTTACATTTTCACACCATTATCTGTACATTCTACTCCTTACACTTGAAAAATGTTTTTAGCTTGTTTTCATTCATGTACATTTACATTCCAGTAAAGATTATTGATAATATGCCTTTGAAGTTTGACTTTTTGCACCATTACAATACTTATAGACAACTAGTGATCATATCTTCTGCTCCATCAAACACATGTTAATGTTCAGTAGTAACAGATATGCTTCTTTAATATATTTACATTGTACTAAAATACATTCATGTTCAATGGGTGTATATGCGGCTGAAACAGGAAGCCTAGCGCATCCCAAATTTATCAACATTAACATTTTAATATAACATTATAGTCATTATGGCTTTTAGAAGAATGATTTTTTGGGGAGGTGGGCTAGTGCACTATAGACCCCTGTGGTGAGGCCTAAGCTTTTGTTCTTAATGCCATTTTTTCCCTTACATTACTTTTACTTTTATACTTTAAATAGTTTTAAAAGCAGTACTTTTACACTTTTACTGGAGTAAAAAGCTCGAGTTGATACTTCAACTTCTACAGAAGTATTTTGAAACCCTAGTATCTATACTTCTACCTGAGTAATGAATCTGAATAATTTTGACACCTTTGCATATAAAGGCTACCATATGGATTGGTGGAATAATGAGACAGACGTCATACATACATATATTTATTAAGTCAAGCTCTTCTAACCTAATTTTTATTCCACTTCAAACATATAAAACAATGATATGCTAATAAATGAATAAAGAAATAAAACTTTTTGACTTTTTGAAATTAATCCACATTACTGGCCACTATGAAATAATTCTTCTTCAGCGGGATCAAGCTAGTTTTTATTTCTCTTTATATATATATATATATATATATATATATATATATATATATATATATATATATATATATATATATATCGTCCATTTTTAAATAGTGAGTGCTTGTCTTGAGCTTAAGGATGAGCTTATTAGGCTACTGTATTTCTCTTTAGACATAATTAAAAAAATCTTACATGCAAAACTACACAAATTAAACACTCAGTGGATCGAGGGGCTCAGTTGGGTGCTTCTCTAAGTTGAAACCGCGTTTACTGCTCTCTAAGTAGTGACCCACCGGCTACGGGCCTTATTCAACCTGTGTATGAGACCGCTGGTCGTTCCTAACTCAACTACATATGCTTCTTACTTCTTCAAAAGTTTGCCACCAGACTTTAGACAACTTCTGGGACCTGGTTATAACCAACCTAGCTGATCAACCACTCCACCTCAGGCTTTAGCTTCTCTCATCAGTTAAGCACCAGAGCATGTCACATGGATGTTTTTAGCCAGCGTGCTAGACAGTCTCACTAGGATAAAAAAACTTATATACATGATTATCCTTACTTATTATTCCCCATTAAAGCACTATTTCTTTAATATTTGTAAGCTTCTGTCTGTTTTATCCTGTTATTAAAATGCACGCTGACTAGCACAAATAAAAAATCGCTTCTCAACTGCTCGACTGATGGGTTTCAAACAGATGATTTAACTCATAGTTTTTCAGGGGGCAGCCCTGCTCATGCTGATGCTGTTTGAGTACACAATCTAGCCTGTAGCCCCTTTTTACAGTAGCCATGAAACACAACTTCTGCCTATTTTGAAGATCCCTGTATGAGTGCTTTTTTTCCATCGTCATCTTCATCACTTAACAAAAGCAACAAAATACATAATCAACAATCGGTTAAACACACACACAATCCACAGTTCCCACAGGTAGCGGGGGAATTCCCCAGACCATGGTAGAGTCACTTAGCTAGTCCGGAAAGGAAAAACTCTCAGTCCGCAACTGTGATGTGTCACACAGGCGACCGGACTGGAAAGCATTGCATGCCAGAAATGTCCTTAGCAGGTTTAGTGCTTTCATGCTGCTGACCCACACCAGTCCAGACAGCTTCATAGCTGTAATGCAGTGCCACCCAGACAGCCGGCCCAGCTAGCCATGTAGCTGCTACGCACCTGGCCCAAAAGGCCTCATAGCTGTAAAGTAGTGGAGGTCATGCATGCAGCTGAACAGCATAGTTCCAGATCACCATAGCTGCTTTGCAGCAATGTATAAGCAGTCGGTCCAGGCAGCCACATAGCTGCGATGTAATGTTGAACAGGCGCACGGTCCAGGCTGCATCATAGCCGTGATAAAGCGTTCCTTGAATGGCCGGCCTGAGAAGTCTTTGAACCACAGGTGGGAAAACTCTATCTCAGTAAATGTGATGGCACACGTCTCAGCGTAGAAACATCAAAACATACACATGAACGATACAAAACAAAGGAAAAACCCATGCATAGCAGCAGCTGTATTGCACCAGCATGCTCACAGAAAATTAATGTGAGCTGAGCTTTTCTTTGTTAAAATGTTTTTCAGTATAGTTGTTTGTTTTATCTTTTTGTGGAGAGGTGTGAGATGTAAGAGGTGTGAGATGTTCTCACAGCAGTGGGTTCTCAACCCTCCCCTTTCACTCCTATTGCTCATTAGCAGCTTAACACAGAGTGTCAGCAGAGTTTCATAACAGAGTTATAGAGACAGTATTTAATATGATTATTATTGTTGTATCCTGCTACTAGCTTGTGTGACCGTCGACTCAGGGGAGGAGCTGGACTCCCGATAAAAGAGGCTCTATATAGCTGGGAGATAAATGCAAGGGCTACACAATACATGTTGTAGTGGTTAGCACTGTCGTCTCACAGCAAAACAATCCGGGTTGGATTCCCGGTCCGGGCCGTTCTATGTGGAGTGTGCATGTTCTCCCCATGCTTGAGTGGGTTTCCTCCGGGTACTCCGGTTTCCTCCCACAGTCCAAACACATGCATGTTAGGTTGATCGGTCACTCTACATTGCCTGTAGGTGTGAGTATGTGTGTGTGAGTGTATGTTGGCCATGCAATGGAATGGCAAGCTGCCCATGGTGTACCCTGCCATCGCCCGATGGCGCTGGGATTGGCTCCAGCCCCACCCCCACCATGATCCCAGCTAGCGGGATAAAGTGGAAGATAATTGATGGATGGATAGATATATGCAAGTGCTATATGTGGGATGTATGTGCTGTAGGGTAGTCGATGTAGTGTTGGCATCTACTGTCATGTAGAGTTATGTGATTAGAGGTGACCTGCCTGCTATCAGAGCCATTCAGTTAATGCTAGGTGGCGGGTTCTTTCCTGCTGTCATGTTCAAAACAAGGATATTTGCCTAAAGTACAGTATTAAGGCACAATCACGCATCATCTTCTTTGCCATGATTGCACATTTGGTGTCAGAAGTGGGACTGGTCTGTAGGGCAAAGTTTCAGGCACCTGAAAGGCTAAGGAGATATCTGGAACTATACTTTGTTCTTCAAACTGGCGCACAAGATGTTATGTACTTCTTTCAAAATAAGATATTTATACTACTTTGTGTGTTATTTTATTGTGTTTTAAGTGATCAAACCAACATTGGCAACATTGGCAAAGAAAAAAACACCCTAAGAGCAAGAAGAGGAAAGCTTGGGAGGGTCTCTCAAGTGGCACAACCATCTAAGAGCTGGCCATATCATCAGAAAACCACAGTTCTGATTTCGGGCTATCCATGGCTGGAAATATAAGCGAGCTTGAATAGGATGGTCCTCTCTTTCCTCCTTCACTCAGTGCGATGCTAGCCAACATGGGCGTTTGTTAGCTAGCACAACTGAAATGACAAATTGCATCCTCCTCCATGGGCGTCGACTCCACTGACACTGAATCAGTGCTACGTTGGGCTGTCTGATGACATTGCGTTAACAGCATTTTAAAAGGATGAGGTGACTGGCTTCGTGTGTCTTGGAGGAAGCTCACGCAAGTCCTCACCCACCCAGCTTGGTAGCATTATGTGGTGGGGGAGACTAGCTGGCGGGTGGAACTGGGCACACCCACTAAAAAAAACAATAAAAGATGGAACTGGGCTTGACACTGCATAGGAAAACAATAACAATATGAACAGCTAATGCCATTTGGAAACCCAGAAACTAGTCTCTAGAAAGAGCTTCCTTAAAACAAAGTCTTTATGAATGAAATGCTCACAGAAAAAAGAAGAATGAAACTTATTTCTGAACCAAAATCGAGTCTGGCCTGTGTCAGCGAGGTTGGATCTGTCTGTTTAGATCAGATAGCTATATACAGCTATACAGCAGAAACTTGTTGTTCATTACAGGAAAAAAGAGTCACATTGCTGTAACAATTTGCACTGCATTACACTTAATATGGTAGAAAAAAAATCATCCTTTTGAACTTAAATCATTGTCACGCCATCACGCTATCGTGGCTCGTCCGTAATGTTCACCAGTTGTGGTGCTATGGGAAAAACAATACTGTGCTGTGCTAAGGCCATGGGAGATGGACTGGGGGGGTCAAAGAAAGCCTTTCTGGGCTAATAGGAAAAGTTGTTTACAATTCAACAACCATCAAGGCCAAGGAAAGAAAACTCCAAACATCTGAGTCTTTCCTTTTCCCCCCAGCGCAACTATTCGTTCCATATTTGGTGTCTTTTAACAACCTCGGAGAAGCAATTAAAATGTTTGTTTAGCCACTCAGGGTTTAAATATAAGAGAGCAGTTATTATTGTCTCATTGTAAAGTTGGCTGTTGTGATTTGACTCGCTTGCCGAATATTTTAACCCCTCAAACTCCTACAGCCCGCATGAGGACATCAGGAGAGTTTCTGCACATTCTGGAGCTTCGAGCAATGTTCAACTTGGGCCCCACCAACATTCACGACAATCATATTTTGAGACATTATTCTGATCCTTATAACAAAGAAAGGATTAGTTACATAAACATACAGTAAATACAGAAAACAGGATATTCTGACCTGGAATGTTTCCAGAGCAGTTGTGTGCTGAAGGTTAGGAATGCGGTCTTGTGACGGGAAGGTCGCTGGTTCGATTCCCTGGGTCAATAGCACACACAACTGAAGTGCCTTTGAGCAAGGCACCTAACCCACAACTACTCCCCGGGTGCCATGGATAGGGCTGCCCACTACTCTGGGCCAGTGTGCTCACTAGTGTGTTTGTGTGTATGTGGGTGTTTCATGGCACGGATGGATTGAATGCAGAGGTTGTGGCAAATAGTGGCTGAAGGGGGCAATCATGGGCTGAAGGTTAGGGATTTGGTCTTGTGACTAGAAGGTTGTCGGTTCGATTCCCTAAACCAACAGGACATAGGTGCCTTTGAGCACTTCGGTTCTCAACTGTGCTCCAACTGCTTCCCAGGTGCTGTGGACAGGGCTGCCCCCTAGTGTGTATGTTCACTAGTGTGTGTATATGTGGGTGTTTCACTGCACAGATGGGTTAAATGCGGAAGTCAAATTCCAATGTGTGCAAACACTAGTGGCAAAAAGTTCTAAATTCTAAGATAGCATCTTAGACTTAATGCTGGAGAAGGAAAAATCACACTTTAGGTGTAAATAAATGCTACCTGACTGTTTTTCTAAGTCATTTGGGGTCTTTCTTTTGGTCCATTCATTGTGAAATCTACACACAATGTAAAGGGCTTTGTTCTTACAGCATCTGTAATGTAAACAAACATAGTACAGATACACAGAACAGAATTAGGATAGTTGCATAATACAAGAATGCACTGTCGAGTTTGCTGTTTCCATTATTGACCAAAAATTTGCACTAGCATCGAGTTTGGTGTAGATCACTGATTACCTGCCTGTAACCTAATCTCAAGGATTACCATAACAAATTAGATTAATGTATTTAAGTTCTGTTACTTTAGGGCATATCCATCCATACATTATCTGCCACTTAATCCCGCTAGTCGGGGTCACGGGGGGCTGAAGCCAATCCCAGCATCATCGGGCGAAGGCGGGGTACACCATGGACAGTTCGCCAGTTGGCATGGCCAACACTCACTCACGCACTCACACCTACGGGCAATTTAGAGTGACCGATCAACCTAACATGCATGTGTTTGGACTGTGGGAGTACCCGGAGGAAACCCACTCAAGCACAGGGAGAACATGCACACGTCTTGCTGTGAGGCGACAGTGCTAACCTCTACACCGCCTGTAAACGATATAGGTGACGTCTAATTGTTTTTATTTCATGCATGATATGGTCATAATGTCATTAACTGTAATGGTGGGCCTAATCAAGTATCCAAACACAGCATACACTCACAAGGAATACATAGATTTCCCAGCTGAGCAAACCTTTCAGATGTTTCAGACTATATTACCCATAACAGTAAGCTGCCTGGTGTCTGAGTGCTATTGTTATCAGTCTGGCTCCTTTTCTTTGACGTATGGAAAGCTTTTCATATTAATATGATTAATAACTTTTGAATATGAATATGGATTTCATGGAATAGTCACTATTCTTATTACTTATATCTACCTGTCTCTATATTTCTTGTTTACTTCATGGAATCATACCCAGGATTCTCTACTCATATGTAAGGGAGGCCTATACTACCCCACCTACAGCAAATGTAATGATGGCCGTGGAATCCTTGTTTTCTTACATAACCATATAGGTGCACTTTGTAGTTCTACACTTACAGACTGTAGTCATAGAGTGGACACTATTAGACAGGCCTACCTTGCTGGTCAAACTTGTAGATGTAAAGTCAGAGATGACAGCTTGTCTGTTACAGCACAGTTTGTGTTCCTCTAGTTCCTCATTAGTGGTCACAGGACGCTGCCCACAGGACAGGTTTTGTTGGTGGCCTATTCTCAGTCCAGCAGTGACACTGCTGAGAATGAGCCACCACCCGAATAATATCTGCTCTGTGGTGGTCCTGTAGGGGTCCTGGCCATTTATTTATAAGTATACAGAGAATCAGACTACAGGCTGTAAATGTAGATCTACAAAGTGCTCCTATATGCTCAGTGGAGCTGATAAAGTTCACAGTGACTATTCATACAGAACTTGTACTGAAAGAGGTATTCAGTGTGAGTACAGTAATATAATACTAATGCTGCTAATAATAACAATAATGATATTAGTAAAAGAAATACGTCACTCACAGTCAATGGCTCTGAAAGAAATTATTAAGTGAATAAAATTTGAAATGTGGAAAAGAGACGAGTAGTTATCAGTTATAGGTTAACATTCCTGCCATAGAGAGTTTCTCGCCGCAGTGCAGTTTGCATACAGCTGATGAATTTGGCGAGTGATGAGTGGTTCTAATGTAATCCTGCTAGCAATCATAATGGCCCTGTACTGTGATTATAGTCTTTTTCCTATTACTGCAACAGAATACAGTTACCTTTTTTGTATCCTGATTACGAAACGCTGGTACATGTATGCCGGGGGGATTCAATTAGAATTCAGTACAGTCCAGTTAGAGGAAATTTTCTCAGGCCCAGGTCCGGACCCTCAAAATGTTAAACTTGTGTTATGATTCAACACCATATACTGTATACTGGATTAGCCTAATATCAGCATTTTGTTATCAGCAACTGAAATACCAACACATTACAAATACCATTCAATATATTTTAATAATATTTATTGTTGATTGTAAATGCTGAACTGAATTAACTTCAAATAAATATTTTTTTTCTCACTTCAAGTAAAAATAAGGGCTACATTAAAATGCTTTTGGAAAAAAAGTGCATCATAATGTGCTTACTTAGAGAAAACGTCAATTAAAACTTTCTCTTGTTTAGTGAGAGAAGTGAGCTTTTGGTTGTCCAGCCAGGACTTTAAATCTGGACTGAAATTTCTCACATATGAGATATACAGGCCATTCTGTGTGGAGTGTGTATGTTCTCCCCGTGCTTGAGTGGGTTTTCTCCGGGTACTCCGGTTTCCTCCCACAGTCCAAACACATGCATGTTAGATTGATCCTCACTCTAAATTGCCCATAGGTGTGAGTGTGTACGTGAGTGTGTGTTGGCTATGCGATGGACTGGCTACCTGTCCATAATGTACCCCGCCTTCGCCTGATGATACTGGGATTGGCTCCAGCCCCTCCCAGTGAGATATAGGTGGCTGCTTTAAATTAATCCGTTTTTCGCTTTTCAGACTTTTCAGAGCACGGCATCTGAGCGAGCCTTTCTCTCTGACTCGCTTTATTCTCTAACTGCGGCTTCACGCTTCGTACCTTGCATGTGTGCGGCGCACTCCTGAATCTGCACAGATCTGATAGGCTGAGAAGTGTGTTTGGTGATTTTACTACACACGCGATTGGTTTGTGGCTTTACTGCGCCACAAAGCCCGTATACTGTGAAGACAAGGAAAGTTCTGTTGCTTAAAATAAACACAGTCAAAATGAAATCGTTCTCAATAGATTAGCGCTTTGGGTCCAAATTGGATAACGTCTGGGTCCGGACCTGGACCACGATCCACCTACTAGTTACCTCTGATGTATGTTGTTTCAACTCAACTCTAAGAATAAATGACAATGCAAATGAAAATGAGAACACAATGTGTTCACTGCTTAACCAAACAGAAGAGCATTTCTACTAGTCTATGACATATTATGTGCCAAAATACACAATACTGCCAAAAGTATCCATGCTCGTCTGCCTTCACACATCCCATTCTTAATCCATAGGGTTTACTATGATGTCGACCCACCCTTTGCAGCTATGACAGCTTCAGCTCTTCTGGGAAGGCTGTCCACATGGTTTAGAAGAGTGTTTATAGGAATTTTTGACCGTTCTTCCAGAAAAGCATTTGTGAGGTCAGATGCTGATGTTGGATGACAAGGCCTGGCTTGCAGTCTCCGTTCTAACTCATCCCAAAGGTGTTCTATCCCGTTGAGGTCAGGGCTCTGTGCAGGCCAGTCAAGTTCTTCCACACCAAACTGCAACTAAGGGTCCGAGCCCAACTCCTGAAAAACAACCCCACACCATAATCCCCCCTCCACAGAACTTTACACTTGGTACAATGTAGTCAGACAACAATGTAGTCAGGCAACTGCTAAACCCAGAGTTGTCCATTGGATTGCCAGACGGAGAAGTGTGATTTGTCGCTCCAGAGAACACGTCTCCACTGCTCTAGAGTGGAGGAGAAGTGCTTTACACCACTGCATCTGACACTTTGCATTGCGCTCGGTATTGTAAGGCTTGGATGCAGCGGCTCGGCCATGGTGACCCATTCCATGAAGCTCTCTACGCTCTGTTCTTGAGCTGATCTGAAGTTTGGAGGTCTGTAGTGATTGACTCTGCAGAAAGTTGGTGACCTCTGTTCACTATGCTCCTCAGCATCCGCTGACCCCGCCCTGTCATTGTACGTGGCTACCATTTCGTGGCTCAGTTGCTGTCATTTCCAATTGCTTCCACTTTGTTGTATTAACACTGACAGTTGACTTTACGACTTGTTGCACAGGTGGTATTCTATCACGGTACCTCACTGGAACTCACTAAGCTCCTGAGAGAGACCCATCCTTTTAACTAATGTGTGTAGAAGTAGTCTGCATGTCTAGGTGCTTTGTTAAATGATTGGAACACCTGAATTCAATGATTTGAAAGGGTGAGTGAATACGTTTGTAAATATAATGTAAAACTTAAAAGAAAAGTCAAATAACTGTGAAGCCCCCTTGTGGTTTAGGCTCCTATGCGACTGCTTTTACTGCTTATGGTATGCTAGCTGGTCCTGGTGATGGGCCCACACTTCAGTTCCTCACTTGTAGTTACATAACTTATTAGATTCATAACAGTTGGCAAAAACATGCCATGACAGCTAATGATTATAGGTTCAATATTAATAACAGGCATTCAGTTTAAGATGTTCATTTTTCATCTGACTGTCCATTGCTGGGCCCAGCTTCTCTGGGTCCCGTGGACTGAATCCGCTGGGGGGTGGTGGGGGGGAGACAGTGGGGATGTGTTCTAGAAGAAGGCCGAGGATGTTTGTACTCAAGCATGTGTGGGTGAAAGAGCGTTTCAGCACAAGCCATTTCATGACTAACTTTCTGCAGAGCAAGCAAATGGAAAACACATTGAATGGAGACCAGAATGGAAAAAAGCTTCGTGCAAAGTTTGCAGTGAAAAAGAAAAAAAAAAGAAATAGCCATTTGAAAACACTGACAAGACAATGGTCATGGACCTCTGGTCGTCAGAAGTAACCGTTTATGACTGGAGCGGAACAGAGACATCATAACAGCACGTTTCCCGGAGGAGCAAACACGACTCCTCATTACGGTCATTGTGAAGTCTCATGTCAGTGTCAGTGGTGAGTGAGCATGTGCACGTCTTCAGCACCACACTGGGGTGTCACATCACGTCCCACCGGCCTTCTGGGGTCAGTTGACCCGTCGATCCTCGTGCCCAGTGCTGGGAGAGTGGCACAGATGGCTGATCTGAGGTCAATGATATTAAGGTTATCTCTTAGGGGAATGTAACTCCTGGCAGTGAAGCACTGAGAGCCCTTCATTATCACATTAGGGAGGCTCATGTATCCCATATCAAATAATCTATGACAGTTAATGAGTAGAGTTTTAATATTAATAACTGGATAACAGGCTTTCAGTTTGAGGTGTCCGTGTAAACGAGCACACAGTTTTTCTGACTGTCCATTGCCAGGCCCAGGTCCTTTGGAGTCAGTCCACCCTTGGTTCCTTATGCCCAGTGGCACAGAAGCATAATCTGAGGTCAATGTTAAGGTTATCTCTTAGGGGATTGCAACTCCTGGCAGTGAAGCCCTGAGAGTCCTTCATTAACACATTAGGGAAGCTCATGTATCCCACTTCAAATAATCCATGACAGTTAATCAGTAGAGTTTTAATATTAATAACTGTATAACATACATTTAGTTTAAGGTGTGCATTTCAACGAGTGCACAGTTTTTCTGATTGTGCATTGCTAGGCCCAGCTCCTCTGGGTCCCATGGGCTGAACTGGGGTCAGTCCACCCTTTGTTCCTCATGCCCAGTGGCACAGAAGGCCAATGCTAAGTTATCTCTTAGGGGAATGCAACTCCTGGCAGTGAAGCCCTGACAGTCCATTGCTAACACATTAGGGTGGCTCATGTACCCACCCCCAGACCACCAGTGCGTAGATTTTATACTGGATGAGAAATCAGGCCTTTCATATGTGTTGAAAAGCTGTAAAGCGAGATACAAATAAAATCACTCACCAATCAGCACAGTGGCTGCGCGGTTATTGTCTGGGTCATTGCTTTCGGGTCAACCATGTCATATAGGTTGAGATCGCATTTTCATATATTTAAATGAATTTTGACTGTAAGCCTATTGAAGCAATTGAAATCACTGATTCGAGATGTTAATTTAATGCAATGTTTGGAAGTTACTCAGAATTTGATCAGTTTTTTGCCTTGTTTGTCATTTTTGCCATCAAAACAAGCAAAAAATATCACAAGTGCCAACTTAAACTTGTCATTGCAATATTATTTTATGTGCAATATTATAATATTGTGTATGTACTTCATTAGAAATAGACGACCTTCCCTACAAAAAAAAAACATACAGAGAAATAAACAAAGGAAATTGATCGTTTGTCATCCGGGAGTCTAGTTAACTAAGGCTAAAAGATACTTAACATTTTTTCCTGTTATGTCAGTTTCCATGGTTACCTGTGCTCGTGAACAGTCAGGTTATGCCCTGCTTATTGATTATTTGTATGAAGTTTTTCACCCTGTCATTCACTCCTCATTTTCTGGATGTTGATTTGCATGCTAACAACCAGTGCTGTCCAATAGCCATCTCAGTGGAGTGGGCAGGGTGTGGCCATTGTTCAGTACTGTAAGGCAGTAGCTGCAGTGAAACATAATAAGAGACCATCCATGTTAAACCTTTAACAGATTCAGTCACAAAATTATGAGAATGTGTGGCAGTCCAGTGTGTCATTACACAGCAGTGTTTATTACAGAAACCTTCGTCTCTATGGAGGTTCCAATGGCTATGTTAGCAGCCAAGCTGGGAAAAAAGTTACAATTTTAAACAATAAACTAAGTAATATTAACAAAATTATTAGTAAAATATGTGAGATTTTCTAGAGGCTTTTCTTTAAGAATTATTCAAGGTCAGTCAAAACAGGTGAAAATAATTTTAACACATTTTTTTGTAATTAAGAAAAGCATTTAAAAAAGGAAACACTGGCTCAACAGACTCGTGGAAATCATTTACACCTTATATTTAATAAAATAACATATCAAATGCTGAAACTAAGAAGTCCAACATCGCAACTTTACAGGAAAGAGCAACGATGTACCTTTAATTATTTATAAGTCAATGGAACCAGATTTCCATTGGTCCATTAACCATGACATTTTTACACGTTTGTCTTTGGACAGTGATGATAGACACATTCTAAATTTAAATTTGAAACAGGGATGACAAACTGTGTAATCCCAAACGAAACACAAAAACACCTGGTGGACCATCTCACAACTGATTAGGTTAATTGGCAACAGGTCTGTAACATGATTGGGTATAAAAAGAGTCTCTCCGAGAGGCAGAGTGTTTCAGAAGTAAAGATGGGGAGGGCTGACCACTCTGTGAAAGACTGTGAGATTTAGGAGTGGTAAACAGTGCAACAATTCAAGAACAGAAAATAGCAGAAAAAGAATGTCATCACCTACTGCTCATAAAATCAACAAAGATTCAGAAAACCTCTGTACAAGATATATAACGCATCTGTATGCAAGATATAGAAACCTCTGTATGCAAGATATAGAACATCTCTGTATGCAAGATATAGAACACTTCTGCATGCAATATATAGAAAATCTCTGCATGCAAGATACAGAAAACCTCTGTATGCAAGATATAGAAAACCTCTGTATGCAAGATATAGAAAACCTCTGTATGCAAGATATAGAAAACCTCTGTATGCAAGATATAGAAAACCTCTGTATGCAAGATATAGAAAACTTCTGTATGCAAGATATAGAAACCTCTGTATGCAAGATATAGAACATCTCTGTATGCAAGATATAGAACACTTCTGCATGCAATATATAGAAAACCTCTGCATGCAAGATACAGAAAACCTCTGTTTGCAAGATATAGAAATCTCTATGCAAGATATAAAAATCTCTGTATGCAAGATTTAGAAACCTCTGCATGCAAGATACAGAAAACCTCTGTATGCAAGATATAGAAATCTCTATGCAAGATATAAAAATCTCTGCATGCAAGATATAAAAACCTCTGCATGCAAGATATAGAAAACCTCTGCATGCAAGATATAGAAAACCTCTGTATGCAAGATATAGGAAACTTCTGCATGCAAGATATAGAAAACCTCTGTATGCAAGATATAGAAATCTCTATGCAAGATATAAAAATCTCTGTATGCAAGATATAAAAACCTCTGCATGCAAGATATAGAAAACCTCTGCATGCAAGATATAGGAAACTTCTGCATGTAAGATATAGAAACCTCTGCATGCAAGATACAGAAAGCCTCTGTATGCAAGATATAGAAATCTCTATGCAAGATATAAAAACCTCTGTATGCAAGATATAGGAAACTTCTGCATGCAAGATATAGAAAACCTCTGTATGCAAGATATAGAAAACCTCTGCATGCAAGATATAGAAAACCTCTGTATGCAAGATATAGAAAACCTCTGTGTGCAAGATATAAAAACTTCTGCGTGCAAGATATAGAAAACCTCTGTATGCAAGATATAAAAACCTCTGTATGCAAGATATAGAAAACTCAGTATGCAAGGGCAGAAGCTAAAACCAGTATTGGATGGCTGTGATCTTCAGGCCTTCAGACAGCAGACAGCAAAAAATGGAAAAACATTGCATGCTCAGAACAACAGGAATCACCGCAGTTCCCAAACACGTACGGAGTGCTATTAAAAGAAGATGATGAACACAGTGGCCAACATGAACCTGTCCCAACTTTTTGAAACCGTCAAATTCAAAAAGAGCATAAAAAACAATAAAAAACAAATAATGTCTCAGTTTCAACATTAAATATGCTGTCTTTTAATTAAATATAGGGTTCAAATGATTTGCAGGACACAGAGCTGTAAATATCAGTAAACGATTGGTGAAACAAAAATGTGGACTTATTGAGTTATTGAGAAAAGCATAAAAAAAATAAACAAACATGTTTGATGAGAGTGGCACAGCCAATGTTGACCTATTTTCATCTTTTACTCATATGTTACATTTAAATGTAACAGATATTAGTCACATTTAAATGTAACATATAGTATAAATATTAGTAATTATTATAATAGCAATAGCATGTAAACAAGCAAAAAATATCATTGTTCGTATGACTGTCAGCTAGCTATTATTTTAAATATCATTATTATTATTATTTTTACATAATTAATATTATTAGCTGTTGTTTGCTTCCTGTCCTATACAAAGTTTTTAGCTACCAGCCCCCTTGATGCACTGTAGTAAGATTACCCCACTTCTAAACTTGTAAGGGGTAATGGACTCCCATCAACACTGGAGGCAACGGCCAAGCGCTAAGCCTCACACTTGTACATCACAGTCCCTCCGACTGCAGTTGCTTAGAGACAGCGTCCCCAGGGGAGCGGAGGCGATGCGTCTGGGGTTGCCGAGCTGCACATCAAGTCACAGTTAACCCTGCTCCTCTTCCTGTTGATCCCATGTCGGATTCCTGACCCACTGCTTCCCACGTCGACACAAATACACGCAGAGTCACGTGACATCCTGTGTGGAAGTGTCGAACAATAACGGACACGTACATTAAGACTCGGGAACACTCCGAATATCGGAGTCACACCTTAGTCCGCACATGATCAAGCCAGAGAACTTATTCCCATCACCCCGAGCGGCGGCCGGAGTTTCATCATTAGCTCCACGTCGTCATTTCTCCTTTGAGAGCTTGGCTGGAGCTTCAGAGTTGCTGTTTCCAATGACAGCAAATAAATATAAGCTATGTTCACATTCCAGGCCTTATTGTTCTCCTCCAGACTTCCAGATTTGATCTTTCTCACCTGGCGGCTTATGTTTATAAGTGACCTGTTCGTCATTAGTGGGCCCTGAATGGACCTAAGCATTTTATCATCAAGTTAGTCATGGCTGACTCACTGCCCACACTGGATGCTGACCACAGTTATATGCACACATGTTGTGAAGTGTGATGTAAATAAACATTTGTTAGTGAGCCGTGACTATGAGAGTTAGGCCATAAATGTTAGCTCTCAGAGAAAACATCTAATAACATTAAGAAGTTTTAACAGTAGGTGAGTTTTTTTCCTTGTGGAGTTTGCATGTATCTGTGTGGGACCCATGCAGTCTGGTCGACTGAAGATACTAAATTGCCCCCTAGGTGACCCTGTAATGGACTGATGGCCTGTCCTGGGTGTTTACTGCCTTCTGCCCAGTGAGTGTTAGGGTAGACTTCAGCACCCACCATGACTCAGGAGGATAAGTGGTATAGATAATGAATTAATAAATGGGATAATACCAAAATGCTGTCCAGCAGCTCCTACAAACAGTGCAGTAATGCTAATGCTTATATGGAATTCTAGTAACTCTAGATAAAACATGGACATGGTTTTGTTTGAAGCTTGCAAGAAACATTAGCAGACATTGTAGAATCCCAGCCTAGACCTCATTTAAACTGATTGAAAGCTCTTATTTCTCATGTCTACGACTTCCAAAAGGTCTGGAGTGATATTTGTTCTCTCAAAATTGGTGCCCCCTATTGCAAATCAAGATATGATGGGTTGATCCCATTGTCAGCTCATAGCTATATTAGCTATGTTGTGAAGTGTATGCATGTCCCCAGCTTTTGCCTTCCATCATGTGCCACCAGCAGTGAACTACTTGGGCACAAGTTGACCATTTGCTGGAATCTAAGGAGTTTTTTTAACCACCACATGGTCCTGTCCATTTTTAGAGATGCTCTACTGTCTCTCAATTAATCCACAGACCTGACCATCATCACTTTACAGCTTCAAAATAAACACTTTTTTCTGTGGAAGATGTGATAAAGCTGCTTTGTTGCTTTGATTAAATTCTTTTATTTAGAAAGATAATAATAACAGTGGGTAGCACTTTCATCTCACAGCTAGAAGGGCCTGGGTTTGATTCCCCGGCCAGTCGAACAGGGGGGTTTCTGTGTGGAGTCTGCATGTTTCTCCAAGTATGTGTGTGAGTTTCCTCCCAAAGTTTAAAGACATGCAGTCAGGTCAACTGGAGACAATAAATATCCTCCTAGGTAGGTGTGTTTGTGTGGGTGTGTGTGTGTGACCCTGTGGGGCCGTCTGTCTAGGGTGTTTCCTACCTTCCATCTGGTAACTCCTGCACCCACCATGGCCCAATGTAAGCGGTATAGATGATGATGAATGTATGAAGGAATTTAATAATAATAATAATAATAATAATAATAATAATAATAATAACTAGAGATGGACCGGCAGGGCTGAATGTAGTTATAAGCGCAAGCAAGTCATGAAACATGGTCTATTACCATTATTTTTAACAAATATCCCCAATACTGCAATCATTACATTTAGATCCTTAATTTAAACAAAAAAGCTAATTAAATAAATGCAGTAAAAACTGCAGTCATTAAAAACAGACTCTGGATTATTTTTAACAACAGTCTGTAATCATTAAAAACCTTGAATTGCTGCTGCTGTTCTGTTTGTACCGGTCAGATCTGGTCTGCACAGTGTTCTGGGTTGTTTTGTGCTAGCTGTGTGTGTTAGCTCTGCTGTTTGCTGATATTACTGTATTCAGCCGCGTGCAGTGACGTATCAGATTAGTAGAGTTAAATGTCTTTGCCTTGGTTCCTTCACGAGACACGTTATTTTAAAAAATTAAAAAACGCCCTGGACAGTTTTCGCGAGGTGCGCCGTTTTAATCAGTCTGTGGAAATGAAAGGGTATGTGTTTCCACCTAGTGGTTCAGATAGGAATTGCAGGGAGATGGCTGGAGGGGGTTTTATGGAGGTCTCCTCTTCCTGGATGAAACGCTAGCTGGAAATTCAAAAATTAGGCTCATTTGTTTAACGCCATCGATCAGCTCTCAGGATCGGCTAAATTGGAGATCTAAATATTGATTAAAAATCGGCCGATACCGATACATAGCCGATTGATCCTTCCATCTGAGATTTGAATCACGAAGGCACCTGTACAGTCTCACACAGTACCACCATCTACCATATGAAGTGAGAAGATGGACTCTTTAAAAAACAGCAGGATCACATTGGTCCAGTGTATATATACTGTCATGGAGAGAGCTCACTGTACTGAACGTGCTTGATGTAAAGAATCCTGATACTGAATTATGTTTTTTTTGCTGTAGGGTTTAAACACAACAAAAATTATGCTTATATGAAATGAAGATAAACAGAAATTTCTGTTTTACACAAATCATTAGGCCTTCTCTAACAGCCCAGAAGGTTGTGAGGGTTCGCCTCTGCCCATTCTCATTACAGCTGCATCGCTATGCATCAAATATTTACTTCGATCCGATCAGAAAAGATCAGATTCTAAAGCAAAAAATATGCTTTATTTCTACTGGTTAATGTAACGAGGGCCCAGAGTCAGGTTACACTATGGGAAAATGGAAAAACCTGTTTACCTTTTAAGGCCGCAATCGCAAGTGTTTTGCTACCAGTAGCACCTTTTTTAAAGCTCTTTCATGGCCGTGTTGGTTTCTGTGTTTGTTGCCAGTGTTCACGGTCTCAGCCTCATCCCGCAGCCCTTAACTACCCGATGGCTGGGTTGCAGTTAGCACATTGCACAATCCTCCAAAAACGTGTTAAATAACAGCGTTGGAGCCGGAGCTGTTATGCTTCGGCAAACATTAGACTTTCTCTCGAGCAATTAACTGCTAAGACCTGCCAAGATAAACAGGCAAGGACTTGATTTGTTTATGGTAGTAGCAGTTTCTTTCTCTCTCTCTCTTGCTCTCTCACTTGCTCTCTCTCTCTCTCTATCCACTTCTCTTTCTTTCTTTCTTTCTTTCTCTCTCTCTCTCTCTCTCTCTCTCTCTCTCTCTCTCTCTCTCTCTCTCTCTCTCTCTCTCTCAGAACTATGAAAATGGAGTGACTCTGCGGTGTGACTATCCATCCTGTGTGATTTTCCTAAATCCACCCTGGACCACTGACACCAAACAATATAATACCAAGAAGCACAAACAACTACTGCGCACTGTGAACTTAACACAGGCCTCTTTGAAATTCCCTTCAGGCCACACATAGAGTTCTCAAAATTTGTTTTCCACAATTCCTATCTGATACGGTCGCCACAGGTTCTGTTCACGTTTCGTGCAGACCGTTCGTTTTCCTCCAATGAAATCTAATGAAGAGTGTTTTTGCCGGTATGGAGTAAATTATTATATTATTTTGCAACATTCACTCCAGACGGGGGAGTGGGACATGCAAAGCATTTGCAGTGTCATTATGGCTTGCAAATACTTTCAGCGATTCTTTTTGGGCTGTGCTCACACGCTGCAAGAAACACGTTGTGCTATTCCAAAAATGCTCTCTCCCCACGTGCAATTAATCTATTCCTCAGGTTTTGGGGAAATGGATTCAGTCAGATATTGTTTTGACATATTTGGGCTATAAAACATCTATCTCTTCAGTATGTTGAAAAGATTTTTTCATCAAAGATGCACTCCGAAGTGGTCTAAGGCCCTGTGTGCACATATTTGGATATTTTTGGCCTCCACATCAAATGGAGGTGGAGCTTTCTGAAAACTGCAGTGTTGTTGTTTTTGTCTTTAGGGGCAAAATACAGCTTTTTGAAAACACTGACATCACCTGTCAACTTGTGCATGCCTGTAGCTGTCAACGTGTGTTGAAAATGCAGGCTTTTGTGGGAAATATGGCTGATGACTCCATTGTTTTTGTATGCTTTGCAGTTTTGGGGGATTCAATGCTGAAAACATGTTTATGATCTTACTTAGCTTGATGTTTTTACGAAACTTTAGAACACGGGCATCAGAATCTATTGAACGTTGGTAGGATTTCATAGAAAGACTACCTGTAATTAGATCATCATTAAAGAGAGTCCTGTTATGCTTTTTCCTTTAGTGTGTTATGTAGTGTTTTCTATGTACTAAATGCTGGAATGCCAGCCCTTTTTTTCCTGTTACAAGGTGATGTCATCTCCTAACACAATCCTTATTGCCCGCCTACCAGCAAACTTGCCACCCCTACAGCAACAACTAAAGGTCGGAAAGCATATGCTTGGTTTTGTAGCCATGTCAAGAAGATGTGGCTGATACGACAGAACCAACTTAATTTCAGGGTGTCTTTAGTCTGATAATAAAAGTACATCTGAGGAGTTTTAAACCACCACCGGGTCCTGTCCACTTCTAGAGATACTAGGCTGGACTCTCATTTAATCCACAGACCTGACCATCACTTTACAGCTTCAAATTAAACACTTTTTCTGTGAAAGATGTGATTAAGCTGCTTTGTTGTTATGATAAAATTATTTTATTTAGAGTCACCATCTGGTCACTCCAGCACCCACCATGGCCAAGTGTAAGCGGTATAGATAATGATGAGTGAATACATTTAATAATAATAATAATAATAATAATAATAATAATAATAATAATAATAATAATCATGAGGTTGAGCTATCATGAGGTTACTAATTGTAATACTAGTAATACAACCTGTTATTGGATGATCATTAAAGGGGACCCAGTTATGCTTTTTCCTTTAGTGTGTTATGCAGCATTTTCTAAAGCCCAAATTACACACCAGAGGGTGAAATGTTCTCCTGAAAAACAACAATTTTCTCAGCTGCCTGAAATGCCTGGTTGGAATTACACCCCATTTCTCTGTTACAAAGTGATGTCATCTCCACACAATCCTTATTGCCCACCTACTGGCAAACTTGCCACCCCTACAGCAACAACTAAAGATTAGAAAGCATTGGTTTGGTTTTGTAGCCATGTCATGTGGCTGATACGACAGAACCAACACCATTTGAAGAACATCCACAGTGGTGTCGGCAGACTGTAAGACAGGGACCCAACATATTGGGGTGGAACTTGTAACAAAAAACCGCTACTACTTTGAACCAATTTGTTAGTTGACCAATCAGAACATACTGAGTTCTAGATTCAAGATTCAAGATTCAAGAGTTTTATTGTCATATGTACAGCAGAACAGACAGTTACACTGTACAATGAAATTCTTACTTTGCTGTTCCTCCATTCACCAATAGATAAGATAACAAATAAAAGAATTAACTAGTCAATATTTAGCAATATTGCTAACTAAGAACTAATTAGTCAATATTTAGCAATATTGCTACACTAAGCAATGCACTGTCCCTACATTTATGCCTTCATTACTTCAAGGCTAGATTACTGCAATGCTCTGCTTTCTGGTTGTTCCAGCAAAGGCTTTTAGAATGCTGCAACCAGAGTCCTAACAAGAACTAGAAAATGTGACCATATTAGCCCAGTTTTATGGACCTTACACTGGCTGCCAGTTAAATTCTGCATTGAATACAAATTTTTCTTCTGGCTCTAAATGGCAGTGCTCCTCAGTACCTCAGTGAACTGGTTTCCTACTATGAACCAGCATGTCCATTTAGATCACAAGATCTGGTTCACAAATGGAGAGATTAATGGTAAACTGAGAATGTTGGTGCTGTCCCTCTGCTTTCATGCGTTCACTCAGGTTTGTTGATGGTGGAGCGGAGGGGAGCTGACATCTCAGGGGGCCCTAATGTCTTTGTACCTTCTGGTTCTCCCTTTATAGCTATGCTGTAATAGCTATGCTGCACTGTATTAACCATACACTGTTCTCAGTCCCTTCTAAGAGAACTATCTATTTGTGTTGTCTGATGCCAAACAACTGCCCATCCTGTACGGTCTGATGCTGTTGCTTCATCTGCTTTGACCTGGTGCCCCTGTTTTCCTGCACTCTGGAACAGTTTACTCACCATAGAGCTCCTGCTGTCCAGTACATTGCCGATAGCTTTGCTTGCATACCACTGGCACGTTCAAAAATTCTGTTTGCTTAATTAATCACAGATGTTTTCTACTCCTCTCCTCCCAAACTCATCAGCCATTCCTTCTCCTACTTTACAAAATACTGAGCTGGTTCTCACTGTTACTGTAATGGGACCTCCTTCTTTATATCCAGCGATGCACATAGTTGTAAATCATATTGTTTTTGTATGGCTCTTGTTTTGGTCTGGTTCCTCTCGAGGTTTCTTCTTCTTGATCTGAGTTTTTCTTGCCACTGTCGCCCCTCGCTTGCTTACTGGTGGCTCGGACCCAGATTTTCTGTAAAGCTGCTTCGTGACATCAGAATATAAACAAACCTCACACGGCTGGCTCATCAGGAGGCGGGGCTTAAAGACACAGGAGCTCTAACAGAGGGTTTTAGGTAGAAAGTGAAAACAGAAAAACATTGTGTTTTGGGAAGACTGAAGTATGGAAGTCTATTGTACTCAACCCCAAACATAAAGCTGTGGACACTGAAAATGCGTTTAATGTGTCTTTAACCAAAGTTTTGAACAAGATTTGAAAAAAAGCAATCAGCCTGCAAATCAAAGCATACTATCTTTGTATCACGCCGCCCTGGCTTTATGTCTTGCACAGTAGGCATGCTCACAGTGTTCTCCTTCATTTTTTTTTTGATGTATAATGATGGAACTTTAAACTTCATGTGAACAGATGCTTTTAAAAAAACTGAGAAAAAAACTGAGAGACTCAAATATCCAGTTTTGTGTGGCCAAGATCAAAGACATCTTCTGGTCATAGACATATGAGTGTATGTGTTGTTGTTGCTTGTTTTAGACTGAAGTTAGAATACTGAAATCTACCTCAGACTCAGGGTGTGTCTCAAAATCTAGTGAGCTCCTACATAGGCAGCATTTTACTTCATAGTATACGCTCCCGACATGTAGACTGTCCCAATTCTTACATACCTTAAACATGCTGTCTACTGAGGAACCTTATTTTAACCTGATTTTTGGGAAGCATCGAACACTTCCTCAGCCGCTAAGACAATCCCATGATGCCACACAGGCAAATCTACGAGTAGTGTTTTAAAATGTGAGTTATTTTGATTCTCTCTGGAGTTTTAATGTGTTTCTTGGCATATAATCATACAAAACAGTATTTTATTATCAACTCTGTAACGAGTGGTTGAGTCATTTATACTCGAGCCATAAGCATTTATGCTAGCGGATTTTAAAGCCTTGGGCTATTGTTTTGGATGCCGGCCGGTATCTTATCAGCGAAACCACCGGTCGTGTGCTGCTATGGGCGGGAACAAACCGTGACGCAGTCTCTCTCTAACTAGAGCGTCCTAGTAATCTGTTTTATGAGGAGAGATGAGGAGAGAACGCTGCTACTTAAACAGCTGCCTACCTAGACAGCCTACTTAGACACTCACTAGGTTTTGAGACACACCCACAGTCACCCACATTTTAGAGTAATTAAGCCACATGCCTGAGCATGTGTCTCTTATTGCCGCATATTAAGTGGGTTACCCATCTAATTAAAGCAACCCTCTGCTAAGCAGTGACACATGAGGCCACCCCCCCCACTGTAACCTTTTCACTGCCAGACAGAAGCATATCTTACAGAAGCAGTATCTTACAGTCTACGTTCCCCAACAAAACGTCAGTTGTATGGGAACAATAAGGGCCAACTTATAACTGTCTAAGGCCACGATCCAATGAGCATTGTAGTTATAGGAGGAGTCGACCTGGGACCACTACAGAAAGCATCTGTTCCCGGCTACTAGCCCACACCGCCCCCCCTCCAACCCAAGCCACAAGCCAGCACAACCCAAGCAGCTACCACCGATAACAATGGAGCACGTTCAAGGATATGTACAATAACAGTTTTTTTCCAGAACACAGACGGAAAGCTTGAGTTCCGACTTCACTTGTCCGTGTATTTCCATTTGCTACAGCCTCCCTCAGCTGGTCAACAGTGTTCTGGCAAAAGGACCTTGTTTCTCTTGTTTTTGCAGAATAGCATGCATTCAGGTTTTTATGTCCTCGTCCGGTAAACACAGAAAAGTCAAGCTTTGAATTTCAGTTCAAAGTCAGAAAGTCTGGGAAACTCGCAGGACAAATGCTTTTTTCCATCCCCCACTCTTCTAGCGAGACCCCTGGCATAGACAAAAAAGTGAACTACGACTTCAGAAGCAAAGTTTGTCAGAAAACGTAGAAACAAACGGGTGACATTGTCCTTGAACATGAACATAAACCTGACTGCTACAGCTGTTTTGCACACCGAGCTTCATATAGTTGCATAAGACAAGCACATAGGAACATTCGCTCCTGTCCCCCCCGCAGGACGGCGTGGTAATTAGTGTGGATTAGCTGAAAAACAGAGGAAGGCATTTGACTTCTCTCAAGAATGCCCCGTCTGCCGCTGCCTCTCTCTCTCTCCCCAATTAACGTCTGTGCGTCTCTCCTCTGTGAAGTCGATGCTGTTCCCCGGGTTTACAAAGGAGCTTTTAAGGAGCTGCGAAGGCTCAGAGCGCCTCGTGAGGCGCATGAAGTGTCTATTATGAGGCAGAAGAGTTATAGCCAGTTTGTTTTAAAGAGGGATAAAGGTCTTTCCCCCCACCCCTGCCCTCCCCCCTCACTTCCCACATCCCCTCCTCCCGTCCTCCTGAGACTCGCTTTCAAAATTGCTTGGTGTCTGCCGCACTATTTCTTTTAAGAGGGCGGCAGAAGACTCTGTTCTTTTAATGAAAAGCTTTGGCAGGGCTGAGCTATTTACTGAGTAAAACCAACACACTCTAATAGGAATGAAATAATGTACGATCTCTGTATTCAGAGTTATGTCCTTGGTTTATTAATGCGATCACTAATCCGTGCTGTTCTTTGAGGGTCGATTCCTGGTGGGTTTCGAAGGTATTTTATTGACAATGTGCGATTCTCTCTTTATTTCTAATGAATGAGCTGCTGTAGTCCGAATAATTATGTTGAACTTAGACTCATTGTTTAATTAATGAAGTACATTAATTGTATAAATTTCTGTGCAAGAGTCAGAGACCACCCAAGTTCTTCAGTATGCAGTCAGAACGCCTTAACTACTTTACCTTTATTGCAGCTTCCATTCTTTTCTTTTTTGAATGAAACCTGCAGGAATATTTTTCCACACCTTTAAAGTTCAGTCTTAGAAGTTTCTTCATTTTTTGCAGTTCATAAAAACTTACTCCACATCTCAGGTGTCCAGTTTTAGTGTTCAAACCTTCTTTTTTAACAGTTTTCTTTTTCTCAATGAGGGCTTCTCAACAGCTGATCATGCCTTTGTTTTCTCAAGCGACAAAAACACTTGTGGATTCTTTTCAGATCTAAAAATAGGGTGAAGCTTTTTTTTGTATATCTTTTAGTCATGTTAGAGCTACATGAAAAGTTATTTGAGTTTAAGTAGTTGCTTGTGTTAATGGCAATGTCTCTTTAAAGGAGCAATATGTAAAATTTTAGATTTAAAGAGACATTGCCATTTCCACAAACAACTACCTAAACACAACTATGATAATATATATATATATATATATATATATATATATATATATGTTTTAAAAATTAAAAGTGTCATGCACATGCCTTCCATAATGTTCCAAACTTCCATAACGGAACATAACAGAAAAAAACAGAAATGTCTCTTTAAAGGAGGAATATGTAAAATTTTTGTTCATATTAGAATTTTTGAACTAAAATTGAACTGAACTAAAATTCTAAAATGAACATAAATTATCCACAGATTATAAAAAAAATAAAAAGTTTTAATGTGTCAGAGACATCTTTGTATAGTGTTGCAGAGATATCTAGTGAAGTTAGTATACTAACCAGCTAGCCCCAACCTGTCCTGTCTTGTAATACCACTTTGGACTTCAAGTAGCGATAGGGAGTTACTGTAGTGTTGAGTCAAATCAGTCCAACATAAGAGGATGAAGAAGTAACAGTGCTGCCCTATCAGAGTATTCTAACCCCTTATCAATCATGTTGAAGGTTCTGCTATTGGTTAGCTCATTTAAGGACAGATAGTCAATAAGAGGAGGAGTAAAAGCAACAATGACTGAAGCTCTTTACAAGTGACCTTCATCACTGTTGGCTTCAGCTCTCAGCAAGAAACCACACTCAGCAGCAAACAAAAGAAGCTACAGATGTAGAAACAGAATCCATCACTGGGAATGCTCTCGGAGAGTAATGGGATTACGTTTAATATACTTTAAACTGAAGAGAGAGGAGGAGGAACTGTATGTAGTTTTCTAGGGATATGTCGCCCTCTATAGTTTGGAGCATGAATTTGACAAGTTACAAATCATCTTACAGATTGCTCCTTTAAAAGGTAACCATGTCAGTGAGGACAGTGTTAGGAGGACACAGCTGGGAGTTGTATGTAGTCAAAGTGTCAGGATGGTGTACAAAAGCAAAGAGCGGGGGTCCCCCTTACAGTTGTAATTTACGTTTGCACCACTGTCGTAAGTATAAATCCCACCGTGCACACCCCCTCAAAAACAGCTGTGCAGATGTGCATTTGTTGATAAGTTGAAGGTACAGAATGTGACTCATCCTGTGCATGCATCACACAGACATATATCAAGGCTTCTTTGTGGTGAGATCGACAAAGACTGACCAAACTTTTCGTCAAAAGAAGATTTTTTTTTCTTTGGAATGAGGTTAGACAACTTTCAGCAGCATCCGGATAATCTACAAAACTCTATCAGACAGTAATGAGACAGATAAGGTTAAAGCCTACATTGCATCCCTGCTAAATAACATTAGTAGGGATGAACACTCTGCTGTTTTCCCATTAGCTGTGAGACAGTCTTGAAACAGTTAGTCTCTTTCAGCTCCCGCCAACGAGTAAAAGCCAGTGAGAGATTTACTCTTGTTTATTGTCTTGCTCAGTCACTTTCTCTATATCTCTTCTTCACCTACTCCAACAGTGTCTTCTTCCTTCTATTTACAGTCTCTGTAATGATGTCCATGCTGGGTATACCGAGCTAGCTTCTTCTTATAGCTAGCTGAAGACCCAGTTGTTGGTGTGTGGCGTGATGCCATAAAGCATTACATGGTTTTCACAAGTCGTTTTTGTGGACGCGCCTGCAATGTTCCAAACCGCTATAGCAGGTATTTTTATGTCTGAGTACCACCAACATGATTTTAAAGCTGATATTTGACGGTAGAATTGTTGCTTGATGATGGTAGCATAATATTGCTTGAGGTATTTTTTAAATAAATGTTTAATGTTTAAAATAAAAGTCATGTGCACATGCCTTCCATAATGCTATTTGTCTATATATATATATATATATATATATGTCGGAGTACCAGGTTGGCGACTGGCAACCTGAGGGCAGAATTGTTGTTTAATGATGGTAGCATAATGTTGCTTTAGGCACTGTTTAAAATAAAAGTCTTGTGCACATGCCTTCCATAACATTCCAAACTTCCATGACGCTATAGTAAACTATATATATATATATATATATATATATGTGTGTGTGTATGTATGTATGTATGTATGTATGTATGTATGTATATAGCTATATCAGAGTACCAGCGTGGCGACTGGCGACCTATCCATGGTGTACCCCACCTTCGCCTGATGATGCTGGGTTTGGAACTAGCCCTCTCGTGACTCCAACTAGCGGGACAAAGCGGAAGATGATGGATGGATGGATGGATGTCTGAGTACCACCAACATGATTTTGAAGCAGATATTTTAGGGTTGAATTGTTGCTTTTTAAATAAACGTTTAATGTCTTGTGCACATACCTTCCATAATGCTTCTATCTATCTATGTATCTATCTATCTATCTATGTAACTATGTATCTATCTATTTATCTATCTATCTATCTATCTATATCAGAGTACCAGGTTGGCGACTGGCGACCTGTCCATTGTGTACCCTGCCTTCTCTTGATGACGCTGAGATTAGATCCAGCCCCTCCACACCCCACCCCTCCACCCCCTGTGACCCAGACTAGTGGGATAAAGTGAAAGATAACGGATGGATGCATGTCTGTACCGCCAACATGATTTTGAAGCTGATATTTTAGGGCATAATTGTTAAATGGCCTATGACATTTACCCATTACTACATATAGGAATTGGAAGCTCTGATGACTATACTGTGGGACTTTAGCCCGAGGTCTCCATCTTTCATTCAACCTTTCTTTCCTCCCCCTAACTCACTCACAGTGGGGGAAATCATCAGTTTCCCAAGTCTGTCCATCTGAACCGGACCCTCAAAGTGACCAATTACAGGCAGAGTGGACCAGCACACTGGCCATGTCCAAGAAGCCCTTTATAGAGTCTCCCTAGACCGCCTGCATGGCTCTGCATGTGCTGTTTTGAACAAGTACTGCTCTATGCCCAATTATGAGAGTGGCTCTAATAGGGGATGCCTCCCACTCATCACGCTGGCAGTACCCTCCGAAGACCCTCTGGACGTTCCAAGGCACAATGGAAGCGCTGTTGTGTAGGGCATCCTTACTGTACTCTGCTGCGTGAAGGGTCTACCCGGGCTTGTTCTTAGTCGTGTCCCTGAGTGAGACGGTGCAGCATGTCAGCTCAGTATGTGAGGTCTTGATTTGACATGGCAAGGATGCTGTGTGGCCTAGTTTTTTTTTTTGTTGTTGTTCTGCAGGAGTTGCTGTGTCATGGGGGTGGCTATTGTTCTCAGTCACTCACCCCGAACACGGCTGGGCCTGTTAACGAACCCCCTTTCTCTTGTTCATACGAAAGCTTGCCCCACTGTCTGCCCCCAGAGACTGCAAGTATGTGATGAGAGCACGGCGTTCGTGCGCAGGCTACAGCTGCTTTTTGCTATTGATTGTCACACAAGCCAAAGGCAGTTAAATAAATACATCCCTGGTGAAGAAAACGAGGTGCAATTTGTTTGTTTCTCTTGAAGCCTGTAAAGTGGAACCATGTGAAGCGGACTTCTATCTTAGAAGACTTTGTGGGGGGGAAATAATTGGAAATTTCAATTCCTACTTACCACGTTTCGAACTTAATTACAAGCTGCAGGAATACTTTCTAGTCCCCGATTCGCCCAAATGCTCTGTTATTGCTGTATTTTTATATTTGCTCGCCTCAAAAACCAGCAAAATAAAAGACTTTACTTTTCATGCTTTTTATTTAAACCAAAACAATGCCTGCATATAAAGTTGCACCAGAGCAACCCAAATACCATCTTAAAACCATTTAATGATCTTTCCATCCTCTTGGTCAAACTCTCAGACTAGCTTTCTTCCAGAAACGGCTGGAGAGAGACATGTGCACTGAAATAAATCAAATTAATATCAGGATATAGGATTAAAAACTGGCATGGTATTGCAGATGGTCTTAAAAGATAAAGCCCAATGCAATTAAAGAGGAAAAATTAAGAGGCTGAGACGAAAAAAACAAAGCCATCGAAAGTGGTTTGACATGAAATGGTTTTTAGAGCAAACTTGGACGTGCCAACTTGGATTTCCTTTGCAGTGCTGGTAAAAAGAACCAGTCACAATGTCTAGTGTGCAGACATAACCATGCAAAATGACCAGTGAACTTACTTGTGTCTACAGCTATGGAACATCCACAGCAGTAAAATAGCAGCAAAACCCCAAAAAACAAGCTTTCTTTGTACATTTTGATCTAAAACCTTGCCTCAAAACTCTCATAAAACATAGTCTCAGGCGTCAAGCGGGGTATTAATGCGATAACTTTCTACCGGGGAGCTTTTAGAGGCTTTTAAACTCTCCAGACGTCTGGTTCCTATCACAGTTCTGACTCATCAGACCGCTGACCATCACAGTTCTGACTCATCAAATCACTCATCAGATCATCAAACTGCTCCCGATGATTATGTTTACTTTGTCCTAACCATTTCATTATGCAGATTTTGAGAACTCACTGGAATTCCCCATTAAAGGTGCACCAAGTGACCCAAGCAAAAACAACTTTTGGTCATGTTTGCTCGAAATGTCCGTAGAACATCAGACAGATGATCTGTGAGAAAATCAGGCTCCTCTGGTTCCACCTAGCACTCCCAGTGCCATATGCGACAATCGGCCGCGCCCAAACCAAAACAACCAATGAGAGCCAGGAGGTGAGTCTGACTGGGTGTCAGTCACTGCTTGCGCACACGCTGTGGTCAGCCCTCTTCCTTGCGCACTGGCTTCAGGCAATGCAAATGCAATAGCAGATGTACCAGCACTGAGACATGATGGGACTGTTTCAGTTCACTCTCTCAGTCAGAGACTGCCTCTACCTGTTACCATGCAGACTTCAAACAGAGACTCTCTCAGCTCTTATTCTAAATTTAACTTGTTTACTGTAAATACTGTTTGACCACCCTTACAAAAAAGAAGTTTATTCAAGTCTGCCATTAGTATACTTCTTTTAAACTAAAACTAAGTGAGACTGATTTCAGTTTACTTTTTATGTACTTCTCAGTGATATACTAAACTCAATAATACTTAAGTATACTTGGGTTATACTGACAAGTATATAGAACAGTATAGATAGATAGATAGATAGATAGATAGATAGATAGATACTTTATTGATCCCGAAGGAAATTTAGCAGTCTAAGTATATTTGGCCTTTACTTGTACTTTATCTTTAGTTGAGATATACTTAAGAAAAGTATTAGTAAGTATTCTTGTCCTGCACAAAAAGGCATCCAGTACAATCCTTGTTTGGAAATTTGATTTATTAAGATTTATAAAGATACAAATATGTTTCTTAATCTGAGTGTGTCTTGGTAATTTTATGTGTGTCCACTAGTGAGTAAATAAATGTTGTTAAAGTTCTATTTTTAGTAGAAAATACCCTTAAACCTAGTCATATACTTTAAAGTATTATGATAAGTTCACTTAAAGGAAACTTACACGTATACTTTTGAAGATATATTAACAAACTTGTAAACTAACATTAAACCCATACGTTTACTTTTAGTGTAGATGCACAAAAGATGTAAACTAGTTGTGTACTTGAAGTTTACTACTCTTACACTTAAAATGTACATAAAAGTATACTTTCATAAACTAAAAAGTGGGCCAATTTAGTCCCAAGAAGTATTAAAATAGTACATGTACAAGTGTACTACTAGTACAATGATATTAGTATAGTAACTACATAAAGTATACCTGGAAAATATACTTTAACTTTACTCAAGTTTATTTAATAAAATGAACTTTAAGTATACTTATTTTCTGTAAGGGCATAGGAGGACGGGTCGCCCCTTGGGAGTTTTGGTTCCTCCCAAGGTTTCTTCCTCCAGTCTGCCAACAACAGCAGGCACGACAATGACAGGTTACCAAATGAAGATAAAACAAGTTAAAAAGAAAAAAAATAGAGCAGCTTTTCAGAGCTGTTGCGAGCCATGGCTTCTGAAATGGTTCAAATCTGATGCTGAGTTAGCACATTTCTGCTTGTTTATCATCACTGCCCAAAGAAAAACAAAGTATCTCCAAGAACTTTACAGCAGAGGGCCAAAACAGTCTTTCCTTTTAATGTCAGTTTCCCAAAGCTATTTTGGAGCATTTCCGATCTTCACACAGTGTAAACAGCAGATAGCGTTTATATATGAACAAAAAAATAATAAGCACAGAGCTAAGATGGTAATCATTACACGTTACTGTGATGCTGCAGTTGTAATGGTAGCTTGTTTTGTGATGGCAGCATTACTTTATAATAAAAATACTGAACTTTTGGGGTGTGTCTCAAGTCCCAGTGAGTCCCACTATGACATAAAAGTCCCATTTTATGTCATAGTATGCACTCCCAACATGTAGGCTGTCCAAATACTTACATACCTTAAACATGCTGTCTACTGAGGAACTTTATTTAGACCTGATTTTAAGGAAGCATCAAACTCTTCCTCAGCCACTAAGACAATCCCATGATGCAACACAGACAGAACTTTTTCCCAACATTGTGGACAAAAGTGGAGCTACTAGTGGAGAAGACATCTTCAAATGTAAGTTATTTTGATTCTCTCTGGTGTTTTAATGTGTTTCTGGTCATATAATCACACAAAAAAGCCTTTTATTTTCCGTTTTACACTAGAGTCATTAGCATTTATGCTAGCAGATTTTTAAGCCTCGGGCTATTGTTTTGGATAGCTGGCCGGTAGCTTAGCAACCATCTAAACCACTGGTCGCGTGCTGCAGTGGGCGGGAACAAGCCGTGACGCAGTCTCTCTCTAACTAGAGCGTCTCAGTAATCTGTTTTATGAGGAGAGATGAGGAGAGAACGCTGCTACTTACACAGCTGCTACCTAGACAGCCTACTTAGACACTCACTAGGTTTTGAGACAGACCCAGTGTGTGCCTGTGCTCTCACGTGCCACGTCTACCGGTTCCCCATTGCACCTACCACACCTGCATACTACAACCCCCAGAACTCCCTAGTCTCTGACATCACACGTCATGAACGAACCAATCATGGACTCTCTTCCACATCACATGCTCTTGAATACTGATTGAACTCACCTGTTCATTATAAAGCCATGTGTGTATCTATACCTGTCTGTTCTGCTTTGTTTCCAATTGTTTCTGTTGCATACTGAGTGGTCTTGTGTGCAGAGTCTGATTCTGGTATTGACTTTTTGGTTTTCTACTCGGGATGCTTTCTGGTTTTGACCCCTTACCCTGCCTTTTGGAACCCATATGTATTTGTGTTTAGCTCTCACAGTGACTTGACTAAGACTACTACGCTGAATACTCATTTTGATTTGTTCTACAATTAATAAACCACGACCACCTGAGAACTCCTTTTTCTTATAAGTGAGTTCCTGCTCTCTCAGCTCTGTTAGCACTGATAGTTCCTGTTATCAAACAAACATCTAAACACTGAAATAAATGATATGGTTGTTGTTCTCCTCTGCAGGGAGGGGATTTGAATGCAGGGCTGGAGCTGGAAGGACATGGAAGCTGTAATCGTTCTAATTCTCAGTCCATTCGCTTCTCAGTCCTACCTGCTGCGCCTTTAATGATAAAACCGGCCCGTTTACTTCACTGAATTGAATTATGTGGAATAAATATTTTTTAAAAATGTTAAGCTATGCATTAAATTGAGTTTATTTCTTCAAATATATTCAAACAGATTTGAGCTCATTGGAGATTTCGAACCTGTTCCTTTAAAAGGGTAGAGTCTGCTGGGCTCCGAAGCCCTTTTAAGCTGCTGATATTCAGAATGTGGTCTCGTTTACAGCAGCATGTGCCTCCTCCCTGTTGTGCGGCATGCGATACTCGTGTAAAAGCGTCCGACAACATAAAAAGCTAACCATAGTGTATCATTTTGTCGTATGCAGCTGAAAGAAACATTTTTATAATGGCATCTCAAATAAAAGTATATGGTGTGGTCAGTTAGGTCATGTAAATTCTCTGTAACTAGGCCAGAACGAGAAATTTTTACCTTCATCCTGGTGCGTTATGAGGACTCATCAGTGTCGGACGGATGGTCGACGCCTGGTCTGGTTCCACTACAGAACAGTAAAACCCAGCGTTCGGTTTAAGCGGTCAAGGAGGCGAGCAGTTTCATTGCTGCAAAAATAACACTGTACGTCCAACTTTGCGTGTGTCAACATGTGTGTGTCAGTTTCCCTTTAAAGACATAAACACTTTAACTGCACTTCACCCAACTAGCAATGTTTGAGCACGCAGTTCAGCGACAAGGCCTCGCGAACGGGAGCGGTTCCTGATCGTATTGTGACAGGTCGTGCGGCAGGAGACGGTATGAGCGAATGTATTTTGATTTGTGCAAAGCAATCACACAGTAGACCACGGACCCCCGCCGGGATCCACAAAGAACTGCTGTGACTTCAAGTTTTGTTTCCTATCAAATGGTAACACGCTGGATTCTACTGCTCTGATTTGTTTAACCCCAAACCTCTGTGGGAGCAGTATGTGGGACTACAGTTTGGTCTCATAATACTTTCCCCATATACACGACAAGAAGTGCTGCTTTGGTACAACCTATATAATCACTTCATGTGGTAACAAGCAACTAGTTTAATTAGACTAGTTTTATTTTGTGTTAACTTCATGTGTTCTGATTTTATTTAACCCCTAAAACTCAGTATTTGGGACCATAGTTCTCGCTCATGATACTTTCCCATATGCTTAAAAAGAAGTGCCTATGAAATCACTTTATGTGTTAACAAGCAACCAGTTTAATTAGTCTAAAAGGCCATTTTTGCGTTGAGTAAAACTAGTTCAATTGTTTGTCACCACATGAAAATAATATTTTTGGTTCTACCAATTAAGGGCTTTTTACCATGTGCCATGTACAATCAATAAAATCACGTCATGTGGTACCAATAAACTAGTTCTATTTAGTCTTAAAAAAAAAACCTAAATCTAAATCAGTCATTTTTGTGTTGAGTAAAACTAGTTTGTTACCACATTAAGCCATTTTTAGGTTGTACCCATAGGGTGTGTCTTAAAACCTTGTGAGGGTCTACATAGACAGCATTTTACGTCATAGTATGCGCTCCAGACATGTGGACTGTCCCAATTCTTACATACCTTAAACATGCTGTCTACTGAGACACTTTATTTTGGCCTGATTTTAAGGAAGCATCAAACACTTCCTCAGCCACTAAGGCAGTTCGATGATGCAACACAGACAAATCTACGAGCAGTGAAGTGGTTTTAAAATGTGAGTTATTTTGATTCTCTCTGGAGTTTTAATGTGTTTCTTTTCATATAATCACACAAAACAGTATTTCACAGTTTTATACTCGAGCCACTAGCATTTATGCTGGTGGATTTTTAAGCCTCGGGCTATTGTTTTGGATGCCGGCCGGTAGCTTAGCAACCAGCTAAACCTCCAGTCGTGTGCTGCAGTGGGCGGGAACCAGCCGTGACGCAGTCTCTCTCTAACTAGAGTGTCTCAGTAATCTGTTTTATGAGGAGAGATGAGGAGAGAACGCTGCTACTTACACAGCTACCTACCTAGACAGCCTACTTACACACTCACTAGGTTTTGAGACACATTCATTAACTCACACACATCATTTAAGTACAAATGTTATCAGGGCTTGCAGTTTATGTTATTCTCATAATTCACTCATAATTGACTACTTTTCAGCTTAACACTCATATGGATCATGTGGACTTTTTTTTTTTTTAAATATTTGTCATGCTACATCAAACACATTAGAAAACCAGACATTTCTAATAAAAAGTCAAAGATGCTCCCCTTTGTGTGAATAATTGACACCATACATACACTATATTGCCAAAAATATTCAGAGCAATTTTTTTTCAGAATTATTCTGTCACTTGTGTTTGCACCACATTTAACCTATCCATGCAGTGAAACACCCACATATACACACACTATTGAACATATACACGTGCCCAAAGCAGAGGGCAGCCCTATCCACAGTGCACGGGGAGCTGTTGGGGGTTAAGTGCCTCGCTAAAGGGCACTTCAGTCATTTCCTGCTGGTCCCGACGACCTTCCCGTCACAAGACTGGATTCCTAACCTTCAGGCGACAACTGCCCCCTCTGAATGTAATTCATGTAATGTTACACCAGAGATGCAATAATATAAAGCACAGACTCTAGAGCAGTAGAGTCTTTTCTTCGTCTGGTAATCCGATGGACAAGTCTGGGTTTGACGGTTGCCAGGAGAACGGTACTTGTTTGATCGTATAAATATAATGTATTATATAAGTGTAAAGTTTGGTGGAGGGGGCATCATGGTGTGGGGTTGTTTTTCAGGAGTTGGGCTCAGCCGCGTATAGTTCCAGTGAAAGGAACTTCTAATGCTGCAGCAGACCAAGAAGATCTGAACAATTTCATGCTCCCAACTTTGTGGGAACGGTTTGGGGACAGCCCTGTTCCAACATGACTGCTCACCAGACCTCAACGCAAACTCTGTGAAGACATGGATGAGCGAATTTGGTGTTGAAGAACTTGACTGCCATGAGTCCTAACCCGATAGAACACCTTTAGGATGAGTTAGAGCAGAGACTGCGAGCCAGGCCTTCTCATCCAACATCAGTGTCTTACAAATGTGCTTCTGGAAGAGTGGTCAAACATTTCCATAAACACACTCCTAAACCGTGTGGAGAGCCTTCCCAGAAGCTGTTGTAGCTGCAAAGGTTGGGCCGACAGCATAATAAACCCTATGGGTTAAGAATGGGATGTCACTCAAGTTCATATGCGTGTGAAGGCAGTGAATATGTTAGGCAATGCAGTGTATATTCATACAGTTCATACATAAAGGCAAACTTCAGGCACGAGTATTTCCCCTACTAGGAAATGTTCCTTCATGCCAACCCTGTCAGCCAATGCGCTATAATCCCACATCTTATATAGAACAATGTGATGCAGCATGCTTCAGGTGGACTGTCCACTTCGGGAGGATAAACCGTCCTGACAGATTGACGAATGTTCCATTTCTTTTATAAGAGATCTCTCTCAACACCAGGAAAGGTTAATGGCGTTCGCAACAGCCAGAAGCACTTTCCGTTAAACGGATAATTTTTTACTTTCAGCTCCGTCCCGGCTGCATGCAGTCCAAACAAAGATCGTCTCTTTGTTAAACAACACTCAGGCGAGGCATGGTGGGGCTGGATTTGAAGCGGACCGCATGAATGCATGACGATGGGCACCGAATAGAGCCGGTGCAGTGCTGTCTCCGTCCTGCAGTTGGCGGCACTCTGACTATCTTGGATCTGAGCAAATCTTTTCAAATAATGTTCAGGCAGCGCAGATGGGCTCCGTAGATTCTTTTCAGCCCTCCACCTTGTCTCTGGCACTCCGTATCAGCTAACAGGACAGAGTTAAGACATTCAGATCTCTCTGTTGTCTGCAACATTAGCAAGAGATTGCAGGTAATAAGGGGCCTGGATGGCCATGCAATCAGTGGCTGATTGCTTTGGCTGTTCATGAGAGTGGCACTGCTGTTTGATGTACTGACCAAAGAGCCCAGAGCTTCTGTCTGATTCTCTGCCTCATCGTGATAGGAGTGTTAAACAATGCTGAGCCGCAGACGTCTTTTGTAGACCTAGAATGTAGACATGGCAACGCTTTACTCGAAGCCCGCTAAATAACATTGACGTACCGTAAACATGTAATGGTTGATATCATATGTTGACAGATTCTGTCATATTGCTATTGTCTTCACTTTTTCAGGACAGATGTTATGATGTTTGATGGCATGTCAGCTGACTAGAGTACACAGCATAAATAGTGATGCTTTGCTGGTGGATTACATTTATAAGGCCGGTTGATGTAAGTCTATAATAACAATTCCAAGCGATTAATCCACCAAGCATTAGGCTGATCTTTGATAATGTTATAACATGTATATGTGGATGCTGGTTGGAATAAGTCATTGATCAGACGTGCGCAAATCTACCACCCTGCAAAGTTTAGCTCCAACCCTAATCTAACACTCCTGATCCAGGAAATAAGAACATTAGATCCAGGTGTGTTGGATCTGAACCCTCCAGGACCAGGGCTGGGCACACTGGTGTATAGATGCATACAGCACTGTGCAAAGGTTTGAGGCACTTGGGGACATATTATATATTTAAAATATATATTTAAATATATAAGTTGTATAAGTTGTTTTTACCAGATTTGCTCAGCAAAACACTTCAAACTATATTAATATAGTAAGTAATGCTTTTACATACACCAGTGTGTTTATTTAACAATTTCCAAGCTTCTCCTTGTGGAAACAACCCAGTATTATTTGCAGTTCTCATCTAATACCTGCTTTGACTGCTCAGTACTTCATTAATCTAAATCAAGATTGCTGCTGAAAGAACTAAATACGTTCATACAATGTCTGGGGCGTCCAGGAGAAATCTGGAACTACACTTTGTTCTTCAAACTGGAGCTCAAGACATGATCTACTTCTTTCCAAGTAAGATATTTTTGCTACTTTGTATTGTATGTATGCTTATTTACATATGTTCACACTAATTAAATACACTAATTGCTCACATAAAGGCTTTTAAACAATCAGCCTAAGACTTTAGCAGAGTATTGTACTTCTGTTGGTGTGAAGGGCTTATGCAAGCGTGATGAATGCTGTGCTATAGTGAAGTGTTCCTGCAAAAATGAGCATGTGACACTAACAAGCGGTCATTACAACAAGCATTATAACATCCATCAGTAGCTAATAGCAATCTTATTAGAGGAGTGTTTGTTCACTCCGTGGCCATCTTTGTAACATCTCTGGGCAGTTACCTCCAGCCATACAAGACCAGACTCAAAACTGAAGGTCAGATCAAGCTGACTGGCTCTTTTTCATAGTGTTACAAACGTTTCCATTCATGTTTCAACCAACCATTTATAACATCTCTGGTAACAGTGACTTGACACTCTTATTATTATAGAAAATCTGTTACGACAGCATATGGCATTAGTGGTTATTGCTTACTTGTTTTAACTAAGTACTGCACTGGAGAGGTAGTGTTCCACCATACCATACAACCTTGTATCCATCCATCCATTATCTGCCGCTTAAGCTGACCCCGCTAGTCGGTGTCACTGGGGGCTGGAGCAAATCCCAGCATCATCGGGCGAAGGTGGGGTACACCATGGACAGTCCATCGCTTGGCCAAGACTCACTCACGCACTCACACCTACAGGCAATTTAGAGTGAGTGATCAACCTAACATGCATTTGTTTGGACTGTGGGAGGAAACCAGAGTACCCAGAGGAAACCCGCTCAAGCACGGAGAGAACATACACACTCCACACAGAACCTCCCGGACCGGGAATACAACCCGGATCGTCTTGCTGTGAGGAGACAGTGCTAACCTTTACACCACCTTGTATTGACAATCAATAATATTGACTATTATATTATATATTGACTATAATAATTAATTAAGACTATAAGGTGAAATTGAATGTGTATGGCCTGGTTATGTCAATTCTATGTAGCAGTGTACAGGTAAAGTATTTCCAAAGACATATTCTCAACCATACCAGCCTGGTCTCATACCAGTAATTTGTGAGATAACAGAGAAAAATAAAGTGCATGGCTAAATCATCAGTGATCAATGCGAAAATTTCTTCCCCTCAGGCCTTCAAATGGAATGCTGAGCAAGTTTCTCAGAAATAGACTCTGCCTGACACTAAATTACACTGTCACTCGTGCTATGCCATTAAAAATCCTGTTTAGTCTAGGATTAGCCTCAAACAGCCCCCTGAGCAATGACAGTATATAGACTACTGCAGTGGAAAATGTTCTTACTTAATCTAAAATAAGCACAGAAATAAGTGTTAATACGCTCAATGCTAGAGGCCTTATGATGTGAGCTGAAGCTCCTCTTGAACAAAGCTGTTGGACTGTTTGCTGTAACCTGGGTTGGCACCTGCTGTGACGAGGCAAAGCCTATACTTAGACTATTACAGAGGAAAATCATTCCTGGAGGCTAAAGTAAGCCTTATTAGAAAAGCTTTGTTTGCAGTCTGACACACCATGCCAGCATAGCAACTGATAAGATGAAAATGTTGTTGTGGGAAGTCATTTTAAAGGTTGCGAGTTCAGATCCCAGCTTTTCAGATCTTTTATTCTCTTCCTTTTATTCCTATATCTGGGTGGGTTCATAATTTTAAAGTCTGTCTACAAGCCATTGTATTTAGTGACTATGAAGAATATACATGATATGTCCAAAAGTAAATTAAAAGCTTTTATAATTAGACAGTTCAGCTACTTAAGAGGCACCCATTGCTAACAAAAATGTTCAGGTGGATGCATAATCTCCATAAAGAAGCATGGACAGTAGAATTAGATGTGGTCACCTTGACCAATGCAAAGCATCTGCTAAAGAGGTATAACTCCGCCATTCTCTGCAAGATTAGGCTATAGAGCAATTAAACTGTGTTCTCATGAGTAAAGCAGCTCAATCCAATACCTTTGGGATGAGTCAGAAGGATCCAGATGTTAAATGCTAAATGCAATCAAATCCTCACAACTGTATTCCATTATGTAGTGGTCAGTCTCCCCAGAGGATTAAAGACATACACACTATTATTACAATTAATTTCCCAAAAAATGCTGTGGAAGTCTACTATATAGACATACTATATAGTGGACCATTTAAACTCCTCTAGTCAAAAGTAAGTCTATTCTGATTTCACAGATAAGCACATTGTCTTCTCTAAAGGAAAACAGTAAGCTAGCTTTAACTCAGTGCTACACTCCAAATTTAGATTAAAAAGTTGTGTATTCCCCAAAAGAAGAGTCACCAGGATTGTGTACAGCAGAGTTGGCACTATGGGTGTGAGTGTGGACACAAGGAGGCGAGATTCCAAGTTTAAGTGCACACGTGATTCATTTTATTTCACACAAAAACTAAAAAAAAACTGAGTCATGGAAAGAAAACAAAAGATAAACATAACGGTTTCTTGAGGCTTTGCCACAAGGCTTACCCTCATCATACTAGCTCTTCTCCAGCCATTACAAGCACCACTCCTCCTACAGGTAGCTGAGAAGACCCAAGGTACGTCCGAAATCGCCTACTAGTCAGTAGGTACTAGATTAGAGCCAGTACGTACTGCTTGAGTGGCAGACTGGTAGAGCAGTTTCAGTAGGTGAGTTTTAGTAGCCACACAAGCTCAGACATACTACGTCCACCATATTGCCAGCGTTGCCACCGTAAAAGTCCTGCTATTCATTTAAAAGCTCGTTTACTGACAGATTTAGATCTTTTAGTGACACTGATCTGTGTTTTTGTCTGATTATGTATCAGACGGTGTGGAGTTGTAGCTCAGAGAAGATGAAACGGGAGGAATGTAATCATTGTTTACCTCAGCCGTAGCGCTAGCTTCTGTAGCGGCAGTTCACTAGCCATAGCTGCGTACACACAGCAGACGTTCCGCTTTTCACCATTTATTTCCTCCACTTTGAATTCATCTGCGGCTCCAGGTGAATTATGGGATAGTGCAGTGTGCTGTGTTCACCTACATAAAAATGGCTGCTGATTCAGTAGGTGATCTGGGTACCGTTCGCCTACTACTCAATACCTACTGAGTATTCAGACATACTAGCCGCGCTCGCCTACTGATTTCACTACTGAGTAGTAGACAAGTAGGCGATCTTATCGTCGAAGCCCGAGGTGTTAACTTACATATACACCCATACATATATATACACACACATCTACACAGCTGTTGATTAGTCATGACTGATATACACATATTACCGGTAAGTATTCATTTATTAATTAATTTCTTTCTTTGCATTTTTTACTCCCTTTAGGACACTGAGGCCCCTCTCCATCTCTGAAGGTGGACCCGCCGAACAAGAAACCTCGGTTCCCCACACAATCACTACAAGCTAGATGTTCTGGTTGGTACTGTTAATCTCAGTGATGGGCGTACCCTGCACCATCACAAGTTTTCATATATTTACATATAACATAAAACATAAAACACATATAACAGGCATTGTTGTATTAGAGAAGACACTATTCACCTATACTAGGTATCTGCATTGGGCTGTTATCAGACCCCAAAGAACACAAGTGAGGAAGTGAGAGAGAAAGTAGCTGAGTAAGAGACCAGGCGAGTGTAAATCTCAGGCTGTCTTGTACTCACTGGTGAGCTAAAAAAGATAAAAGGATGCTGGACAGATGCCAAAGTGTTCCATGTTGGTAAACTTAGTGGATAACGCACTTAGTAAATATCATTCAGCTTGTCAATAAATGCATGTGTACCTCTGAGGGGGCCTCAGAGTGCGATCTGTAGTCACAACAGTGGTGTAAAGGTGATACACACAATGCAACTTCAACGGGACCCCAAGAGCAAAAAATACAAATTCTAACAGCTAGTTTTAAAGTCCATATCTTCACTGAAGACAAATGTCTCAAAGAAAATTCATTTCTACATGAGCATTTTCTAACCAGCAACTGTTTTAGTTACTGTCCCTTTAAGACATATGTAAATTGTCTCCGTTCTAAATGGCTGTTCTGTATTTTGCCTCATTTGCAAAGTAGTCCAAGCTGAAACACTCCTTAAAACTTGAAACTCCTGTAGATTGAATAGTAGAGATGGCTATGTATCGGTCGGCTATGTATCGGTATCTACCGATTTTTATTTAAAATATGTGATCGGCGATTGGCTGATATTTCTCCAGTTTAGCCAATCCCGAGAGCCGATCGATGGCGTTAAACAAATGAGCCTAGTTTGTGTATTTCCAGCTAGTGTTTCATCCAGGAAAAGGAGACCTCCTTAAAACCCACTCCGGCCAGGTCCCTCCAATTCCAATCTGAACCACTAGGTGGAAATACATAACCTTTCATTTTCGACGGACTGACTAAAGCAGCGGCTTCGCGAGAATAGGTTACGGCGTCCGTCTGCCAGTGTTTTACCGTATGTGAAGCAGACTCATCCAAGCATTCTGTAAGATCTGTAAAATCAACATGTCTCGTGGGGGAACCAGAACAAACACATTTAATACTACTAATTGTTGCTTCTAGATGCTAAACACTAACAGTACAGCAGCAGCAACAGCCAGAGAACTAAAGTATTCACAGCCAAAGTGATTGAGTTTATAGAGCTAGATAACCACGTTTCAACCATGTTTCATGACTTGCTTGCGCTAATAATTGCATGTAGCCCTGCTGTGGCATATAGCCCCGCCCTCGATCGGTATCGGCTATCTGCCGATCACGCTGAAAGGTGATCAGCGATTGGAATCGGCCTCAAAAAGCCTGAAAACCCGGTCCATCTCTACTGAATAGGTAATAATGCAGATATGTTGCTTTGAGGTTGAAAACAAAACAATTCCTGAATATGCACTATTATTATTATAATTATTATTATTATGAAGTTATATATATATGAAAAAGGCTGGGAAACTTGGTTTAGGCCTTAAAAAAACACTATCAGACTCGAGGTTTGCAAGTTGGTGTCAGATAACACAAAAAGTATCCAGCAAAAACTTGTGGCGTCTCTACGTTTAGCATAAGGCGTTGACCTTATTTCTTGCAACTTATTCAAGCCTGCGAGACAGCGGGCCCTAATTCATCAGTGTCTCGCGCTGAATCAGTGGAGGCTGTTTATATAAGAGTTATGCAGTGTGAAGAAACTCTTTTTCAGAGCGCTCCTAAAAGAAGAGCCTGGCCCATCAGTTATGCCATGCCTACTAATGAGCTGCTCTGTGTCTCTCTGGTTTCTCAGAAGAATGTCCACAGCCAAGCAGAAACAGACGGACTTGTTTTTTAAAGCGGCACGTCACGAAGGATCGAGTGCAATACTGTAGATGGTTATAATTTCGGGATTCCAGCGCAGTCCTCGTGTTGTCGAATGTACTTTGTGCTCGCAGCACATCTCTGTGGTCGTGTTTTAAAGGGGAGGCAGACGTGTTCGTTCCGCTCAACCACTAATTTTAAGCCACATAAAGAAGGCCTGTGACACTTTATTAAACAGAGCTGACACCATTAACATCTCGAGGGGGGCTACACTGTCCGAGGACAAGCAGTTCATGTTTAAACCCACAGCAGCACTTTCATGGGTTTTCAAGTTTAAGAGAGATTGTTAGCACGTTTTCTTTTATATGTTATCGGAATCTTTATTTGCAGAGTATCAGATGTACGAGTGGTTTCTCTCGGGGTAAAAAAAACCCCAGCAAAATAAATGCAAACAAATACGAAATACACTATAAGGACAAAAGTATGTGGACACCCCTCCAAATTAGGTGTTTCAGCCATGCCCATTACTAATCAAGCACATAGCCTTACAGTCTTCATAGACAAACATTTGCAGTAGAATGGGTTGTAATAGAAAGAGTTTGGTTACATAGCACTGTTTTAGGACATTACCATTGCCACAAGTCAAGTTTGTGAAAGTTCAGCCCTGCTATATTAGCGCTAGTCAACTGGAGGGCTATTATAGTGAAATAGAAGCATCTAGAAGCAATAACAGAAGCTGCCAAGTGCCAGTTCTCTGCTGCATCCCTCAATAAAGAGCTCCAACCTGCCTCTGGAAGCAACATAGACACAAGAACTGTATATCAGAAACTTTAAGTAATGGGTTTCCATGACTGGCCAGCACACAAGACTAAGATCACTATGTGCAATACCAAGTGGAGTGGTGTAAATCACACTGCCACAGGACTCTAGAGCAGTGGAAACATTCACTGGAGAGATTCATCTTTTGTATATGTCAGTCTGATGGTAGAACATCATCTATTAGAATGCATAGTGCCAATAGTAACGTTTGGTGGAGGAGGGATAATGGGCTTCAGGGTTTGGGCTTAGTTCCAATGCAGAGTAATATTAATGCTACAGTATATAAATGCAATTTAGACAATTATATGCTTCCAAATTGGTGATTACAGAGAAACCCCAGTGGCCCCTGAGCCCTGATCCCATGAAACCCCTTTGGGGTAAACTGGAAAGTCCCATAATGCGTCCATGATGTTAGACTGGGATGTCCAACAAGCTCATATAGGTTTGATGGACAGTGTGAGTCATTTATGGGATGTGCAATGAATGTTATCCACCATTGCAGTCAAGATGTGCACCATGTACAGCTACGATGTAAGCAGTGGATATAAATGTAAACATATTTATTTGCAATAGGATGCAGTGTGTGTGTGTGCACTGCCTGCAGTGGTGGGAAAAGTTTTTATTTAGGAGTATTATGGCAAGAAATACACAGCGAATACAGTGGTCCATTACTATGTGTGTAATAAAGTGCATGTGCAGCTTATTTAGTAGGCTGCTGCAGTGCACACTAAATAGGTGGTACTCTGAGAGAGAGCTCCATAATAGCAGGTTGGCAGTGGAGCCACGTTGGACCCTAGACATTACAAGTGAATTTAATTAGCTGTCTGCTCCATCAGTCTCCACCATTATTGCTAGCTCATTGCTGAGTGATATCAGCAGACACGAAAAATCCAATTGGATAATGGCATGTTTTGAAAAGCTGCCACTGGATATGACGAAATATATACGAAAGCCACAATTTTCTTGGGCCGTTCCTCATAAGCAGGGGTCTGAGGTGTTGTAACCCAGCTCCTAAGGGCAGTAATCTCATTGTTGTGGTCGGAGAAAGGTGATGTTTAGGCTGATGTAGTCATTATTCCCTTTGGTTAAATATTGGTTTTTGGAACAATTTCCTTCCAGACAAACAGAGTACAAGACAGTCTTTTGTTTAATCTACCTTCCGGTATATAAATAGTTTATAGTTCTCTCACCGGTTCAACTTTTAAACCTTAACAGTGCCCCCGTTTCTCACTCGCTCGCACTTGATATTAATACATTTAAGCTTTTATGACCTTTTTCTTTCTTTTTCTTTTTTCTTTCACATGGACTAATCGACAAAGTGACACAGCTGCATCATTAACCAGGTTCAATAAAAGCGCCGCGAGCCGAGACAGGGCGTGGGTCAGCGCCGTGGGGGGACACGCAGGTAGACATGCTCTGCTCATGGGCCAAAGACCAGCGATCCCAGCAGGCATATGCCTTGCTACTGTTTATTAAGCTATTTTGTAGGCAGTAAAACACACGGAGGGGCTTATTAGGCTTTGTCTAGGTCTGAGAGGCCCCGGCCAAGCAGTTCAGTAATTACAGCTTATAAATGCTTTAATTTCTTCGCTTATTGCTGAGCGCAGCAAAACGGGGAACGCATTATTTGTACCAATTGACAATGACCGGTCATGTAAATCACGGAAGGCTTTCGCTTCACTTTCCAGCAGCCCTCAAACCCTTCAAGGTCGGTCCTTCTCTGTAATCTGCAGCGGTTTGCTCTTGCGGGAGACACCAAACAGCGCTTCCCCTTGTGTTGTGCGCTCACTTATCTGTGGGAAAGGCTCCGAACATCTCACCACCCGTTTGAGCTCGAAAGCCGCGGCTAAGGGAGAAGCGATCATTATACCAGATTTAGGCATGTTTATGTCAAAACAAGATACTACCCAGCAGACTAACACATCATATACTTTGTGAATAATGAATGATCTAATAATGTCTGGGTTGAAATGGCCAATTTAATGGCTTAGTAGAGTGATTACAGTGCAACAGCACACTGTTCTTTATGGAAAACAAATGTTGCGGGTGCGCCTGGAAAACTGGAGATCAGCACATATCGGGAATCTGTGAGGTCTCATATGGCAAAATTATATTCCGATAATTACTCCAGAAGTGTGAGAAACCCAATAGCCATCGTGCCAGGCGGTTCCACTTTGATTGAGACCAGATTGCTCGGCGAGTCTGTTGCCTTTCATTATCATATTCGTTAGGCTGCGGTTCGAGTTCGACTCGAGCTACACGCCACCAGACCTCTTCCGCTCATGGTCAGATCAACCACATTCAGATGCTCACAAAATTGATGGAGGGCTTGCAGTGCCCTACAACACTCAGGGACCAACTTTAGTTTTACTTTTATTTTCAGTCAAACATGGCCATACAAGTTTATTTTTTATTTTTTTCTATTTTTTTTATTCTATAATAAACCAGCTGTTGGAATGAAACCTTATAACTCTAATAGAAAGTGTCCAAAATCACTTTTACATTTCTTCTAAGCGTTCTAGGTTTGGTCCGATAGCCGTGCTGTATTTTAGTGAGCTGCTACTTGTTCATGATGATGTGGAAGGCGAAGCCATACAGTTCCAGCCAACACTGGGTGGCCATTCTACCCTGCTGCTGCTGTTCAATAAAATAGCATTCATGTAACACTATCAGTCCACGTCTTCTTCTTTACTGATGTAACACTGGTGTCAGAAGTTAGATAGAACCCAGTTGTGGTCTGGAGAAGAACGGCCTGGTTGCAAACTGAAAGGCAAAATGAAAAAGAGCAGCGCTACGAGGACAGCCTGCAGAGGAAAGTACATGAAGATGCTCAGCAGCAGAGACTGACTAGACGATGGCAAGTAAACATGCCTGGTTAACGAACAGTGTGTGTGAATGTGGGTGCAAATAGTTCTAAATACACCAACATTACCATATTTAACAGAAACGCAGCCTGAATAGATACATATACACTACCAGTCAAACGTTTTAGATCACTACCAGCCAAACGTTTTAGATCACTACCAGCCAAACGTTTTAGTACACTACCAGTCAAACGTTTTAGATACACTACCAGTCAAACGTTTTAGTATCACTACCAGTCAAACGTTTTAGTACACTACCAGTCAAACGTTTTAGATACACTACCAGTCAAACGTTTTAGATACACTACCAGTCAAACGTTTTAGTACACTACCAGCCAAACGTTTTAGATCACTACCAGCCAAACGTTTTAGTATCACTACCAGTCAAACGTTTTAGATCACTACCAGTCAAACGTTTTAGATACACTACCAGTCAAACGTTTTAGTACACTACCAGCCAAACGTTTTAGATCACTACCAGCCAAACTTTTTAGATACAATACCAGCCAAACGTTTTAGATACACTACCAGTCAAACGTTTTAGATACACTACCAGTCAAACGTTTTAGATCACTACCAGTCAAACGTTTTAGTACACTACCAGCCAAACGTTTTAGTACACTACCAGTTTTAGTACACTATCCGTCAACTGTTTTAGTAAACTACCAGACAAACGTTTTAGTACACTACCAGTCAAACGTTTTAAAACACTGCCAGCCAAACGTTTTAGTACACTACCAGCCAAACGTTTTAGTACACTACCAGCCAAACGTTTTAGTACACTACCACTCAAACGTTTTAGTACACTACCAGCCAAACGTTTTAGATACACTACCAGTCAAACGTTTTAGATACACTACCAGACAAACGTTTTAGATACACTACCAGACAAACGTTTTAGATACACTACCAGTCAAACGTTTTAGATACACTACCAGTCAAACGTTTTAGATACACTACCAGTCAAATGTTTTAGTACACTACCAGCCAAACGTTTTAGATACACTACCAGCCAAACGTTTTGATACACTACCAGCCAAACGTTTTAGATACACTACCAGTCAAACGTTTTAGTATCACTACCAGACAAACGTTTTAGTATCACTACCAGTCAAACGTTTTAGTATCACTACCAGTCAAACGTTTTAGTATCACTACCAGACAAACGTTTTAGATACACTACCAGTCAAACGTTTTAGATCTTTTCTTAATTTTTGGACCAGCTTTTCAGTATTTACTGTAATACCTCTTTACTTTAATAACATTTTATTACATACATTTTTTTAAGAACAATATAAGTTGGATCTCATAGCTGGTTGCATTATCTGCTTTTCACAATCCAGAAAACCCCAAACAGATTCAGTGATGTCAAGGCCTGGACTTCTTTCTTCTCTCTTTCCTGTTCTCGGTAATACAAGCAACGTATCTTCTATTCAGTTCCCTCTGAAACATCACCTGGAAAAATGAACAGCTTCTTCTTAACATCCACTCTTACTGGAAGCGAAATGAACGACGGGTGGTCTCTGACCTGTGCACAGTACTGTAAACGTTTCTCCAGAGTACAGTGTGTGAGCGTGTGTGTGTGATTATGGATATTCTGGTGCTAAGCTCTGAAGAGGTTTACAGACAGGAAGGAAGGACATAACATTGGAAGTAAAAGCGGAGGGCCAAATTAAACACTTGTCTGGTGCTGTTGGGCTTTGCTATGGTTACTGTTCTTTCACACATCTCAATGGCTCGTCAGCCGTATGCGCGAGAAGAATGCCTTTGATAAGCCAGGAGGGAGCTGTAGCCTAGCGGGGGGAACTGAGCCACTCAACCCTACACCCCACTTTACAATATGTCTGATTTGTTCGTAGCCGCCGTAAAACATGAAATTCTGAAACGGACTGGGTGCTCTCGGGCTGTGGGATCTTAATAGGGGTACTTAAATCATTATCAGCACGCACAAAAGTGCCCTCTCAGCTGAAGTCATGCTTTAGCGCAATGACTCAAGCGCAGGCATTTGCGCTTAAATGATGTCAGCTTCTTTCAAAGCGAGCGGAGTTCATTGCTCCTGGGCTACGTAGCTAATAGCCTTTTTAGCAGAAATAATTGCAATATAAATAGGCAGGGCTGATGAAATACATACTTTTGGATTTAAAGGTGTTTCTTTTAAAGTCTTCATAAAAGCACCTCGAGCTTGGCACTCCGTTTAAGTACGTGTCAAACTCTCTGCTGCCAGTATTACACAGCCAGGCTCTTCAGAGACATGCAAAGCAGAAGTGGATCCCTCCCACGGAACCCATATGGTGAGAATTCGAAAAAGTAGAACCTTTTTATTTACTTTTTTATAGGTACGAGAAATCACGTCTCAGCACGCCGTGCAAAACGGGGGGGAGAGCGTTTAAAACCGTTTCTACATATGCTAACTTTACTAGCGTCTGCCCGAGCCAGGACGAACCTTGTCCCTCCATACGGGCCATGGAAATCGGCTGATTGGTGGCGCACCTACACATGCTAACCCCAGGCAATTTTTATGAGCCAGTTTAGTTCTCAATTCTAGTAAATACTGTAGGTTATAAAATGTGAATTCTCAGCTTTACCCCCCTGGAAGGCACATGTTTACTGTATTGACATGTTTTTAGGGTCAACCGAGGGCACGTCCACTGGGAGCATTACGTTCTGTGGTAGGTACCATAATCCACCACTGTATTAACCATTGCATCAGGACCTAATCCACTGTGTACACAGCGTTAAGGCAGCCTGAGGTGACACATCATTATTTATGTGTCAGAAGGAAAGAAGAAGAGGAAGAAAATCTGGGTTTTTAGATAAACATTGTGTGCTTTCATGACAATTACCCCAACATCTTCTCTGCCTCCATCCTCTAGGTGGTCTGCTGCATTGGTGAGAAGAGCAAAAACAAGGGACTTTCCTTATTCCATGTGTTCCAAGCTAAGTGTTGCAAAGTCCATCGTGCTTGGCAAGTTGTTGTTCAGCGTCCAAGCTCCTCCTTGGGCGCTCTGTTCCACTGTGAGTTGATTGCTAATTAGCGCCTTGTTGGGTTTGTTTGTTTGTTGTTTGTGCTTGGCCTGGATACCCAGTGTTCTTGCTGTTTTGGCTAAGCTGATGCCTTTCTCGAGCCACTGATCATGAGTTGCACCAAAATCTCCCAGAGAAAGTTTTTTTTTTCCTCCATCGTCCAATCACAGTAACAGTGCTATCTGATTCTTTTGTCACTGCATATTATCAGCAAGTCCCAGGATGTTGCTGAAACCTGGTAGCTCTGGATAAACGCTGTAGAGTCTAAAGTTTATTGTGACTAATGGCCATTAAAAGGAGCAGAGTGCATAACAATGGAGTCCAACAGTTAACCCTTTAAACCCTAAGACAACACTGTGGGCCCACATTTCAATGCCTTGTGCTCATAATAACATCACTTCCTTTTTAGTTTTATAGTACTAGGGTTCAAGAGGTTAACAGATGGTTATTATATTTTTTGTTATAACTTTATAGCAAAGTTATTATAATAGAAATAACAACTAAGGTACTAATGGTACACTACAGTTCAAAAGTTTAGAATCAGTTGCCATATAATAATGATAATTACAATTAAACTAGACGTTGAAATAGCTGTTCAACGAAATTTGGTCATGCAAATAAAAAAGAGATTCTGGATACTACTCTTATTATTAACTTGAATTTAATAACTTTATTATTAATGCAAAACAGCTTAATAGAATTAATAGAATATTAACTTTATATGAGAACCATTTAATACACAGAGACCACATTTTAATTTATTTAATTTTCAGTCAAAATGTCAAAATATTTTCAAGCTCTCTCGCTTTGCCTTTTCAATGTCAGAAATAAAGCAGGAAACATATAATTTAACATAAAATTACAATGTGTAAATATAATTAAATATATACATTATATGTTTAATATTTATTGTGTCAAACTTGTTAATCAAGACACAGGCTTTCAGTTTTTTTCCACAGAAATCTGCAGGCATATTTTTCCACAACTCCAAAATTCAGTCTTAGATGTTGGCTTATCTGATGGTTCTGATGGTCTACCAATTCAAGCCCTTCTGTGTAGTACCATATATCTTTTACTCATTGGTTCTATTTATGGAAAATGTGTACCCCTCAAGTCTAATATCACCTGAAAAATAAATACCAAAGGTTGAGAAGAAAGCAGTGAGGCCTTTTAACGGTAGATAGATCACCTAGAGTTGACAAAGCTGAAGTTGGCTACCTGTTTGCCAGTTTCTGGTTTAAATTTCCAGCTAATTTGGTGCTGCAGTTACGTTCTGGCAAAAAAGCTAAAAGTTGAAAGGCCAGAAAAAGGATAAGGAGTTTGCTGTGCTGAGCAGGTGAGTAACATTGACCTGGTAGACCATTAAAGGTCTTGGCACTGTTTTGCCATATTTGTCTGCGTTAGTATCACAGCAGCAACTGTAGTCACTATTAACTAACCTACAACCAGACTAACAGTATTTACATAACATGCTGTGTCCTTGTTTGCACAAGCGTTCTAATATGGAATTTTTCTGTACAATGTTTACGAAGGATTCTTAAAAACCAAGTTTGCTGACCCAGCGTCCCTCACCTTGGCAATATGCGTCCATGCATTTGGAGGGCGGAGCTTCTGAAAAAGTGTAGTATGTTTTTATTTTGCTGTTAAATTTACATTTATAGCATTTAGCAAATGCTTCCATCCAGAGCGACATACATTAGTGCTTTGTGGTCAGTCAGAGAATATATCTCCACAAACAGTTTCATGTCCAAACTACCCTTGAGCTCAAACAATGCCAGAAACAAGGGCCAGTACTGATACCTAGAGAGGAGAGAATACAATACAGGAGTAGATACAGTACAGGTGCAATACCTATGAATACCTAGCAAGACAGAAATACCTGGAGAGAAGAGAATAACTGTAAGCACTTCCTCCCAGCGCCTGCAGAGGTTGCAGTCTCTGGAGTACTGTACGCCCACTCATCCAGTCATTACACACACCTGACAGTCATCACCACTACAGCAGTAGCACGTTACCACACCCCATATAACCCAGCCTCGCACTGCAGTCAATGCGTTGCATTGTTTGTGACAACACCCTACCTGTCCCGTGGTCACAGGCCAGCGTCTGACCAACCTCCTTGTAGGTCCAGCCTAACCTCTCATCTCCACAGCAAGGTCCTGTCGTTCTTACTGGAGCCCTCAAGGACTACGGATTTGCCGACCTTCGTGAAAACTCACCTCCTGGTGTCTGAACTCACCCCTGGCGTCTCTACCTTCGTGAGCATTCACCTCCTGGTGTCTGAACTCACCCCTGGCGTCTCTACCCTACGGGTTCCCACGCTGTGAGGTTGGTGTGACCACCGGACTTTGTGTTTGGGCTCGCTCCTTCAAGCGAGCTATCTTCCTGGCTCCTGCTGGTCTTCATGTGACTTTTGAAACTAGCGAATATAAACTGTGTTCTTACGCTCACCCCAGGAACAGAGGGCGTGGTGTATACCCCCACAGGGATCCTCTCCAGATGAGGTCCGGAACGATGCAAGGACTAACCTTTATCTGTTTGAACTGTTTAGACAGGGCCTAGCTCCTGATTTTCTCTCCAGCACTCGGGAAGCTACCCTGTCCTCCACTGCTCAGACGGGTGAACCACTCCTGGGATCCTCGAGGCTCAGTGGTTACCAACAGCGGCTACCCCGACACCTACCATGTCACCTGCTCCAGTAGCCGCTTCCCCAGGCTGTCTCGGACGCCAGCTATCCTGGTCTCTCGGGACTTTCCCCTCTGTGGGCTCAGCTCTGTGCTTTGTGTTCACATTTCATACCCTTGTTTGAGTCAATAAAGCCCTGCATATGGATCGCAGCATCATGTCCGAGTCTGATTCGTTACAATAACATACAGGGTTACATACACTATAAGTACAATATCTAGTAACCCCCAGACAGTCTTTATATCTAGAGGATAAAAGAGGTAAGCGCAGCTGCATTTTTGTAATATAATTGATTTCAATAATACAGTAGATTAGTGCTCCACAAAGTAGTTCCAGTTATGTTTACTGTTTGTTTTTTTTCCTGGAAGGTAAATAAATAAAAGCAGGTCTGAATAGCGAACACAATTAGTCCAAACTTTTGAACCATTGTTCCAAACGGTTTAACAGTAGCATATGGATTTTGTCGCAGAGGGAACAGGCTCGGAAAACTCCACTGAAAGCTTCCATAAGCTGCACAGGGAACTGACGGGAAGTGACAGGGCTGACATCCTTAGGCCTTTTTGATGTTTCTATGTAGAACCTGTCCAGCCCCTTGCTGCTGGACTGCATGCTTACCCCACACTTCCTTTTCAATTTCCTGAGTAGCCTCTCTCTCTCTCTCTCTCTCTTTTCTCTAAAGTGGCTGCTCTTGCTCTGTCCCCCCTCTTACTGTGTCTGTGCAGGTCGGCTAAAAGCCCACATTCCTGCTGTCCATGTCCCAAACCTAATGCAGAAAACAGCGCAGGCAAGGTTTGTTTGATTCATTTTTATTGGGACACTCACTCACCGATTCAGCAGTGACTTCTCCCACCAGGTGGTTCGGAATTTGACCTTTTGGCTTTGCTTAAATGTCCACTGCTACTCCGCTCTGTCCTGTTTTTTAAGGCGATGACACGTTTAGAGCAGACAGCCTGCGGGGCACTTCCATAGAAATCTGAAAGAGCATTTGTTCTTAGTGCTCTTACTTTAGTTGAGAGATGCCAAACACGGCCTCAGGGGGCAGGGCTAGTTTAGCCTGCAGTTAGAATCAGGTACAAATATGTGCAACAGCTTGAGAAAGAAAATATTTTGTCCTTAAGAGTGTCCCCTTTGGGAGGCAGCTGTCTGCAGCATTAGTCGTGCAACGTGTACAGGTTTCTGAGACGAATGCCATCCCAGTCGGCAGCATGAGGCAGCCAGCTTTTAGTTGATAAACAGTTTTTAGCTAAATCCAAAGGTAGCATCACAACGTCCTTCAGTCTTATTTAATAATTTCCAGTCTAAATGGCCATTAAGTGAGATACTAATTCACATATAATTCATAATATCGTTATTGTTAACATTATAACATTCATAAGTCAGTTCATAAAAGAATTAACTGAGAGGAAAATGGGAAAATGGGGCCTTTCATAACTGTACCAGGCCTGGTAGACCACCAGAACCATCACCCTCAGATATAAACAGCACTTAAAACTTTCATCTTTTAGAGAGAGGAGAACATCAAGCTCCACTTCAGATCTAAAAACATCTACAGGTGTTTCTCTCCATGCCTTCACTCTGAGAAGACGCCTCTATGCTATGGAGTCTGAAAGAAGGTGTAGCTGTTTAAGAAGCTCCTCGCTGAAAAAAGAAGGTACAGACATGAAAGAAGAAAGATGTGGAATAAAGTTTTATGGACTGATGAGTCGAAGTCACTCCAGTGTTCAGACTTCAACACCTGTGATCATATTCAGGATGGCTCAAATCTTGATGCCTGAGCAGCAGAAATGCTAAACCAGCTATAAGACTGAACTTTGGAGGTCTGGAAAATACTGAAGGCAAGAATGGAGACTGTAATAAACTTAGTGGACCACAATATACATGCACAAGTGTATCTCAGTAATATCTATCCATAGTCTAATAAAGTCCAATAGTCTAATAAACGTCTGCTATATTTCACCATATCTCCAATCTCTATGTAAGCTGGTGGTCCTAATCTTGGGTAGTATTTCTGTAAGCATTTCCTAACTAATCTAGAGGCTAACCTCGCTAGCCCCACCCACACAAAACAGTGTTAGAGATACTAAAGTTAAAGTTTAATCAAAAGTTAAAGGCAAGCTAGACCACCTGTCTGTAGCTGCCTGTGGCTCGTTCATTCCTTTAGCCATCCATCAATCATTGTTTGTTCATCCTTTGCTTTAATCAAACGTTCATCCACCATCCACCCAACTGCACTGTCTTTTTATCTGTGCCTTTGCTTCGCCCACCTCATTAATTCATGCATCGTTTCACTTGTACAACTTTTCTTTCATCCATCCATCTGTCTGGCCGTCCATTCTTTCACAGGTTGCTTCATTCGTCTAATTGATTGTTTATCCATGACTTTTTTTCATCCAGTTAGCGTTGCATATATGCTGGATAATAATCAGAGCTGGATAGGAGTGACAATCAAACTGCTCATTATCCACGCCCAGTTCTCAAATACATGGATTAAGAATGGGATGTGACTCCAGTTTATTTGCATGTGAAGGCAAGCAAGGGAATACTGTTGGCAATGAAGTGTCGTTCGTCTCAGCAGTTTATAAACTGTGTTTATGTAATGAAGGGGACTCAGAGACAGAGGTCAGACCCATATGCAGTTTATTTATTGTCACAATAGGGGAGAAGCAATGAGCAACGTCAGGGGCGGAGGAGTGGGTCAAAGCCGGGAGTCAGGGGAGCCAGGTGGGGAATCCAAAGGAGCAGACAGACCAGAGTAGAGAGAATGTAGCAAGGGGGTCGTTACCGGGGTTCAGTCCGGGGTTTCGGACAGAGGTATCCTGTAGAGGCAGAGACAAAACAGAGACCGAAGAGACAGGCAGGGGTGCGTTAACACGAGCTTGGCTTGGCTTGGCTTGGCTAGGCTAGGTAGAGACGCGATTAGGTGATTAAGAAGAGAAACACAAAACAAGAGACACCTGGCAAACGGGAGGGCGCATAAACATGGAGCAGGTGAGGGGCGGAGACAAGGAACACTTGACAAAAACAAACAGGACCACATGGCATAGAAGGGAGGATGTAAACAAGACGACAGACAGGGCATACCGCATACAGTTTTATGATGTTTATTTCTTTTATTTTTCATTCAAGCTCTGCTGGATGTTGAATAAGGCAGTAATGTTTCAAACAATCATTTCAATATATTTCTCTGGGCTCACTGGGCCTGTACATTGTTGGCTGGAAATGTCATAGTTTGTGCTCACTGGCTGGTCTCTGACTTTTGCACCGTGCCTTTCTCTAGCCCGAGGCTGCAGAAGCAAACCTGAAGCGTGATCCGTGTGATAAAGCGTGCACCTGCAGCCAGAAAGAAGCGGGAAATGAGACTACACAGATATCTCCAGGCCAGTTGGAGAATATTGGAGCTCTCTGTCCTTCAGGTGTCTCGCATGAAGCTATGTTACATAAATTCAGAAACCTCCTGTCAAATAAACGGGACTTTAACCATCCGACGTCCTCACACCGCCATCACTCAGCATGCTTTATATCCTATGGCAGGAGGCACCGCCGGGTAAATAATCCGTCATGCGGTCGCCTCTGTTTTCATAATCACCGAGAGCGGATCAGTCGGGTCTTTTGAAGCTCACACATGCTTGCAGGAGAATGAAAACAAGGCCGGCTCGGGAATCTGTGGATGTACACTTGGATTTGTTTGTTGAATGTGTCTGCGGCAGTTAAAGAGGTGCTATGTCATACTCGCCGAGCACAGCTTTTACATTGGCAGCAAGTGCAAGCCATCAGGAAAAGCCAGCTCTGCTGATTTCAGTGTTCAGGCCTCACCATCTGAGAGCCACTACTGCTTTGGCAGGCCGCCGTCCATTGAGCGAGCAGAAACAAGAACGTACGTGGGCCCGGCTCTAACGAATTTATTAGCTGCTTTTGGATTCCTGATGAGATTGTAAAACAGCTCGCGGATTTATCTGGCGGATGGAGAACGAACCTTTAGGAAGGCGAATAGGAGAGGAGCGCGGGCGTTACGGCACAGCTCAAGTTTTCATAGCACAAATCCACCGAAAACCCAGCGGTATATTTAACCGCGTTGGACAGGGCTGCAGCTGTGGATGGAGCGTTTGTGGTGAGAAAAGAAAAGCGCGCTCTAAGTCCAGGCCTAAGCCCTGCTCTCTGGAGCTCTCTCGATGTGATGATAGAGCTGATCTCTTTATCCCAGCCCAGACTGAAGGTTAACACGCTGATCAAAACAGAAAGGGATCAGAAACCTGCTGTACTGTTAATGGAGATTTCCATTCAGCAGCAGGCCTGAGGAGATTTCTGTGGCCAAAACTGCCATTTCGTTCTGTTTAACCGTGTCAAAGCAAAGAAAAGGCCTCCGTCACACTCTATTCTTTCATTTATTCCTAAACGTGCTGATAGATTGCGCTCATAGTGTAATATCAGTACCACTGGTGATGTTACGAGGTGTTATATACACATTGGGTTCATCTCCCTTCTTATATCTACACTCATTGTTCATGTTATCAGCTCTACTGACCATAAAGGAGCACTTTGTAGCTCTACACTTACAGACTGTTGTCCATCTCCCATTTTTTTTAAAGAATTAAAGGCACAAATACAAATAAAAATTATAACAGACTAAAGATCTCTGTGTCCTTAACGGAAGAAAAAAAACATAAATAAAATAATAAATAAATAATAATAACAAATAATAATAACAATAATATTAATGGTAATGGAAATAAAGTAAGAATATAAGAATATTAAATCCACCAAGGTTGCCAAAAGTCAAAAGAGTGTATGTGTGCAGTTCTTTTATTCCAGTTTATTCATCCTTATTTGTTTCTGTGGTGTCATATATTGTCCATTTCCTTTAATTATTATCACATATTATTCCCCTCAGTCGAAGCTGGTAAGTCATTTTTTCCAATATGTAAATTTCTCTAACAATTTCTAACCATTGCTCAATAGTGTGTTTGGGGGGGGGGGGGGGGGCAATTTGCCCCAATTTCACGTTATTGCTTTTTTTTGCTTGCTATCAGCAAAATCTTAATTACCTATCACTGTCTAAACCATAATCATAATAACCATTTTCAGCACTGTAGTGACACTCATGTGGTGGTGGTGGTGTGTTAGTGTGTGTTGCTCTGGTAGAAGAAACAGCAGAAACCTTGCTTTTATTGGTACTAGTCTCTGGAAACTCCACTGTTGTCCATAATCATATTGCAATGTTTCCCTGGGGTTTTAATAAAATAAGATAAGATAAGATAATCCTTTATTAGTCCCACAGTGGGGGAAATTCACCATGTTACAGCAGCAAAGGCATAGCAAGGCACTCGGTACAAAAGTAGATAAATAAACAGTACAGTATATACAATATAAATAATAAAAAGTCAAGAACTTTTGAGATTGTATTTACAAATAATTGCACTTATTGTATTTACAAATAAAAGCCCCTGATATCCACTGTCCTATATGATGATGGATCACTAAAGCTTCAAGGCTGTTTTGCTAGTTAAATTGAATAATTTTTTAATAAAATTTATTAAATTAAAGTTAGCCCAAAATCTGAAGCAACTGTGTTATTAATCATTGGTTACAAAACACAGTGTATATATATGATGCCAATAGTTTTGAAACCAACTGGATATACTAGAGATAGACCCCAGAGGGTGTTTGTGTCCTTGCCCTGTATTTGTAACTGTATCTGCCATTGTTCAAGATCTATTTCAGTGATTTCAGAAAATTGAACAAATGGGTCAACTTGGGCTCCACCAGCTTCATTAACCTAGCTTTAGTTTTTGACCTGTCTTACATTTGCACACTGCCATGGCCTTGTAAATCTTGTTAGTACAACACTGAGGGCATACAAAGACACAATGCCAGTGAACTGAAACACCAAAAGCTATTTAAGCACTAATAGTTGTAAATGAGGGAGGGAGTAAGTGAGCTGTAAGCCTTGTCCATGAGGTGCTTTGCAAAAAAACTGATTTGTGTGACAAAATGAGGACTTCTTAAAGAGACTCCACTTAAAAAGACCCACTTAGACAGGGTAGTGGATAACACCACAGTCTTTGGGGTTCAGTTCCCTCTAATACTTTGGACTGTCTTTGAAAAATCCTAACACTACATGAGCTTTCCTCTTAAACATGATAAATCACTCTAGATAAAACTGTCTGCCATATGAATTAAATTAATTATATTGCTCATCCAGGTAGCCTTTCTCCCTTTGAGCACCTATACTCCCCAAAATGTCCGCAGCACAGGCCAGTGATGTTGTTAAAATTTTTGTGATGTGTGAAAATGTTTATAAATTCAAATGTCTGCATTTGTATCATGACAAAGATAAGACTAGCTAACTCAATACAGTACAGTTACCAGTCATTGTATTATGTATCTTATTGCAGTTGAAAACCTATTTGAAACCTAACAAAGCAGACTAGAAATCAAAGCAGTTTGATCATCACAGCTTATACTTTTGTTCACAGTAGCCATAAAATGCAATATCTGCCTGTTGTGGATGTCCCTAATTTAAAATATGTCCTCAATATGACTAAAGGAATATCTTCATATGATAGGAATATGCAGGATTCACCAAATTGGAGGCAAACTGAATTTACATATTTGTAGATAAGCATGCAAGTCAACGTTTGAAACGCTTTTATTATGTTTTTTATTATGGTTGCGCATTGCTTTACCATACTGTTATTCGTTTTTGCTTTCTGACAGATCTTCAGGCTTGTATACAGCATTTTGATTGGATGCATGGTTTCCAGAATGTATAGGATGGAAAAGTAAGTGCCTGTCTAAGGTACTTCTGCTTGACCAACACACAACGGTTTGCATACACTGACTCAGAGCAGACTCCCAACCATGAATGCAGTGTTGGTTTAACCTGCACTCTTCCGTTTGTCGTTTTTTTTTCTTTTTCTTTTTCTTTTTTCCCTTCATTTTTGGACACACCCAAACATCATGGTTTCATTTAACGTAGAGCCACCAAACTGCCCATAATCACTTAGGGCAAGTCCCCAAGCTCTAATCCACAGACATATCCACCCACACTGTTCTATTTGTCGTTTGTTCATCCCTCATTTCTCCCATAGAATCCCATTCATTGTCAAGCCCACACAAACATCATGGTTTCGTTTGACCTACAGTTACTTACTCAGGGCAGATCTTCAAGCACACTGACCAGCACTCCTCTACTTGTTGTCTGCTCATCTCTCGTTCCTTGCACAGCTCATGCTGCGCAACCATCCTGTCTTTTTCCACCAGTCCTTTCTTCTGCAGCTCGTCCCTCTCTCTCCTCTTTGTCCTCTCATAATCATAATGCTGGGTAAAGCTTCAATTTACCAATATAATATAACAGTAAAACCATATAATATAACGCAATGAAAGTGAAAAGTGATAAGTAGCCTATGGTCTCTGTCCAAAGACAAACATATGCACTACTGTGCAACAGATTCAGTGCAATTGCGGACATTTCTGACTTTTCTAGTTCTGACAGCAGGAGATTCCTACCCTTTTTCTTCCTTCCAGGAGCAGCAGGAGATTCCTTCCAACTTAGACCACTCATTGCTTGCTAGCATCTCAACACAGTCACTACATCTCGCTCACTGAGAGCAAGAGAGAGACAATCCAATAAGAAATGGGGAAAATCTAGCAGGCCATATTCTAGCAGGCCATATGCTGCCCTGGGAGGAAGGAGGACGCTGGAGGCTGGAGCGACTGTTTCAGCGGCAGCTATTGCAGTTTTATTTTGCATTCCGAGCACAAGCAAACCAAACAAAAGCCACAAAAGCAACACTGCCCACTTTTCAGTGGCTTGAAGTTTTATTTTCTCACGTACAAGCTTTTCAATTCGCCAGTCCTTTCTTCTGCTGCTCGTTCGTCTCTCTCTCATCCCATAAGCATAATGCTGGATGAAGCTTCAATACGCCAATGAAAAGTAATGGAATGGAAAAGTGATCAGAAGTCTATGGAAAAACTGTCCAAAGAAAAACATATACAGTGCTGTGCAACTGTTTTAGGCAATTGGGAGCAGTTGTTTTTTAAAAGCCTTTCTTTTCTATTTTTTAAATATTTAAACAGTACTAATACAGTAAGTAGTGCTTATGTCAGTGTGTTTATTTAACCCTTTCCAAGCTTTTCTTTGTGGAAACAACCCATTATTTACAGTTCTCATCTAATACCTGGGCGACATGGTGGTTAGCACTGTGGCCTCACAGCAAAACGATTCGGGTTTGATTCCCGGTCCGACCCGCAGAAGATAAGATAGGGATGGAATCTAATACCTGCTTTGACTGCTCAGTACTTCATTAAGCTAAATCAAGATTGCTGCCAAAGGAACTAAATACATTCATACAATGTCTGGGGCGTCTAGGAGAAATCTGGAACTACACTTTGTTCTTCAAACTGGAGCTCAAGATATGATCTACAGCATATAGTATTGACTTTGCATTGTATTTATGCTTATTTAGTAAGTAAGTGAATTTTATTTATAGAGCACATTTAAACCAAAGTGCTTTACAAAGTCAAAGATTCATACCATCTGTTCACTACTTAAATATATAGCATACAACATAGACACAGTAACACAATCCTCCATACACAGTTCAACAGTTTAACAGCTGCTGAATGCTAACTTAAAAAAGTGTCTTTTTAGTTTTCACTTCATAGATTGGGTTGTCTGATGTCATGAGGAAGGCCATTCCAAAGTTTTGGTGCAGCACAATTCCCTTTCTGAGACGAGATCGTGGAACCGTCAAAAGTGACTGTGATACAGACCTTAACCATCTCAATGGTGTATGCATACAAAGCATATTCTCAATAAAGACGGATGTAAATCCATTTAAAGCTTTAAAAGCCTTCAATGCTAATTTATACTAGATACTGTAATGCACTGGGGGGCATTTACATCTTATTTACATCTGTTCTAATGATACCTGGTGTTCTTACTGGTGAAAATACACTTATTGCTCAAATAAAGAGCTTTAAACAATCAGCTTAATGTGCCTAAGACATTTGCACAGCAGTGTATCTCTATTTTTGCTGACTTTTATTTTCCTTCATCATTTGAATGTAGCAGCTTGCAATATGAACAATGCCATTTTACATTGTGTGAGACCTTCCTAGCAAATGGACCAATAGAAATGCTATAAAAGAGCTTGGAAAACATTCCGGTTCCATTGACTTAAATTAAAATTGAAGTATATCGTGGCCCTGCCCATTTGGAGAGATTTATTTTCCTTTGGACAGCTTAGCTAAGCTCCCACCATCGTGCTTCCCTGTAACAGAAAAACATTCTGAATGAGTGGCAGTGCTGCATGAAAGCCATGAAGGGGTTAAATGCTGCTCATGTAATGTCAGGCAAGAGTTGCCTTTGGTCTGACCCAGTGACTCCATGAAGACCCTCGGCCAGCCTCTCAGACATTACCTTAGGAGAGGTACGCACCGTGCACGCTGTGTTCCTTCACCCTGAGCAGCTGTGTAACCAGTTGCAGACCTCTCGCACTAAAATTACAGCTGTGGCAAATACATATTGCCAAAACAGACCCGCTGAAGTGATTCAATCTGAAGCATTCCTCGAATAGATACTGGTTACAATTAGGCGAGTGAAATACAACTTTTTCTCCATTCTTAGAATATTCCTGGCTTGCTTTTTTCCCCCCCTGATTTGGAACTTGCAGTGGAAAACTGGGGCCCATCTGGCTAAATTTAGAGTAATGACCATGGTCTATGTATTGTACATCGCAGTAAGAGAACGCTGGTGTGGAAGTGTCAGGAAAACACACAGAGACGCATTAAAGAGTCTCTGTGGAAATACGTTGTGTATGCCAGCGCAGACCGCTATTGACTTTGGCCGCCTGCTGCATGCTTTCCTTCTTTCTTTTGACCTCTCTCGCGACGTATCTCCAGGCTGCAGCTGGCCCGGCGCTCTGAACCGCGTTCACCTTAATTACCTGACGACGGTAACGGTACGTTCCCGGACCAAAGGCTTCTCTGTCCAAAAGCACTCAGGTCTCACTCGGTTTAGGCTCCGACGGGCCCTGACACTTCAGCAGCGGAGCCGGAGTGTGACTGCTATCAAAAGGGAGGCAGCAGCGAACTGCACAAGTTGAAAGGACAGTGGCAGGACCACAGGCTAATCCATCCCACATGCCTGACATCCTGCTCGGGCAGTGAGTGCACGCACACTGGAGTCTCAGTGGCTTTGGCCACAGAGAAGGAGAGAGAGAGAGAGAGAGAAGAGAATGGAAACAGCTCGTCCTGGACTGATTCACTGCACCCATGAACAGAGTTTACGCTCTGGATTATGTTCCACATGTGCTGCTCTGCTGTACTCGGTTCTGTTGTTGTTGTTTTTATGGTCGCAGTTTCTGTCCCTTTAGCGCCCGCTGGCCGTGCTCCGGCATGACCTGCCCACACTGGCGGCGCTCCTTTAGCTGCCCTCTTCTTCAACTTGGTCCTCGTGTTTCTCGCGCCGCTCCTCCGTTCCTTCCACTTCCACTCCAAGGGTCGTTTTCCCAGAGCTGGATTAATCCTAGCATTGGGCTGAAGTGCGATGCCAGCCGTGACTCAGCTCGCCCCAAATGTGGTGGACGAGCCAAACTATGCTTGGTGTTGAAGTTTACTTCTTCAGATTTGCTGCACGGAGCCGCACGGCTAACGTAAGCTAAGCTCACAGCCGCCAGTTTCACGTTGTTGTTAAGTCATTTAAAATAGACTCATGTGGTTTCAGACGCTGTGCGACACGTTGTTTCCTCTAGAAAAGGCACGAAAACACAGACAATGTTCAGGCACCAAGATGGCTGCTGCTCTGTTTTCACCAATGGGACATACTTTGGTTCCCGGCCAAGCCGTGGCTTTAATCTGGCTTTTGGAAATCAGACCCAAACGTCCACCACATGCCACTGGAGACCTTTCCCTTCGTTCTGTGTTAGAGTTTTATGCCTGTCCACTTTGTTGATTTGCATTTTAAGCATGTGCTGACGCATATGGAGCCAGAAAGAGCTGAGTGACTCCACACGGCCTCGAGAGCCATGCCTGTCAGGCGCAGCGTTCCAACTTCAAACGTCTGGGAGACAGCTTTTAGTAATCAGTGGTTTATGTGCCCTGAAATGAAAGTGCATAAAAATATAAAAATTGCATATGTTTGTTTCAAAAAAAGGAGGAAGGGAAATATGGTGAGATGATAAGAAAACGTCTTGTAAATCTCTTATGCAAAAGCTGACCCTGATTCAATGCCTTGACATTAATAGTGCGTTAACAAACAACAGTAAATTGGGCTGATGCTCTGTAAACTGCTCATTCCAAATCTTCTGCATGACGAACCAAACCGTAAGCTGTGCTATAAACGCAATGCCGTAGCGAGCCGCCGCTATTAGAGCCAGGCCTGCGGATCAGGCTATAAATGTACAAGCTCAAGAAACAAGGAATACAAAAACAAATTCACAATAGAGTTTGTGTGACTTCAGATCCTGACAGATATGTGAAAATCAAGTCGACGTCGACTAATTGCTGATGAAACCACAGGAGAAGGGAACGCCTTCCAACGATTGACTATAAAAATCCGACTTTACAAATCTGTGATGAAGCCAATCTCCACAGGTCAGTAGAGCATGACGTGCCCTTTCCAGCAAGCCCTGGATTGCATTGCTAGCCTTCAGGGAACCGGAGATACGGACCAGAATCTCACAAATTTGTATCCGATTGAGGCTCATCCTAGGTGGTCTTGCTGTGGCGGAGGTCTGGAGGGCCAGATAAATTAAGAGCTCCATGATTCTGTGAAAATAAAACTTATTATAGGATTACAGGATGATGTTCCCTCTCCAACAACACATGACTTTTTAATATAGCCTTTAGGAGCTACTCCCTGGAATTGCCAGGCTCCTCACCTGTTGTCTTCTCTGAGGTGGCCATGTTATTAGTGTCATAATCATGTGAATAGCAACTAGTTAAGCTTAAAGAGTCATTGCTAAGGCTAATTTCTACTGGTTCCTCATTGGGAGTAGATGGCGTTAAGTTAATGGCAATTGACCGGAACCTTTATGGCCTAGATTCTAGATCGCATGTGGATATGTGAAGCTTGTAATGCACAATTCTGTAATCCTTTATCTTCTATGCAGTAGTTTTACCATGACTCTGACTATTTACTACTACTAACTTCTGGTTAGGCCACTCGTAATCACAGTTGGTGGCATATTTAGGGTCTCCAGTAGGCCTGGAGTGATGAAGAAACTGGTCCCACCCATCTTATGTAGGATAATCTAGCATGTAAGGCCTTCAGTTCAGCTCCTGAAGTCCTAACCAATGTAAGAACTTGATTAGCAGTATCAACTTTCATTCCACAAGGAAAAATAAATATGTTTTGGATTTTGTTTTGGATCCTTTTGTCTAGAACTTATTTCTCTTACCACACTAATAATTAGGCCTCTGAAAGCCTAGTAGGCCCTAAAGGTTCCCAACTGCACTGCTAAAATGGTGTCTGTGGGTGTTTTGTGTCCTTTTTATTTTTTTCATGGAAGGAAATGGACAGACATGGGTCAGCCTCAGGCCCCTCTGCCTCGGCACACACTTCCTGCTGGCACCACAGGGACCAAACCGGCACACTTTACGAGGGAGGGGCTGGCAAGGCTTCGGGTCACAATCACAGTCGCTCTCCATGCAGATAGCAAGGCCGAGAGAACGAGATCTCCAAAGAGAGTGGAGACAGATTTAATGGGTGATAAAGTCAACAAGATGATTAATTCATGTCATTGACTTTATGAGGGGCAAGAAGAGGAGACGAATAAGAAGCGCAAATGATCTCAATTCATGTTCTCTAGCTCATTAGAAACGTTTGTGAGCAGCTCATCCATGTTTAATAAAACCACAGCCTCTCTGCTCAGTTCCAACAGTGGATGTTTTAGGAGAGAAATGGGACGGGGCCGAATCCAATTCCTAACCACAGCGAAAGCTGAGACACCATTCGAGATCGGGCCGCTCCCGTGATTGAAGAATTGGAAGCATCCTACTGTTTTGATTCACTTATGCTTATGTAAACAGCAGGGAGCGCGCAGATTTCTCAGGAAATGCGTCTGCGCATGATATCTTTGTGCACCCGGCAGTCCGGGAGCGGCAGCTGTCCGCTCAGAAATCCAGGAACATGTAACATTTTCACACCACCTGTGCTCCAGTTCTGTCGCTCAGCACCACCGAACTAGTTAGTCAACACATGCTGCTGATATACAATGGTCTGTTGTATCTATATGAGGTGAAGAGATGCAGAGTTTTAACAAAAGATTAACTTTGGTAAATCTATTGTTGACCCTACAGCCAGGGTTCCCATACCTGCTACTGGAGTAGCCCTGCTTATTATAAAGCCATAGCCTTGGACAACAGTATGTAGAGTAGCTAAAGACTTGACTTTGTTCATGCTTTTGCCCATGTCCAACAGTGTGGACAAACAGTTTGCCGGTCTAATGGAAAATGCTAACCACAATGTTTCCACAATGCTGAAGCAGTGGTTAGTATTTTCCAGAAGGCTGGCTTCATGTCAATTAAACTTTGATGCAATTTTAGCTACTTAAAACTTACATGTGATTAGCTAAACTTATTGGCCACAACAATTGCAGCATGCTTAATGAAATAACCATTCAGCACACTGATGGTGTACCATTATTCCAACTAATTCATTTCAATTGACATAGAAATAAAAATCCAGGATTGTAACAAAGTTGTTGGGAATTGGCTAGCTTAAATAGCAGGTTAACTAGCCAGCTAAAGTCAACATAGAAGTTGCTTGAATAACTGCTGTCGTAAGAGGTAGCTTTTGCTTTGTAATTGGAAGTTTATTCAAGTGTGCCATTAGTATACTTCTTTTAAACTAAAAATAAGTGAGAATGCTTTCAGTTTACTTTTTATGTACTTCTCAGTGATATACTAAAGTCAGATATACTTAAGTGAACTTGGGTTATACTGACAACTATATAGAACAGTCTAAGTATATTTGGCCTTTACTTGTACTTTATCTTTGATTGAGATATACTTAAGAAACGTATTAGTAAGTATTCTTGTCCTGCACAAAAAGGCATCGAGTACAATACTTGTTTGGAAATTTGATTTATAAAGATTTATAAAGATACAAATATGTTTCTTAATCTGAGTGTGTCTTGTTAATTTTATGTGTGTCCACTAGTGAGTAAATAAATGTTGTTAAAGTTCCATTTTTTTAGTAGAAAATACTCTTAAAACTAGTCATATACTTTAAAGTATTATGATAAGTTCACTTAAAGGAACCTACACGTATACTTTTGAAGATGAATTAACAAACTAGTAAACTAACATTAAACCCATAAGTTTACTTTTAGTGTAGATGCAGCACAAAAGATGTAAACTAGTTGTGTACTTGAAGTTTACTACTCTTACACCTTAAATGTACATAAAAGTATACTTTCATAAACTAAAAAATGGGCCAATTTAGTCCCAAGAAGTATTTAGTCCCAAGAAGTATTAAATATACATAAAGTATACCTAAAATATACTTTAACTTTGCTCAAGTTGATTTAATAAAACAAACTTTAAGAATACTTGTTGTCTGTAAGGGCAGACCCCTTGTGAACTTGTTTTGAAGACGAGGTTTTGCTGGCTAGTTAGCATGCTAATTAGCCTTGTTCGAAATCCCCTTGCCTTAAAAGCTCTGCTGAAAAAAAAAACAGCACTGGTCTAGTGCTGGTCTTGCATTGGTTTAGCTGGTCAGCCAGCTTGGTCATGCTGGTTGGTCAGCATTAAAACAACACAACATATGCTGGCTTTGCTTGTGACTAGCCATGCTGGCGTATGCTGGTTGTTCAGACAGGGAATGATGCAACTGCAGCACGAGGTTTCACCATATAAAACCAGGCCTGGCAACTTCTATTAACCAGCCAGTTCCACTCAGGAAGAGCTTATAGATATGTTAGATATGCTAGCAGGAGGATTAGGAACCGATAGCCAGGTGCAGAGCTGAGTTTGGTAAACCTGGCAATTAGCTGATGAGATGAATCACTAAACTGTTCAGTAATCCTGCCTTCCAGGGCTGGAGTTCCCCCCACATGCGGCCCACATGAACCGTCCGCACAGTAACCTTAATCACAGATTTAGCGAGCAAATAATTAAAACCTTTTCTGCGTGCACGCTCTCATATAGATATCAAGGGTGAGCATAGCATAGCACAGCTGGGATGGGTAACCTGCGGGCCGAGTGTTTTCAGACAAAAATAAGAACATCATTAAAAGTCAGATTGAGTACTCTGCCTAGCCAGACTGCTGTCCAATATAAAATATTTCGAGAGCAGCGCAGCATATGTTTTTATTAGACGCGCAGCAACGTCATAACAGAGGAGTTGATTTGCCATTTTTAGTCAAAGTTAGCAGCTTTTACATGTATTCCCAGAACCACCCTGGAGTTGTGGTCTGGGTGGCTGTACGGGTGGAGGAAATGTAACTCAGAAGCAGAGGTTTTCAGTAGTCTGTGGAGAGAAGCAAGCTTTATATGCATTTAAACTGTCCTCACTCGAATCCTCATCTTCCAAAAATAGAGGCAGAAACATGTGGGAGCACTGGCTCAGACGTGGTCTGTGCACCTCCGGAGAGGGCACTGGCTAGTTGTTTCTCTTCTAACCCAGAGTTTTCTTCACTCCATCTCCGAGAAGGTTATGCAATGTTACTCTGACGATGTTATTAGCTGCTTAAACTGTGGGCCCACACTATTGCAGTAGCCTCGCACGACCTTTCACGTCTGTTAACGGTAGTTACAGAATGGTAATCGATATAGGATATGAGTAGAGGGAACCCTCCTCCTTGTCTTCTTGTCTTTATCAGTCCCTGCTTACTTCCACAGGGAAGCGACTACCTGATCACCGGAAAGAAGGACTTAGCGTCGGCTGGTTTCTGTGTATCCTCAGTCCGACGCATGCTGAGAGCTGCTCGAGTTCAAAGATAGCTTTGGCGTTTTGCAAGCTGCTTCGCTCGCAAGCCCGTTCCCTCTCTCTCCCTCTTTTTCTCTCTCTCTCTCTTTAATTTGTGTGCTAATGAATCTCTTTTGACAATACCTGCACAACCGAAGTCATGTTCAGGGAGTCTCCCTTTCGTAAAATAACACTGGGTGATAAACCTGATAAAAAAAAACAGCACTGGTGAATAAAAGATCTGGATTAATTAGCACTAGATCAAAGTCTCCTGCTTTCAAAGCCCCCCTCTGCCCCCCCCCCCCCCCACCCGCTCTGCTCTAGCCACATGTGGTCCACAGGCTCAGCCCAGACATGTGGTTTTATTTAGCTTTGTGGAAAGGTTAAATAGGAAACTTGGATAAGGGAAAAAGCACTGAATCTTTTTATATGATGAAATTTTCAAAGTTTTGGGGGCATTTTAAAACATACATGTAAAACCATATCAGCCTTTTTGGGTTTTGTAAGTAGGTCTTGGCATGGGCCGATTTTGGCCACGAGGCCCGCTTTCTCCTTATTGCCTGGGTTTATAACGCGGCGGCTTGTGTAAAGCTAATTCTTTTCGAACTAAACGCCAGTCCCAGGCCCTATTTGATACTGGCACCAGACAAATTGTTGTGCATTGTGTCATTTTCTCATTATATGTGTTTAACAGCTCGTAAATTAAAACACTCATTTTCAGACAAAACACGATCAAAGAGACGCCTCCGGACGGCGCGTCGTATCCCGTCGGTGGGCCTGCGAGGTGCTGTTCATCCACGGCTATACGTCGTAAACACGAACACGTCCAATATTACAAAGAAAAATCTTTATTGGTTAAAATAGCTTTTTTTTCACAGATTTGATTAATGACTTTGTTTGCTATCATGCACTTGCACACTGTACAACAGTGGATTCCCATGGAATGACATTATTTAATTTTTTTCTCAACTCTCTTCTTCTCCCAGACAATTCTACAACCTCATTTGCCTTATTCAGTGGATGCCAGATCTCGTCGTGGTCCTTCAAGATCCAAGAAACAAAAAGAAATGGCAAAAGAAAAACAAAAACCAAGAAAATCAAGGGTCGGCTGTTTTTACTGTAGTGATTTTCTGCTTGGTGTGTGGTAAAATAAATTAGTTCCATGCATAACAGAGAGAGAACACTTATGCATCATACAACATCCTTGCCAAAATCTCAGTGCAAACACCATTGTAGCTGAAAAAAAGAAATCCATGAACCTCCATGTCCGAGTACCGATATGCTATGACGTAACGCTTTCTTGCGAATCGAAACTAAATCAGAAAAAAAGTCCCAATTGAAATTTCACCTACTAGTTTGTTTGGTAAGTGGTGGAGCTACATTGGCATATATCTTTTAATTTAATTGACTAAATATTAGTCCAGCTCTAACAAGCAGTCTTCTAAAAACTCACATTTGTGACACAGTTAGCTTGATTTACAGTACTAAAACTCTATCTCTCAAGCAGCAAAGATTACATTGACTTTTTTAAAAAAAGAGAAAGAAATCACTCACTCCGAGGGTAAAAGACAAAAAAAATAACCCAACTAACTTGCCCTATTCTTCCATTCGAAAAAATACATAACGTGAAAAAAGACATACTTTTAAAAAACAAAAAAAGAGGGAAACAATAAAGCCTTTCTCTCAGAAACAAAAGAAAAAAAATAATAAATCAGATACTTCTGCCCACACCAATATAACAAACACGAAATAATCAAACTAACACCACATATATTCAAAGTTTATCAGGAAAAAATGACAGTCCACTATGATTAATAAAAAAAAGCAACCTCTTGTTAATGGATGTATTGCTGAAATTTGGGTAATTGTCAATAAATATGCAATTGGCTCGGGTGACGTATTACTGTTCTTACTTCACGTGAAGCGTTACTCATATGGATATGACCTTGAGTAGTAGTCAGTCATCTAGTGGATAAATAAATACTCATTCATGAACTTCAGCACTAGGAACCTCACAGGCCCTGTTTTGACTAGATGGCCTTGAAGTCATAGAGATGAGGAACATAATGTGTTGGGGGGGGGGACTGAAATACGGGCTCTTTTGAAATGGAATGTCATTATGTGGCTGCAGGACAACGCAAGATAAATCAATCACATCACCAAGGCATATTCTTCCGGTTCGGGGGTGTGTGTGGGGGGTGGTTTGAGGGTTAGGCGGTGGTAGGAATGCGGGACTGTCGGGAAGTGACGTGAACACGCTCGCCCCCCCTAGCTGTTCAGCTTGTTAAGGCAATGTTAGCGCCGCTAGTTTCAACATCATCATTAATTAAGGAATAGTACCTCCAGCAGTGTGAGTAATTTTATGTCTCTAGAGTCTAGAGTGAGGGGCAATAGTCGTCTGCCCCCTCCGTGCTCTCTGTGTTCTCTAGCTAGACGTCCAGGTCGTCCGGCCTTATTCGACTGCTCATCCGGCTGCTGGCTCGGCTGCACGGCCGCGGATCCATCAGGGCCAGGGGCTGCATTTCGTGGCCCGGCGTTATTTTCTTGTGCTCCTGTGTGTCGTCAGGGTAGTCGAAGGCTTGGGCGTGCGAGTTGGAGATGGTGCTTCCATTCTGGCCCAGTCGGTTCTGCTCGGTGCTGTAGTTGGCCCAGTTTTGCTCGTTGGCCTGCTTGTTGTAGTTGCGGCAGGAGTTGGTCCTTTCGCCCGTGGCTAGTTTGTAGCCCGGAGGCGACATGGGAGACAGTGGGGCGGTGGGCGAGGAACACCCGTTGTAGTAGGCGTACTTGGTGGTGGACAGCTCCTTGGGTGTGGGGCTCAAGGTACCGCCGGACGGGTACTGGTTCTGTTTGCCCTTGACGCGGTCCTTGATCCGCTTGAAGAACACGTAGAAGAGCTCAATGACGTTGAGCAGCAGGGAGACCAGCGAGACCACTAGCATGAAGATGATGAAGACGGTCTTCTCGGTGGGCCTGGACAAGAAGCAGTCCACCCTGTGAGGACACGGGGAGCGCTCGCAGGTGTAAACTGTAGACAGGCTGAAGCCATAGATATACCACTGGATCACCAAGAAGCCGATCTCGAAGAGAGACTTGAAGAAGATGCTGACAATGTAGGTGCGCAACAGCGCCCCCTTCATCTTCACCTTGCCGTGCTCCTCCAGGCCATGCTTGAGCTTCTTCAGCTCGATCTTCTTCAGAGGAATGTCCACGTCGCCGCCGTCGTTCTGCACGGCCTTCAGCTCCTCCTCCTTGCGGTTGAGCTTTTGCTCCTTGCGCATCAAGTAGAACACGTGCGCCAGGTAGAGGAGCGTGGGCGTGGATACGAAGATGATCTGCAGCACCCAGAAGCGCACATGCGAGATGGGGAAAGATTTGTCGTAGCAGACATTCTCGCAACCAGGCTGCTGGGTGTTGCACTTGAAAGCCGACTGCTCATCACCCCAGGCCGACTCCACAGCTGTTCCCAGAACTAGGATCCGGAAGATGAAGAGAACAGAGAGCCAGACCTTCCCTCCGGCCGTGGAGTACGCCTGCACCTTGTCAAGGAGCCTTCCCAAAGCACTCCAGTCACCCATCTTGGGGGGAGTTCTTGCTGGAAAAAAAAAACGTGTTAAGATTAATTATTATGGAGTCCAAAAGCATTGTTTATGATACATGTCCAGATATCTAACCTTTGCAGTTGTATATGAAAACAGGGAATATCTCTCTTTCTGGCTAACATCTAAAGATGGGGGGGGGGGAAATCCTACACGGGCATCCAAAGCGTAACCAGGCTCAGAAAACAGAGGAAGCAAAACGGGGTCTTAATAGAAACCAAACAAATCTTTTAAAATACTTTTCCTTGAATAAATATAGACATAACATTTTCTTTATTATAAAAAAAGAAATATTGAACCTGTTGAAGAACAATTCCAACATACAGAAGGTTCTTTGAGTTCTATATATAACCTTGACCAAATACCCTACGATGCTCACTCAGCTGTGTATAAACATCTTTTCATTTCTATGGCTTACATATAATTACACACATAATACATATAATAGAGAGACAAAATCACATGTGAGTTGACTTTATGCTACAACTGTCTCCAATGAGCACCTCATGAACAATAATTGCTGCTAAACATTTCTTAAAACAGACTACTACAGTGACACGGTGATTATTAATATATTCCCAATCCTCACTACTGTCACAGTAAAATCTCCATTTTTGTCATTTTTCATTTTTTCCCATGATTTAAAAGTAACCATGGCCCTTCACACTGTGTGCAAATTTAAAGGCGAACAGACGAAAAGTAATGCTTTAAAATGATTTGGAAGGCCGTCTGGTTCCATTGACTTCCATTAAAGCTGCTGCAGGTTTTTTGCATCTCCTGTAAAGTTGGCTTTTTTAAAGATATGTTTGGTTCTGACAGCAGTTTGGTAACTGGTGGCCTCAATATATTAACTTGTGGCCACGCCTTATTTAAAAATAAACACCATGTCACTTCAGGGGCTCCATAGATTACTGTCAAACGCTTTTAGGTTGGGTTGAAATAGCCTCCATGTCCCGAGGAGCTCGTTCCATCCTGCGTTTATTCTTTTCTGAGGTGGAGACGTCAAAAGCCCTGAGGGATGAGACAGTGGCTTTCTATTCTATTTGTGTGTCTGGAAGAACAGCTCTCCAAACCATGGAGGACCAAACTTGTGGACCCAAACACCTCCAGATGGGGCCAAAAAGTATATAGGTTTCTCAGTAGTTTTGGGATTAAAGTTCTTCACAGAGGAGTGAGCCTGTGAGACCCACAGTGGTCCTAATGAAGCTGAGAGGAAAGTCAATGTATAACTAATAAAAGCAGCAGCTCCTCTGAAGGCTTTCAGTGAAGATTCCAGGCGAATTTTGTAGAACATTCCCAAATGACACTTTCTGGAATGTTATTGGATGTTATGGAAAGTTATTCTAAGTCTTCACAGCGCGTGACATAACCCAGCAAGAGAGGAAAGTCATGAATGAAATCGGGCAGCCGAAGAGAGCGAGGCTCAAGTCGGCTTCTCGGTCGAATTTCGCCGTTCCACCTTAAATGGCGCAGCTGCTGCGCCATTTAAGGTGGAACTGCGAAATTTTAACGAGAAGCCGACTTTCAGCGTCCTGGGGCAAGATGTAGAGAGCACCCCGCTCTGATAAACCCTAAAGGTGGTTCAAATTCGCGTAAAGGTGGAAAAAAAGTTTTAAAGTGGGAAAGAAAAGTTAAAAAAAAAGTTTTGTTCACCCACCTGGAGAGACACCGAGAAGCAAGAAGAGAGCCCTAAGGGACTTTCTCCGTCACTTCTTGGGAGCTCACGCCGCTTTCTCCAAAAATCCTTCCTCGGGCGCCACAGACGAACTGAGGCACACTTGTCAAACTTTCCTCGCTTATAAGAGACTTTGGTGCGGCGTTGAGGAGGAGGGGGGGGGGGGGGTGTTGGGGGGGAGGAGGAGGAGGAGGAGGGGTTGGGGGAATTGGAAGGGGGGCGTGGGGTGGGGGTGGGTAGGGGTAGGGAAAGCGAGCACCCAAAGTTGGAGAAGTCACGTGAGTTCCAACGTCAGAACAGAAGTTTCTTTGGACCTTCTTGCACCAGGTTTATGGAGATTTTCTTGGTGCCCTGAAACAAACTTCATGTTCTAACGTGCCACACTTGGTTCTAATTTATTAGCAGTTTTTATTCTAGTTATAGTTCTAGCTGAATATATATATATATATATATATATATATATATATATATATATATATATATATATATATATATATATATATATATATATATATATATATATATATATGAGAGAGAGAGAAAGAGAGAGAGATAGATGCTGATAAATGTGATATATATATAAATATATACATGCACACACACACACACACATATATATATGCTGATATTCTGCTTGTATTTCCTAAAACTCTTTATTGCTCATTATATTATATTATATTGCCTGGATCTGTTTTAGACTCATTATTAAAAAAACAGTACATAGATCAATTGCAGTAAAACAAATAAAAGTCCTTGATTCTTAAAAGTGTCTGAATACAGCCATTTGCTTGGCTGGTAAGGAGTTCAGCACACTCAACAGGTGACTTGCGCCCTCTGGTGTACGACTTCTTTAATTATAATATTATGACTGCAACCAGGTGCTGTTTACAGTTCGGCCTTCGCTTCTCCCAAGCTGCCGCTCATGTGGGCGCCTCCGGTCTCCATGCTCTTGTTCATACGGTTCTGCTTCAGACTGTCGGCCGCCTCCAGGGCTATGGAAAAGCTAGGCGGCATGTACTGGTCTCTGGAATCGTAATACATCACAGCCTTGTGGGGTTTGGCTCGCCTGCTAATCCTCTTGCACATGAGGTAGAACACCTCCAGGACGTTCAGGGCCAAAGACACGCAGGCCACCACCAGCATGAAGATGATGAAGATGGTCTTCTCTGTGGGCCTGGACATGAAGCACTCTGTGGTCAATCGACAGGGAGACTGTGTGCAATGGAACTGGGGGATCATCACAAACCCGTACAGGTAATACTGTCCGAGGATGAAGGCCAGCTCTAAGATGATTTTAAAAAACAGCTGAGTCATGTAGCTGCACAGCAGCCTTCCCTTGATCTGGACTTTACCGCTCTCGTTTGTGTACTTCGGCGACTTCACCAGCAAGTTGCTCTTCTGCAGCTCCCTGAGCTTGTTCTCCTGATGGATGATGTGGACGGCATGGCCCAGGTATAGCAGAGTCGGAGTGGACACGAAGATGATCTGCATGACCCAGAAGCGAACGTGGGAGATTGGAAACTTCCAGTCGTAGCACACGTTCTCGCAGCCAGGCGTGTTGGTGTTGCACACCATGTCTGAGCGCTCGTCCCCCCACACGTTCTCAACTCCTGCTCCCAGAACCAGGATCCTGAAGATGAAGAGGACGCTCATCCATATCTTTCCAATGACAGTAGAGTGGGACTGCACCTTGTCCAGTAAACTCGAGAGAAAGCCCCAGTCTCCCATTCTCGTTCAGGGTTAATCTAGAATAATTAAGAGGAAAGAATTGTTACTGAATGTCCAGTAATTGTATCTGATGTCACCAGAAGTAACTCATCGCAAATAATAAGTTGAAGGGTCTAACTGCTCAGAATGGAACACACAATCATGTATTCTATATGCTAGTATATAGTATATGTGCTAAATATTAAGAGAACTTGGACCTATAACAGTGTACATGTCTAATACTATTACAGTATGACATATAAACCAAATGCAAATGTTTTGTTTCCATCCATCCATCGATTATCTGCCCCTTAATCTCACTAGTCGGGGTCACGGGAGCCAATCCCAGCGTCATCGGGAGAAGGCGGGGTACACCATGGACAGTTCGCCAGTCCATCGCATGGCCAACACTCACTTACACCTACGGGCAATTTAGAGTGACCAATCAACCTAACATGTGTTTGGACTGTGGGAGGAAACCGGAGTACCCGGAGGAAACCCACTCAATCACGGGGAGAACATACACACTCCACACAGAACAGCCCGGACCGGGAATCCAACCCAGATCGTCTTGCTGTGAGACGACAGTGCTAACCACTACACAACCATGCCGCCTTGTTTTGTTTATTATAAATAATGAAATAATTATTGTTGCACTGTGATGATGTCGAACACCAATAACATTAAAACCACCTCCTTGTATCTACACACATAGTCCATTTTATCATTTTACCATTTTATTTATTTGTAGTTCCACACTTACAGACTGTAGTCCATCTGTTTCTCTATTTACTTTGTCACCCTGTTCCTCATTGATCAGAACCCCCAACAAACCACCACAGAGCAGGTATTATGTGGGTGGTGGGTCATTCCCAGGTGGTGTGTTAGTGTGTGTTGGGCTGGAATGAGTGGATCAGACACAAAAGTGCTGCTGTTGGAGTGTTTTAACACCTTAGTGTCACTGCTGGACTGAGAACAGTCCACCAACCAAAACCATCCAGCCAACAGTGTCCTGTGATCAGCGTCCTGTGACCACTGGTGAAAGACTAGAGAGTTACCAGCAAAGTAGGAGTGTCTAGTAGAGTGGACAGTGAGTGCACACAATGTTTAAAACTGATCCACACATACCAGCACAACACACACTAACACACCAACAGCACATCAGTGTCACATCAGTGAATGAGCCACCTCCTTATTAATACTGGCTTTGTGGTGGTCCGTTGGGGGATCATTGGAGAATAGGGTAACAAAGTAAATAGAGAAACAGATGGGCTCAAGGGGTAAAAGGGGGTAAACTATGTATGCAACAAATCAGATGGACTACAGTCTGTAATTGTAGCTCAATGTGTGTAGATATAAGGAGGGGATTTTAATGTTATGGCTGATCCGTTGTAGATGTTTGTAGTCAGTCCTACCGAATATAAGACAGATCTAAAAGATATATAAAGTTGTTGTCTTGGAGTTAAACCCATCCATCAATCCATTAACTGCCACTTTATCCCGCTAGTCGGGGTCATCGCACGGCCAACATTCACTCACGTACTCACACCTATGGGCAATTTAGAGTGAGCGATCAACCTGACTGCATGTTTTTTAGGGGTGTAAGAAAATATTGAAAATATTGAATATCGGGATATTTTGTTTGGTGATACTGTATCGATTCTCAAAAACACAGTATCGATACACAGATTCCTGGCAGACTGTAAATCATTTTGTGTTGTATTTAAACCTCTGCACACTATATGGCATTGTTGTAATCCATTTCAGCTCCACTCCAACATTAACAAGCTGCACATGGGCGCAGTGCTATTGTAAACATTGATAAACCTGTTCATATAGTGGTGTGTTTTAATAATAATATTTGAAAAATCACAATTTATCACGTTGCTTACAGTATCGCAATATATCACGATATACTGAATCGTGACCGCTGTATCACGATACGTATTGTATCGCCAGGTTCTTGCCAATTCACAGCCCTAATGTCTTTGGACTCATGGGAGAAAACTGGAGTACCCGGCGGAAACCCACTCAAGGGGAGAGCATGCACACTCCACACAGAACAGCCCAGACCGGGGATTGAACTCGGATCGTCTTGCTGTGAGGTCTTTAAAGTACTTTACATTGAAAGTAAAGATAGTTTTTGCTCTCCTCTGTAAAGTTACTATTTTGGATATGCCTGTTTTCTTTGGACAGCGACGATATTCAAGTTAAATAAAATATTTTGCTTGCTTTTTACTGTGGATGAGTGAAAGTGAGAGAAGCCCTTTAATGCAAAAATCTCAGCCTCCTAGTAAAAAGAGTTTGTCTATTTGTACTAATATAGAGACTATCATGTTTGCATTGAAACATATTTCACTGGTTATTGGAGCTGTACAGCACAGTGGGGCCTCAAAGCCTTCACAGCCAGGGTTCCCTTTGAATCCAGGCCAGTAACCTTTGGCCACATATACGGTTGGTATAGTGTAGTGGCTAACATATCTGCCCTACACATTGTAGGTTGGAGTTCTTGGGTAAGCACTCTACACTATACCAAAAGTTTAAACTGCAAGTCGTTCTGGAGTGTCAGCCAATTGCTGTACCCGACCCCCCACCCCACCCACCCATATTTTATTGCTTTTGACATTCAGTCTTTTTCGACGACTCACAGTTCGTGATAGTGCAGATATTGCATGAGTATTACAAATAGTAATGAAGCTGTGTACCTTCCCCACCCATAAGCCCAAGCCAGCGAAGTGAATGAGGAAATGATATGTGGTGAAGAAAAAGGGAGAAGGAAGGAAGAAGGGAAAAAAAAGGAAGAAAACAACAATAACGAGAGACAGAGGACAGACGAGCTAGGCAGGCACACAAACAGCAGACAGCTTACAAGAAACATAAGAAACAGAGAGAAGAGAAAGTGAAACAGGGCTTTTACACTCTGGCTTTGTCTATGCTGTGGGTACATGTGAAACTTTATACACATTTTATGGTTTACAGGAGATTAAAACATCTTTAACTTTTAATGTAAGTGAATAGAAGGAGATACCGTGCCATTTTGAAGCGTTCCTATTGGTCCATTCATCATACCAGTAACACTAAAAACTCTGACTATAATGTAGAGACTGAGACCTCAATGATTCAGTGTTATTTTCAGATTAACTGCAAGTCTTTCCAGGTATAATGTGTTATTCTCAGGGTTTGAAATCCCGCCCAGTGTTTGGGGGTCCCATGTTGGCTCGCTAATCCTGTTGACTGCTCAAAACACGTGGTTTAACAGAAGCTCTTTTGTAGTTTGGTCGCTTATCTACACATTAACTGAGATCTCACTCATCTCCTCTTCTGTCTATAGTTTGAGAAGTTAGTAGTACTTAGACACGTTCCTGTGAAGGACCAGTTGGGGGAACTAATTTGCTACAGTGCCACCATGAGGCAGACCAGAGCTGCAGCTCTAGTTAGTTCAGAATACCTCCCAGATAAGTCAGAAGCTCCTAGATTGTGGGTGAAGCAACTGAGCAACAATGGCATAACGTCATAATATGCTTAGTTTCCATGGACTCCTCAGAATATTGATTTTGTGATGTTCAGATGATCCAAGAGGTTAATTGGGAGTTCCGGCCCCCCCAGGACACCCTGTTTGTCTCACCATGGTTATGCTGTACTTAAATGTATTCTGTATGTTGTCCACTGTGTGTGTGTTTCATGATCTGATGTGGGAACAAAATCTTGTGTCTTTAAAATGATAGCTCTACATTTTACTTTAAGTGTAAGTCAATGGAATCAAATTTTTAGGCATGTAAAAATCTGTCAAGGCTGTCCTTGTAAAGCTGTAAAGCTGTTAATAGAGAATGAGAAGCAATAAATGGAATAACTATTTCAAAAACAAGTATAAAGCAATAAGTATTAAGCAATTTAAATGCACTAAACTGCATTGAAAAGAAATGAAGTAGAATTCTTTGCCCTCACACCTGTTCAACAGTTTTTCAAGAAATTTTGAATATTTCATGTAGGAGACTTCAACAATTCAGCAACTGATTATAACAGTTAATATCCTCCTGCGATGTAGAAACCAAATCAGGCAAGGGTCAACAAATTTCATTTAAATCATTTCAATTCCAGGTGTCATGAGGTACATATAGACGTCAGGGTCTGCTACAGTCTCTGGACAGGACTGGACTGTTTCTCTTGTTAAATCACTGAAACAGGCTAGGCTGTTATATCCCCCGCCAGCCACTAGAGGCCAGACTCCACTCACTATTGATGGAACCTCATGGATGGACATTTTTTTCTGTCTAGGCCTTTTAGTCCTTCTTTATTAACCTTCAGAATTCGCTGCTGTTGGAACAAAACCTTAAACCAATTTCCCGAGTGATAACTTTGAATGTAAGCCAATGTCACCAGAATTTACCAGAAGTCATTTTGGGCCATTTATTTTGATCCATTCATCATGAAATTTAAACTCAATGTAACATGTTTTTTTAAAAATGTACCAAATAAGGTTTTGTTCCACGAGTGGCAAACAATTATTGTGTTATGGAATGCCAGCACACCATTATATAATTCTTAATATAGTTACAGCTTTTATATTTTATTTACACTACAAAAACAGACTGAAGTACAGAACCTGTAATGTAAAGAGTTAATGGTATGGGCAGCCAAACTTGTCAATTTAGTTAAATACGATGTACAATCAAACCACAATGTGAGGATCCATGAGATGTAAGTTGGGCCTGAACTACTTTTTATTCTTGCAATATATAAAATAATGTGATAAAGCTTAGTGGAATGCTGAGAGCTCCAAGTGAAGTACCACACTAGTGTTCAGAAATGACCATGACCTCAAAGATCTCCAGTAGCTTCAATAAAGGAAATTTTATGATCTGATGTGGGAACAAAATCTAGTGTCTTTAAAATAATACATCTACATTTTACTTTAAGTGTAAGTTAATGGAACCAGACGTTTTTAGGCATTTTCAAATGATGTATAAATCTGTCAAAGCTGTCATTAGACAGAAAGTAAAGCTGCTAATAGAGAATTATGAAGCAATAAATGGAATAACTATGACAAAAACAGACAAACAATATAAACGGAGATAAAGGATGTGCTGTGTTTTCAGTGATTTTCCCTGAAGGTACATTAATTAAATATTAAGCAATTTAAATGCACTAAACTGCATTGGAAAGAAATGAACTAGAATTGTTTGCCCTGCACACCTGTTCAACAGTTTTTCATGTTTAACTTTTTATCTCAGCAAGACATTCTGGATATTTCTTGTAGTAGATTTCAACAATCCAGCAGCTGATTTTAACACTTAATATCCTCCTGTGACATAGATCTCCAGAAGCTTCAATAAAGGAATTGTATTAGTTGCACTGACACTATACACTCTGTCTTGTCTCCAGGAGTTTTCTCTTTCTATAAGGTTAAGATCCCATTTAACGGACCTGGTTGTACTTTTAAATATACAAAATGTGTGTCTTGAAAAACTAAACCTTTACTAAACTAAACAGTACACTATGTTTTCTGACAACCTTGTAAATCTTGTAAGCTCTAAGCAAATCAAATATGGTCAACATTAAAGTATCACATTTGTTGGATGGATAAAAACACACAGGTGCACTGATTAATGTATAAAGAAAGCAAAATCTGAATTTATGGTAACCATATTATTGCAAGACCTGTCATTACTGTCTGAGATTGTTCGTTATTAGTGGTTTACTGTGACTGAAGCTCAGGGTGTCTGACAAAATTACATAAAAGGGCATCTCAGAAAGTGCTGACGGAGGTAGTTTCATGTTCTGAAGTTTTTATTTCTGTCCATCTGATTGGTCATATGACATGTGACTGAATTTTACTAGGAAAACATTTCCTGCTGTCTATAATCTGAAGGCCAGTTCCCCTTTTCACTGGTAAAAGTACAGCAGATCCTGGTTAAGTGAGTTTACCATTTTAGTGACCGCAGCATGAATTAGCCATAATTAACATAAGATTAAAGATTTCTAATAATAATAATTCTCTGTTACCCTAAATAAGATGTTTCCCAAACGAGTGCTATGATATGAAACAAAGGACAGAAAAAAAAATCTGTAAATAGAAAATGAGAAGCAAATGCTATGAATAACAATAAACGTCACACATCGGAACATAAGCAGTTTGACATTATCATCCAAAACATAAACAAAAATATATATATTTTTAATGTGATTGTATGTATTGTATAGCACGATAGAGATACATGTATCATATATTGTCGTTTAAGTAAACTTATATATATACATTATAGATACATATCCATATATATATATATACATATACATATATATATACATACATATACATATATATATATATACTACTGCTCAAAAGTTTAGGATCACTTTAGTATTTCAATTCATGAAATTTTCATGCAATTCACAAACTATATTGTCCATTTCACAATTAATGTAAGTGTATCAGATGATTTTTAAAGAATAAAAATGTTTGTATTAAAGCCTATTTTTGTATAGAGGCTTATTTTGCATATAGTCCTATTATCAGCAATTCTCAGTCCTCTGTCTAAATCTCACTGGTATTGGGCTAATTGGTTGTTAGGACACTCTTGCTCAATTGTGATGCACAGCTGAAAAACATTCTACTAATAAGTGAGTATAAAAGGGAGAACAACATTCTAGGTTAGTTTAGTATCTGAAGAATCAGCAGTTGATGGCTTGCTGACCGGCTCAAAATGGCCAGAAACAACTTTCTTTAGAGACCCGTCAGTCCATTGTTGTGTTAAGGAAGGAAGATACTCCATTGAAAACAAGAACATTGCACTGTGATCCCAAACTTTTGAGCGGTAGTGTATATATATATATATATAATTTTATTTGTCACACATTGACATTTTGAAGTAATTATTTGCCTAATTTACTGATTAATTATCATGTGAAACACCTTAAATAGTGGTGTAAAAAAAAAAAAGTAAAAACTCACCCGGACCAGTCTGTCAGATGGTGAATCCTGAGATTACAAAAAGAAAGTAATAATGGCAATAATATAGAGAAACAAATCTCTACTCAAGTTTGTGTGTGCCAGTCAACTTACTATAGGCTTCTGAGCTCAGCAACTCTGAGTGTGAGCTTCCTATTTAGGCAAACAGCCAATCACATGTATCTGTGCTCTTAGGCTATCATATAGTGATGTGTAATACTTCACTCCACCCAGTCGCGGTTGTCCATTAGCACAGACATTTTTACACGCCTTAATTAATTTCTCAAAACACATGAAATTACAGTCAAAAGTTCACAGGTTGCAAAAGAATCCCACCGTCATCACCCACTTACTGGAATCACAACGTTTATCACTAGAGGGCAGCATCGATATAATATATTGATATTTTAAAAAAAGTGTGTCCGTGTTCAGGTTTCTGCACAATTGGAGCCCAGCAGCTGTCCTGTACATTGTATGAACATTTCATGATGATTGGACCAATACGATGCTCTAAAATGGCTTTTGCTCAACATTACATTACTTTTTTAATTTTTCGGTTATAGTGATAATATACATCATCAAACCTCATACTTCCATTTCATACTTTTTTAATTTTTGACTTAATTTGAAAATGTTTGTTGACCTTGACGTTGTGTGTAAATATCATGATGAATGTATCAAAAGAAGTGGCCCAAAATGCTACATTGACTTATAGTTCATAAATAAATACAGTATTTTACTGGGGTTTTCTTTCTTGTTCTCTTTTGATTATTCTGGTTCTCTTAATTAAAACCTTCTTCAGGAAAATAGGTTTGTTAATATCAGCACTTAAAATGAGTTATCTACGCAGTCTAAGCAAAGAGATCCAGACTTCCCTCTCTCCAGCCACCTCCTCTAGCTCCTCCAGGAAGGATACCGAGGCATTCCCAGGCCAGCCGAGAGATAGAATCCCTTTAGAGTGTCCTAGGTCTTCCCCAGGGTCTCCTCCTGCTCGGACATGTCCAGACCACCTCCACAGGGAGGCGTCAAGGAGATATCCTAACCAGATGCCTGAACCACCTGATTTGGTTACTCTCAATGTGGCAGAGAAGCGCCTCGACTCTGAGCCTCTCACGTACAATCGAGCTCCTCGCCCTATCTTTGAGGGTTAAACTCAATCTAGAATAATAACCACATACTAACAGGAGACTGTTTTTAAGGCTTGCTCAGACCAGAGTGTACATTAGCTGAGTAATATCTTTAACACTCAAAGATTAGCATTTTTAGAAATCATAAGAAATGTGTAATCACCTTCGTTCTTCATAAGAAATGTATAATTGCAATTAATATTACCCAAATCCAAATTAGTACAAACCTTGTGCTGTTCACAATCAACTAATTAAACAAGAAACATTAGCTCAACACAACCAATATAACACATGGTTCCTCCAAACTCAGCACCAGTTATTTGCCCCTTTCTCAACCTCTCTGAGCTTTTCTGAGGAATCTTAGCCCATTCCTTATGAGCAACAACCACCAGTTCAACAACATTCTTGGGTTTGCGTGCTGTTTCCTCCGTCTTCCAATCCCACCAAAGATTTTCTATTACGACTGTCAGGGTCACTCTGAAACCAAGCCTTGGTGGACTTTTATTCTTAGTTCATTCCTATTCATAGGATCATTGTCCAGTTCAAGTCAAGCATCAAGTGTTTTATTGCTTTTCTTCAATATACATTGGTATGAAATATCATTCTTTAGGCCTCATGGTAGAATCAGCAACAGCAGCACAATGTACAACATTACATAGAGGGCACAACACCGTGAAACAATACAGAACATGTAATAGATACACCAGACAATAAATATACAGAACCTAAATACACAAGTCAATAAAAACTGTACAGGACGGTATATGAATTGGGAATAACATTTAGTAGCAGTCAACGACGAAGAAGTGCAAACATTATGATAGGAGACTCATAGTAGAATTAAAGTTAAGAAATGGTAATCAATCAAATCAATCAACCTTTATTTTCCCTCGGTAATACATTGAGGGTAACCTTTATTTACAATGCATCTGAGCATTTACAACTTAAAGGAACTGAAAATACATAAAAATTATAATCAATATTTAATCAAGAAAGCTAAAATAAAGAACTTCATGGGGAAGAAGCTGACGCGGAGTCTGGCGGTGGTGGAACAGAATCTCTGTTTTTTTTTTCTTCACACTTTACGTTTATTACAACTTCCGTTCCGTTTGTGAGCCTCGCTTTCATCTTTTCGGGGAAATTTACAGAGATATTGTGAGACAGTTTAGTCATTTCTTCTTCTCACCATTCTCTGGAATCTCCTTTTCTCAACTTCTTGAACAGCTCCACATCCTTTCAGAACCATAGCGTTGAGTGACTTCTCACAGTGGAATGTGGATATTTTCAGATCTGAACCAAGAGTGAAGCTTGATGTTCTTCTTTCTCTCAAAGATGAAGGCGTTGAGTACTGTTTTATCTGATAGGGATAGTTTTGGTGGTCTATAGATATTGCATGGTTACTAGGAGACCCATTTTTTATGTATGTTTGAACAGTGTCTTGAACAGAAAACATTATGACCTCTCACAAAAGAGGGTCTGGGATACATCTGCCTGTTGCATTGTCCTCAGAAAAGCTCCATGCATTTCTCAGTCAACGCAATGGACTTCTATGGAGATTAGATGGAGAAACAAACTCAAGCAAATGAACTTTCTTTCACTCTGTTCACCCAGGGATGGTCTTATCAGTCACCTACTGACTCATAAATAATCCAGAATTAAGAATCATGTATTGCATGTTTCATTCTCCCCCAAACAACACCCAGTCTGGACCAACAGGCGTTCAAATTGTACAGACAGGAGAAACAGCAAAGAACAAATTTTAAAAAAAGCTTCTTTCTCTGGAGCTGTTGATTTCCAGCACCGACTAATATTATTAACATCGAGAAGGACGTACATTTTAGCATTCCACGGTTTTTGCATTTGACAACTTCATCACATTCTGCAGACAGCTGTGTCAGACAGACGCAGCAAAACTGACCACAGATGACCTTCCCTCGTTAGCCATTGCTGTCGTGGCCTTTTTTATGATAAACATAATTCTGATAGTCATCATATCTAGATATCTCTCCTTTATATCATTTGAACCTGGCAGAGTTTTATGTTTAAGAGATATATAGATATAACTGTATGTTTGTTTGGACGTGCTGGACGTGTGAGTTGCAATAATGATCTGTGGGAGGACAGTGACCGTTCTTGCTATTGCTGAGAAGAACTTTTGACTGCGAAAACCACAGTATGACATGTGATGGGAGCGGATCTGTTTTCTAGTGGACTTCTCTTTCTCTAAGAACAGTCATTCATTTCTCTTCATCCACCTGCTATGTTTCTTATTTCTGCTATGTAAGATAACTGGAAAATGTGCCCACGTTCTTCAGAGGAGCAGAAAAGCAGATCTGATAAACATAATGAAGAATAAAACTAGGGACATAGCAGCTCTGGCCAGTCATAGTGAAATTCAACTTTTGACCCAACTATATCTGCCTGGATGGTAACAACTGGGAAGCTAACTGAGGAACACTTAAGGCATCCATGTAAATACTTATGCATAGGTCATTTGTGTATTTGCACAGTCTGATGGAGTTTAGGTTTGAGTTCAACACAATATTAATGAAGTCAATTTCAGAAGTGTTGCAGAAGGCCCTTGCAACTCATCTGAACTGTTTGAATTGGAGTTAAAACAGCTGCAAAAATTCATAAAGAAGCCAATCAGAAAACCGGTAGCATACCACATGATTCAAACAATATCTGTTCAATCAAATGTTTGTAGCCAACATATACCAGAAAATGAAGCAGACCATTCTCCCAGGTAACGAGCTAGCTGTGCTATGAATAGGTGTGTGGGCCAGTGTAAGCTCTACATTGTTAGTCTGCTAATTTGTTATCTACATAATACACAATAGTTAAGGATATTCATTTTATATTCTCTCATGAAACGTTAATTCTAATTACAATTATAGGCTAAATATACAACACAGATAAAAAATACTATGTATTGGGTGACACTTTCATTGGCGTTTCCTAACCAATCACAAGTAGTGATGGCCAGATGAAGCCTCTTGAAGCCTTAAAGCTTTCCCTCCAGCCGGTTCAAAAAAAGGTTCATTTCTCGAAGCTTCATTTGCACACCAACCCCCCTGCTGGCCAAAACCTTTGTTGTCATTTCAACTATTTGTGATAGCCTCTTGCAACGTTGTCAGCATGTAAATAAACACTGCCAAGTATATACATAAAAACACCCTAATTATTTTTTCTTTGGTTTATTCATTTGTTAATCTAACCTGTGTTTGATTGTGTTGGTCTGTTAATTACAAAAAAATTGCCAGTATGATTTCATGCAGTAAATAAATCTAATAGTATGTGAGATATTGATGTTAAAGCTGTTGCAGTGCTTTCAAGAGACTGGACAGTGAGCATGGGGTGAGGATGACTTTTTATTAAGAAACAATAAATTACGCCAATACCTGGATTTCTTGACACAAACTCCAAAGCCTCATTTGCCCATCACTAATCACAAGGTCTCTTGCCCTGACCATACAAAACAGGTTCACAGTGTTATGACCTGATCTGGGGTCAGGAGGGCATAACAGAAAATGAGAGGGAGCTCTCTCCCCAGACCTCTGCCAGACCAAACACTAGACACTGTTCAAAACCAGAAATCTGCAGGTCTGTGATCCTCAAATGTTTAACAGCAAGCTGTCTTCATGGACGGGCATACACCAAAACCATAAACAAAACAACTAAAGGTTACAGAAACTAATCAGAACCTGAAAACTAAAGGAAACAATGATACTCAAACTAAGTTACAGGGGAAAAGGTGAACAAACAGGCCCCCGTCCCCTATGTCCCATAGAGCTTTTACAAAGACCAACAAGGCCTTTACAGAATATACAGGCAATGTGAAGTGAAGAGGAATGAGGATATATATATATACACATACTAAAAAAGTGCAAGGGAAGGGAAGTAATCTAATGGATATATATATCCATATATATATTTGTGTGTTCCTTTACACCAGCATCTTACTCCAACATTGCTCTAATCTAATGTAAACATTAAGTAGACTGAATTATTCCAACAGTAGAAACTGCAGCAGAGATCAGAGAACACAATTCCTCCAAGAGCCTCTTTCCTTAAAACAAGACATAAATCTTAGCTTCACTTAATGTTTAGTATCATACAAACAATTTAATGTTTTATCCTATGCTCCTTGCGACTTGGAGTGTCCAGTGAGTTCAAAAAGGCATCACTCAGTGATCTTAACAACTTTTAACAACTTAACAGGTTGAAGCATTTTGCTGGGTCACATGTAGTCATGTGAAAGGTGAGGGATGACCGTCAGACCTGACCTCTGCTGTGGTTAGTACTGACCACGAGTGAGAGTGTGCATAACAGCTAGAGCAGACTTAAGCTCCTTTATCCATACACCAACACTGTTCCTTCATTTATCCATGTACTGAACTAATGTGAACGTTGAGCAGCTGGAACTATTCCAACAGCTGGAATGCAGCAAAGAACAGATAAAAAGAGACTACAGGGAGCATATTTTCTCAAAAACAAGACAAACACAGGCTTGTTGGGGTCACTGGTTGGGAGAAAAAGGAAGAAAAGGAATAAATGAATTGTTTATATAACTGTAATAATGTTATATAGTGTTTTACCTTTTAATTTTGTCTTGCATTCGCTTACTGCTCTTTCTTATCATTAAGAATAAATGGAATAAATGTTTAAGTGTAGATAGAGCCAGATAATTTGAGATAATTTCACTTTGATCCCAAACTTTTGAGCGGTAGTATATATATATATATATATATATATATATATATATATATATATATATATATATATATATATATATATATATGGAAAAAAACATTACGTTTTTCAACTTAACCTACCATATAGGAGCACTCTATAGCTCTACAGCTACAGACTGTAGTGCACTGATTTGTGTCACTGCTAAGCTGAAAATAAGCCACCAGCCAAAGCAGCCACTGATGAAGGACTAGAGCTATTGTCTCTGCCTTTAAGTCTACAAGGTGGACAAACAAGTTAGGAGTGTCTAATAGAGTAGACAGTGAGTGAACACACTGTTTCAAATGCTGCTGTGTCTGTTCCACTTACACCAGCACAACACACACTAACACACCAGTCTGACTGCATGAAGGTACAAATTTTGTACAATAAACTGAGTTACAGATAAATTAAAGAAGCAGCTGCTAAAGTGATGCAAAAATAGGAGTGATGAGAAAGTTGTAGCCAGTCTACATACTCTCATGAACAATACGCTGCAATAGAGATGAACTGTGTTCTGTAATTGGAGAGTTGGTTTTGGATGATGCTTGTAAACTCACTTGTAAACTTGTAAAATCACTCTTGCAAATAATGGAGTTTATGTACGTAAGGGCTTGTATTGGGCCCATAGCTCATATCTACATAACTTGCATGTTAGTTTCACAATTATTTAGTTATCCAATAAACTATAGTAGCTACATAATAATGTGTCTTATGGCTAGTCCTTGATATTAAGTCTGCAGTGTAACAGTATAATATTTAAATATTTAATCTTCAGCCACTTGATACATGGACTTTGATATATTACTGAGATACAGATATACTATATAATATTGTTTTTCATTTTTTATTGTTATCTATTATGAACATCATAGGATTATAAGACAACAGTGTTATATAAATGTAATATGTTACACACAACAAAAACAACATGGGCTTCTGAATGAAAATACATCATATTGTTATTTTTATTGATACATTGTAAACAGCAGCTAGAATTGTTACACCCAAAAGCACAAAACATGACTTAGTATATTAATTAGTATAAGTTCTTAAGGTAGAATGGGGTTTTCCAGCATTCTGTCCAACTTTGCAACACAAATGAAGTGTGAGTGAAACATGGATTGGTCAACTGTGGTTGTGGTTTGATGAGAACGATGGGTGCTTCTGCTTTGTTCCAGTAGAATAGGCCTTTGTTGCTGAAGTTCCAAAAGAGGATTGCAAGCAAGCTCTATTTATTACAAAAACATGAAAAGTGATGAAAAGTGTGATGACTCATCAAAGGTAGTGCTAGTGGTTGGCTCCCGAGGATAGCGTACAAGCTTTTAAGCTTTTCGCAATCACAAGCGAGAGTTCAATCTCTGATGATGCCACAGCCATCTATGTTCAAGAGTCCTAGTGTGGAAAATAAGCCTTTCCCTGCTGCTTCTGTGAGCGTGATGTTAGCCCACACAGGCGTCTGTTAGCTGGGGCAATAGAATGGGGAGTTAGAGCTCTCCTCCAAGCATGTTGAGCTGTCAGTTTGGTAGGTCTCAAAAGATGTGGAAGCTTTAGTGAAAGCTCTGCCAGGAAGACTCCTCCTGACTAATAACTACACCAGTCTACCATCTACACCCTCCTTTTCCCCCCATCCACCACACGTTCAGCTGTGTCCAGGCTTGGAATGGTACTCGTGGGGTGGGTTGCGCCCCTGCCGGCCCAGGTCCGCCAGGATAAGCAGAGATCTCGATGCTCCAAGACCTGGACCAAGGATGGGACCTACGCCAAACGCTCCTTCAGTTCCAAATCAGTGTTTCCTTCGCATTATTTAATCATATCCAGGATCAAAATGATCTTGCCACACTCCTGCCGCCTGAGTCTTTCTGGCAGAACTGGCTATGCTTTCCCAGCTTGATGGCATTGTGTGGTAATGGAAGACATACTTATTAGGTGAGATTGAAAACAGCATTTAAAGTACTGTGAAAAAAAATCTATTCTAAAAATCTATCTAATTTTTTTTTTTTTTCTAATATAATATATAACATATACAAAACAATAGGTAGATAGATAGATACTTTATTGATCCTGAAGGAAATGCAGGCATTCAGTAGCTTAGAAAACAACACAATTAGGTAAACAGATAACACACAAAGAATAAATAGCTATACAAAGTGTTAAAACTTGGTAGAATTTACAATGTTTGGCTAATAAATATTTCATTTAATGAAATCGGGTCTGTTGGCTGCAGGCATCCAATCTGCACCCAAACAATTTTCTTCTAATTAGCTCAGAAGATATGACCAACTTTTAGAAAACAAGTAGTTATTGTTACTTTTTACTCGTCTACTTGCAGTGTCAAGCTTTGTGGTGTTATTACTGTCAAACATACACCTGATGCTAAGTTTAATATTAAGACTACTACAACTTTTAAACTTTTTGTATGTGAACCATTTTTATTGTAATATAACAGTAGGCAGTATTTTTCAATTTCCCCCATCTACAATGAAGAGTTAATGTGCAATTTTTTTCTAAAAAAATAATTTTCAGGGTTTTTTTACATTTATTTTTTATATTGTATATACTGTACTGTTTATTTATTTATTTTTTGTACTGAGTGCCTTGCTATCCCATTGCTGCTGTACGAATGTCCTTAACTATCTTAACTTAAAATCAAAACACATTTTGGACTTTTAACTGACTTAGATTAAAATCCTTTAGCTTTGAGTGACCATATAACACTTCGTACTTTATTTAAATATTTGATTTATTAATTTAATTTTGTTACTACCAAGACAGTGTCATTAGTAAGATGTTACGGTAGTGACTGTTCCAGTAGAGGCAATTTTAGCGTAAATAAAATTGCAGCTGAATGAACATAAAATCAGAACTTAAATTAAATTAAAACACAAAGAAGTTATATTGTTTTTTTTTTTTTACATATTTAAAATGTGTGTTTGGGTAGTGACCGTTCTTGATGGTGCTGATATTCTCACATTCTGACACAACAATGTGATCTAACATCTCACCATGTGGCCATAAGGAACAGGGATGCAGTCTTATTTTCTGCTCTAAAATACAGGGGCATGGCTAAAATAAAGTTCCACCTATGTTTTTTTTTTATTCAAGATATTAAACTCATGATAAATCTAAATCTTTCAACTCAAAATAAATTTATTTTAAACTTTAAAAAAAAATTACAAATTTAAGTATTATTTTTTCAAGGGTAAATTTAGGAGTTAGGAGTTGGGGGAGTTTGGGATGGACACCCCCCCTAATAGAAAGTACTCTATAAATTATGGTTTTTGCGCTTTCTCAATATCTTGGATTTTAATTGATCATAATGCTTGCTGATATCTAAGATCTGAATTTTTTTAGTGGTTTAATTGGTGGGGCCACAGTTTGAGTGAATTTGTTAGAATGGTGCGTAAACAGCTGTAATGGAGAGTTTGGGATATATATATATATTACATCAGTTATTTGATTTCTCACTGAATTCATTCGACTGCTTCAGAGCGTGAGCTTGTGCTTCATTATTTTTCAGCTGTTTGTCACTCAGATCTACACAACATGAAGACGAGACGCTGCGCTTTCGACTTTGTCTCCTCAGCTTCATGAAAAGCAGAAGCCCTTCCAGCACATTCAAAGCCACAGACACACAAGAGACGACAAGGACATGGAAGGAAAAGACAGTCAGCCCAGTGGCTTGAGATAAGAAGCAGTCCACTTGACCAGGACATGGAGGAGTCCTGCAACCAACATTCTGCTTAATCACAAAACCAAATAAAAAGTATTGCACGACAACGAAAGCAACTTCTAAGATGATCTTAACAAGCAGCTGAGCAAAGTAGCTACACACCACACTCTTTCTCACAGTCCCTCTGGCCTTCCCGTCAGTTCCATTCGGATGCATTTCCTGTCCGTACATGACGTGCATCACATAAGCGAGATACAGCAGTGTCGGAGTGGATGCGATAACGATGTGAGCGCTCCAGAAGTGGACAGGAAGCACCGGAAAGAACGTATCATAGCAGGATTCTTCACAGCCAGGCTGTTGGGAATTGCAGACCATTCTGTTGTGCTGTAAGACGTCAACTCCCACCATCAGCATCAAGACTCTAAAGAAGAAGAGGACGGTCAGCCAGACTCTGCCAACCACCGTGGAATAGGTCAGCACCTCTACTGACCATAGAGAGAGAAGCTGCTTGTAGTCCATCTCGTCGTCTTCTCAGGACTTTTCTGTAAGACATGAAATAAGTGATGACATATTTTTCACGCAAGCTAGTCAGATGATATTAGGACAGTCAAGAAACGTATATGTATATGTATGTTTTTTAGAACTAAGGGTGGACAAGATGGCAACAATATCAATGTAAACCAACAACATTAATGTACTTGCTATTATAAAGCTGAACTTTTGCTTGCAATTGTATGTCAGAGATATTATTGCTCAATTAAATTGCAGCCTCTTTAAAATAAAGGCTCTGAAAAAACGATTTGGTTCCCTAAAGAACCTGTCAGTTGATGGGTTCCCTTACAAAAAAGTTTATTCAAGTGTGACATTCTTCTTTTAAGACTATACTTCTTTTAAACTAATAATAAGTAAGAATGCATTCAGTTTACTTTTTAAGTACTTCTCAGTGATATACCAAACTCAGTTATACTAAAGTGTACTTGGGTTATACTGACAAGTATATAGAACAGTCTAAGTTTATTTGGCCTTTACTTGTACTTTGGTTGAGATATACTTAAGAAAAGTATAAGTAAGTATTCTTGTCCTGCACAAAAAGGCATCCAGTACAATACTTGTTTGAAAATTTGATTTATAAAGACACAAATATGTTTCTAAATCTGAGTATGTCTTGTTATTTTTGTGTGTGTCCACTAGTGAGTAAATAAATGTTGTTAAAGTTCCGTTTAAGTAGAAAATACTCTTAAATCTAGTCATATACTTTAAAGTAGTATGATAAGTTCACTTAAAGGAAACTTACACGTATACTTTTGAAGATGAATTAACAAACTAGTAAACTAACATTAAACCCATAAGTTTACTTTTAGTGTAGATGCAGCACAAAAGATGTAAACTACTTGAAGTTTACTACTCTTACACTTAAAATGTACATTAAAGTATACTTTCATAAACTAAAAAGTCGACCAATTTAGTCCCAAGAAGTATTAAAATAGTACATATACAAGTGTACTACTTGTATAATGATATTAGTACAGTAACTACATAAAGTATACCTGGAAAACATACTTTAACTTTACTCAAGTTTATTTAATAAAATGAACTTTAAGTATACTTATTTTCTGTAAGGGCTGTCATGGCTATGTAACGGTGGAGGAGACAGGAGAGGTGGATGCACACGCAGATGAGGGTCCTGGGTTTTAATAGTGTCCATAGTGAAACACAGGAAAACAAGCAGAACGAAACAGCAAACTAGCAAACTATCAACACACACAATGTCAGACAAAGGCAGGGAAAACAGAGGGATCATAAAGACACAGTAAACACGGAACACCTGGAGAACATAACATGACACAGATGGAGGGTGGAGACATGGAACACCCATCAAAAAAGGTAAACAAAGACCACGTGGGCTTGACAGGACAACATAAACAATGACAGACAGGCTTGGAAGCAGGGCAGGACCTGATTAAAGTTAAAGTATATTTTCCAGGTATACTTCCAGATATTTAGTTACTGTACTAATATAATTGTACTAGTAGTACACTTGTACATGTACTATTTTAATACTTCTTGGGACTAAATTGGCTCACATTTTAGTTTTTGAAAGTATACTTTTATGTACATTTTAAGTGTAAGAGTAGTAAACTTCAAGTACACAACTAGTTTACATCTTTTGTGCTGTATCTGCACTAAAAGTAAACTTATAGGTTTAATAAGTTTACTAGTTTGTTAATTCATCTTCAAAAGTATACGTGTAAGTTTCCTTTAAGTGAACTTATCATAATACTTTAAAGTATATGACTAGGTTTAAGAGTATTTTCTACTTAAAATAGAACTTTAACAACATTTATTTACTCACCAATGGACACACATAAAATTGACAACACATACTCAGATTAAGAAACATATTTGTATCTTTACAAATCTTTATAAATCAAATTTCAAATCAAAGTATTGTACTGGATGCCTTTTTGTGCAGGACAAGAATACTTGAACTTTTCTTAAGTATATCTCAACTAAAGATAAAGTACAAGTAAAGGCCAAATATACTTAGACTGCTAAATTTCCTTCGGGATCAATAAAGTATCTATCTATCTATCTATCTATCTATCTATCGATATATCTATCTATCTATCTATCTATCTATCTATCTATCTATCTATCTATCTATCTATCTATCTATCTATCTATCTATCTATCTATCTAGACTGTTCTATATACTTGTCAGTATAAGAGTTTAGTATATCACTGAGAAGTACATAAAAAGTAAACTGAAAGCATACTCACTTAGTTTTAGTTTAAAAGAAGTATACTAATGGCAGACTTGAATAAACTTCTTTTTAGAAAGGTGGAGCAGAAGAGATGCAGGGAGGCAAGACGGATGAAGGGTGGAACTTTAATACTGAATGAAAAAGCACAACTGAAATAACAAACAAAAGGAGAGATAAACAAAGAGATGTAAATAAACAAGGACTGGGCAGGCACGGAAATATACACGGGCAGACGGAAAAATCCAGACAAAAGACAATGACTGATAACATAGGTGGCAAACAGAGGATATATAACAAGACAGGGAATACGAGACACTTGTAAACAGGAGGGGTCACAGATACAAACCAGGTGGGAGGGGCGGAGACAAGAGGAGCACATGACCAAAACATACAGAACCACATGGCGAAGAACATAAACACAAGCACATGATGACAATCAGGAACGTAAACAAACAGGGGTTTCTATGTTTCTATGTTTAGATCTCAGCTCAAGTCCCACCTTTTCTCTTCTTTCTTTCACTCTCTTTAACTTTCTTTCACCTTTTATTTTTCCTTGTTTGTTTAGCGTCTTTTGGTTTGTGCTATAGAAGTGCAACCTATTATTATTATTATTATTATTATTATTATTATTATTATTATTACTGGGTGAGGACATGCAGGGCGTGACCTGGTTCTTTACGGGAAGAACTTCCACATAATGTAAAGGTTCTAGGGAGAACCAATGATATACAAGTATACAATCTTTTATGTACTTCTTCTTCTTCATACTTACACATCTCATTATCATGCATGGTTCTTTAATGAACCAAAAGTTGTTCTACTACAAACTATCAATCATACGTGTGGACACACCTACCCAGGTTTTTGCTATTTTGATAGTAAGACATCAAAACTATAAAATATCCATAAGGAATTATTCCTGGAGCAGAAAAATCATCTGCTTGTGGTTTAAAGAATGTTTATATTGTCTTTTAGAAATAAGCTCATTTGTTCTGATACAGTTTTACATACATTGAACATTTTGGCCAGCAGCTTCATGAGGAGCCACACGAGCTGCTTTTCTAACAGGACTGAAGAAGATTGCATACATGGTGAGAACAGTTTTTCGAGGTTTTATAGGCACTGTTATTTTTTATTTATTTTTTGGACCAACATACATATTTATTTTTTGGACCAACTAGCACTATTTCAGCTGTTCTTTCAACACCTTAAGATCAATATATCTTCATAATCATAAACAAATATATTCAGATAGATGTATCCAAACTTTTGACTGGCCATGTAACTTCAACAGCACTTTGTAGTATAAAAGAGTAACAATGTAATTATTTATATCACAACATAAATGATCAGGCACATGATAAAGACTCATTACAGGCATTATAGTTCAGCAGTTCATCGCTCCAACAAAGCAGCCCCAACTAACCAAACAAAAAAGATGCTCACCAGAACGTGCTTCTTCACTGCGGCCCTCACGTCAAGCAGTTACAGACTGTAGCAGAAATGTGTAAAGCTTGTTCAGGGTCGGGTTATATAACCCGGAGTTCTGATATCTACATTCCTGCTTTCTGGCCAACCAATCGTACTTCACTCTGTCTTTAGGGGTTTGTTTGGAGGGAGAACAGTTTACTGGCAGGGAAAGTTTCCTGGAATTGTGTTCAGTAATATTAACCCCTCCACAGATGTTTCCTTTATGGGGTTTCTTTAGTAGAGAAACAAATAAACTAACAAACAACCTCAATTCAGATGAACTGATTTATATATGATACAAATACAGGTTTATTATGATGCTGCTGTCGTTCACCATAAGATATTGATCTGTAAATACAGACAGAGAGTAAGAGGCCATGATTGTAGCCATAAAAAAAACTTCAGGCTTTCAGGAAAGTAACTGTACTGCTGAACTTCTCCTGAATACGTGAGTCAGACTCCATTTTTTCATTCTTAATTCTTATTGCGTACTGGAACAGAGACTAGAGATACAGCCAACTGAGCACGTCTCATTCCTGCTCCTTATAACAGAAGCACAAACAGAGTCTCTAGACTAAAACTCTGCTATTTGTTTTGGTTAGACATGAATACATTAACAATACATTAACTGATCGATTTGATCAGCTCTGCTTACCATATAGGAGCACTTCGTAGTTCTACCCTCACAGACTGTGGTTCATCTGATTCTCTGTATACTTTGTTACTCTGTTCTTCAATGGTCAGGACCCCCACAGAGCAGGTACTATTTGGGTGGTGGGTCATTCTCAGCACTACAGTCAGTGGTGGTGATTGTTATGTTGGCAAATGTGCCAAAATAGTGTGTATAGAAGCAAAAAAGCAGATAAAATCTACAACAGAACGGGGAATGAGCCAAGGGTTTGGACAGTGTTGCCTATCTATAGTAAAATTATCCCAGTTATATCTGCCTGGATGGAAGCTAGCCAACTAGAAAGCCATTCAGAGGAAAGAAAATCCATCAACACTTAATCTATCCACGTAATTATTCATACACAGTCTTATTTTAGAACCTCACATCACCCATTCATCCATTACCTACCGCTTTATCCCTCTAGTCTGCATCACGGGGGGGCTGGAGCCAGTTCCAGCATCATCGAGCAAAGGCAGGGTACGCCACAGTTCGCCAGTCAACCTCACCATGGCTGAATTACTGACCGGGCCAAACATTTTGCGATGCCTATCAACAATTATGATACAATATATTTTTATCTCTGAGGGCCCTCCATTTTAAGGATCCTCTGACTTTTAGGGACCACAGGGTCTCTTGGGGCCCCTAGCCATGCTTTTGGGGGCCCAAAGCCATGCTTTTGGGGGCCCTAGCCATGCTTTTTTGGGCACCCTAGCCATGCTTTTGGGCACCCTAGCCATGCTTTTGGGCCCCTTATGAAAAGGGACGAGGCGTTGTGGCACTGCTCTGACTTCGGCTTCTGGCTATTAGGGGTCCTAGGAAAGAGAGGGGCATAATTTTAGAGGGCCCTTGTTTTATAGGGCCCAAGAGAAGAACTTTTTACCCAGGGGCCCAGACTATCCTTAATCCGTCCTTGAACCTCACATCACTTAATTCTAATTTAGATTTTAATTTAGAAGACCTGGCAGACCATCAACACTGTCCCCATCAGATAGAGGTTTCGTCTTCATGATCAAGGAGAAAATCCAGCTTTACTATTGCTTTAGATCTGAGAACATCCACAGGTCCATCCTTCCACCGTGAGAAGACAACAATGAAGAAAGCTGGCACTGGACATCTGAAAGATGGAGTAAGGTTTTAGGGACTAATTATAAAACTGAGATTACTTGTACTGGCAGAAGCCTTTTTCCCACCACTGAGACTGGGAACCTTTTCCAGTTCATGACGTATGTAGTCCCAGGACATAGTGTGATGATGACAGCCGAGTGGCTGGTAGAGGAGGGTGTGGAGGGAAACAGCACAGAGTACAGTGGAGGTTAAAACTAGAGTGATGGCCCAAAAAGTTAAAACTACAGCTGTAAAAGTTTTATGTGGTTATACTGAAATGCCCGTGACGTTCCAGGACAATGGGATTTGGCCTCGGGAATGCACTGGCTATGTCCAGATCTTGATGGGGAGCTTTGAAAGAGTGAAATTTGAAAAAGTAGCTGTGGACATCCTTAGCCTTTGTCCTACCACTGAGACTGGGAACCTAAGCGACATGCTTGTTGCTTATGTAGTCCTGGGACACAGTGCTGTCATATTCAATAGTGCAGCTGATAGAGGAGTTCTTCTGCTGGGTGGGCATGCCAGAGGAGTCCCACAGTGACTATTGCTAAGTTCTGCAACCGGCTGGGTATCCGAAAAACCTGGACCATTGCAATTGGGGCCATAATTTGCCCCTCGTCCTGCTTGTGGAATGTATGAGTCAACTTATAACAAAGATAACAGGTTCACTCTGGCTCTTCTTATGTTCGGCCATGATTTGGTCTTCCACCACCTGTTTAATAAAGGAGCACTTCTCGCTGCAGAATTATTGCCTCTGTGTCTTCGTTATCACTGATTCAACAAAGCTCAGGAAAGACTGGATGGCAGGGGGAGTGCCAGGGGCAAGAGAATTGCCCCTACTCGACAGCGGAGCCGGTGATGGAAGGCCTGAAGATTGGGGTGGAGCGGCAAAACTCAAGGCTGGAGGCGACATGGGGAGCTATGACAGGAACTAGGCCAGCGAAATTAACGTGGCACCAAGAAACAAAGCTGTCATTGTGAAAAGAGGTTGGTAAATAAATGCCAGCAAGCTAGAGCAGGGGCTGGAGCGGCGTTTGTGCTGGCTGGGACTGTGCACGCTTAGGGACTGGGCTCGAGCTTGTGGGTCAGCAGCACAGTTAACTCTTTGAAGCAGGGAATATGTAGCAAGCCACTACAGGCTCGCACTGCTTCCGAGAGGCTGAGGAAGGTAGATAGGGTCTCTCAAAAAAGGGGACTTCATTGTTATTCAAACATCTGGATGTGTTCTTTGCTAGTTGTGTGTTTTTCTGGGGGAGTTACAGTAGAACAATAGCCTCCCCTGTGTCTTCCTTAAACGCTGACACACTTAAAATTCAGATTCTGCTCTATGCAGTCGAGCCATATTATTATGACCATTTCCTACTTTTGGCGGCAGCAGCGTGCATCTCATGAGGGAAGTCACACATCATGGCCTGGGGAATGTTTTGGTGGTATTCTCTGAGCCCACGCATCCATGTGGAAAGCACTCTCAACCGATTTGGGTCTGAATCCATCCTTGCAAATCACATACACACATACATGCTGATCATCTTCCCTGGGGCGGATGGGATCTTCCAGCAAGACAATGAGACACGTCACATGACTAGAAATGTCTCACATTGGTTGGAAGAGCTGACCAAGACTTCCAAGTATTACCCTGGACCCCTAATTCCTCAGACTTGAACCCAATTGAGCATTTCTGGGACCACCTTGCTCGCTCTATGGACGTGCCCTTCAGCAGCTGTGAGCTGCACTGCAGTCAGCATGGCTCCAGATACCTGTGACAGCCTACCAGGACCTTATTGAGTCTCCCAGTCCATCCAGCTGTTGTCTGTGCTGCACACAGTGGTTACTCTGGATTTTAGCTGGTGGTCATAATAATGTGACTAGACTGTGTACCCTCATAGTTAGCCCTCATTGTTTTTATGTCTGTTGTAGTGGGTTATTAGCGAGAGTACCTAGCCTGGCTATAACCTACATATCACACCGATTTTAGCATCAATTAGCTGCATCCTTAAACCAGCTGCCTCATTGATATAGGATTTATCTGTAAAACTAAACTCTGCATTGTTTTGGATCTTCATGTGTCTGCAAATGCCTGACAGGCTGGAGGTGGAGAGAGCAGAGCCCAGATTCTTCTTCCTGCCCTGATTATTGTTAGTCATTTCAATAAGTATCTCCAAAATTGCAACTTTACTTTGCAACTTTAGGTTTTTGGAGAGACCAAAAACCTACTTTGCTTTGAATGTAAGTCAATGGAACCAGATTTTTTTCCAAGCTATTTTGGAGCACTTCGATAGGTCCATTTATCATGAAATTTTCACACAATGTAAACAACCATTGGTGTGTTCAAATAATGAAAAAAATTAAAAATCAACAAAAATGGAAATACATTTTTCATTGGACAGTGACGATATATAGGTCAGTGACGTGCTGGAGATACCGGATGTTATTAGTGTCATAATCACAAGATCAGTAACTAATCAACAGTGTAACATTTTAATATTTACATTTTAAGTACAAAAAAAAAGTGTTCCGTCATCATGACATGTTATGATACAGTGAGTGGACTGTGGTTTAATACTGGGACACAAAAATCTAATATATGAAAGCTTTCATTGTAATAAATATTGTGCACATTGTATATGCATAAAACAGTATAAGACAATATGCCAATTAATATATTATATTACACAAGAAAAACACCATGGGCTTACTGACTGCTCTAAAATGCCGGGGTGTTGCTAAATCTTGGTGTCGCCTCTGATTTCTTCTTTATTAAGATCATTATGCGAGAACTCTGCAGCAGACTTTTTTTGTTTCTTTATCAACTTTATCAAGACCAAAAGCCCTTCCAGCACATTCAGCGCTGCTGACACAAAAGAGACTCCAATCAAGTACTTGGAAAAGAAAGCCAGCTCAGTGGCTCCTGATAAGTAGCAGTTAACATGGGACCATGAAGGTCCACTGCAAACAATATTTCGATGAATCACAAACCCGTATAAAACATATTGTGTGACAGCAAAGGCAACTTCTAAGATGATCTTAACAAGCAGCTGAGCAAAGTAGCTACACACCACACACTTTCTCACAGTCCCTCTGGCCTTCCCACTGGTTCCTTCTGGATGCATTTGCTGTCCGTATATTACGTGCATCACATAAGCGAGATACAGCAGAGTCGGAGTGGACGCACAAATGATCTGAGTGCTCCAGAAGTGGACAGGAAGCACTGGAAAAAAAATATCTTGGCAAGTCTCCTCCGAGCCAGTTTCAGCTGTATCGCAGACCATTTTGTCATTTTGGTGTAAGACGTCAATTCCCACCATCAGCATTAAGACTCTGAAGAAGAAGAGGACGGTCAGCCAGACTCTGCCAACCACCGTGGAATAGGTCAGCACCTCCTCTGACCACTTTGAGAGAAGCTGCTTGTAATCCATCTCGTCTCAACTAAAAGTAAATGATATGGAAGTAATAACAAATAACATTAGTGTACTTTTCACAATAAACTATGAAGTCGTATGCAAAATTTTCCAAAAAAAGCTGAAAGGTGCTGAAAAAGTGTGTCATAGAACCAGCTTTGGTTCCCTACAGAACCCTTCAACGGCATTTAGTTAATCTGTTCGTTTTCTTTCTTGTATTTAACAATTTGTTGTTGTTTGGTTTTTGTTTTAAATAAGAAAATATTAACGTAAATAAGTAGTCTTTCGTTTAAGCAGACTGTTTATAAAATTAGTTTCTGATCGTTTTCACTCCCGGTTTCTCACTGAAGTTCGGCAGTGAAGAAAATGAGGCAGACATCAGTACATGGGGTGTGTCCGAAATCTCGTACTTCCATACTGAACAGTACGCAAAAGCAGTATTAAGGTATTAAGGTAAGGTGCGTCCGAAATCGCCTACTAGTCAGTAGGTACTAGATTAGAGTCAGTACGTACTGCTCAAGCAGCAGACTAGTAGGAGAGTTTTAGTAGCCACACAAGCTCGGACTACGTCTGCCATCTTACCAGCGTCCTGTGACGCAAGACGTCAGACCTCCACCGTGAAAGTCCTGCTATTCATTTGAAAGCTCTGTTTACTGACAGATCTAGATCTTGTTGGTGACACTGATCTGTGTTTTTGTCTGAATATGTATCAGACGGTGTTGAGCTGTAGCTCAGAGAAAACGGAACGGGAGGAATGTAATCATTGTTTACCTCAGCAGTAGTGCTAGCCTCTGTCGCGGCAGTTCATTAGCCGTAGCTACGTACACACAGCCGACGTTCCGCTTTTCATTGTTTTTTTCCTCCACTTTGAATTCATCTGCGGCTCCAGGTGAATCATGGGATAGTGCAATGTGCTGTGTATGTCTACATAAAATGGCTGCTGATTCAGTAGGTGATCTGGGTACCGTTCACCTACTGTTCGATGGCTACTGTGTATTCAAACATTCTAGCTGCGCTCACCTACTGATTTCGCCTACTGAGCAGTAGACAAGTAGGCGATTTCGGACACACCTATAGTCGCACAGTATGTGTGAAAAGTCCCCGGATGACATAATGCACCGGCAAACATTTTTAAGTATGCAGCCCCAGTGTGTATGTAGCTACAGCTAATGAACTGCCGCTACAGAAGTTAGCGCTACTGCTGAGGTAAACAATAATTAAATTCTTCCCGTTTTGTCTTCTCTGAGCTACAGCTCGACACATATTCGGACAAAAACGCAAATCAGTGTCACAAACTGTACCTAAGCCCGTCAGTAATCGGGGCTTTTAAATGAATAGCGGCGGTGGGTATACATTAGCAATGATGACGTTTGTTAAGAGAAGAGGAGAAAATGGTTGTTTACAGCTGTGTATATGCAATGTTTTTTAACTATGTATGATGTTTTGAGAACACAAGTGCTGAACAAGCTTTGTATTGTGTATTTACAGTTTTCACCTACACACTAATGAAAGAGTGACAGTAAATGATCAAGCTTAGTACAGCTCTGTCTTCATTGGCTATGGTTTAGCTTGGTGTTTAGTCAGAGTTTCGACACACTGCACAAGAACACTTCTTTACAGAAGCTTTTTTGTAAATGAGTAACTGTAAATAACCTTCTTTAATAGAGGAACCTTTACATAATGTAACAGTTCTAGCAAAAAAATTGTAAACCGTTATAGGATATTTTATGTGACCTTTTAAAGGAGCAATCTGTAAGTTAACATAACCTGTCGAATTCATACTGTAAACAATAGGGGGCAGCATAACAAGGAAACAAGTATATGCATAGTCCCTCCTCCTCCTTCAGGGGCTTCAGCTAGTGTTGTGTTTACTGTTCCTTTTATTGGCTATCTGTCCTTAAATAAACTAACTGGGAGCTGAACCTCGGCATCGTTGACAAAAAGTTAGAATACGCCATCAGGGCAGCAGCGCTACTTTCTTCATCCTTTTATGTTGGACGGATTTGAGTCGATGCTTTGGTGACTCACTATCGCCCCTTGAGGTACAAAGTTGTATTATGAGACAGGATGGACTTACTTCAGTAGACCTCTCAGCAGCATAATTCATAGATGTCATTAAAATAAATTGTCAAAACTGTTATTTCTGCACAGTCTGTAGGTAATTGTATTCAATTTTGGAATTATTTAGCAAAAAAACAATTTTCATATTGCACCTTTAAAAAGGTTCTTTGCCCTCATGTGTTATTCAAGCATGGTTCTTAAGGGATCCAAAAGTGGTTCTGCTACTACTACTACTACATTTTGTGGGAAAATAAGAATGATAATAATAAACAGCAAAGCATAGTGTAATTATTATCAAAATAATATGAGAATAGAAATTACTGGGCACTTATATATATATGGACAAGTTAAGACACTCCTCCAGACAGGCATTACAGTTTATTCAACTGACCAAACAAAAAAGATGCTCACCAGAACGTGCTTCTTCACTGCGGCCCTCAAGTCATGCAGTTACAGACTGTAGCAGAAATGTGTAAAGCTTGTTCAGGGTCGGGTTATATACCCCGTAGTTCTGATATCTGCATTCCTGCTTTCTGGCCAACCAATCGTACTTCACTCTGTCTTTAGGGTTTTGTTTGGAGGGAGAACAGTTTACTGGCAGGGAAAGTTTCCTGGAATTGTGTTCAGGAATATTAACCCCTCCACAGATGTTTCCTTTATGGGGTTTCTTTAGTAGAGAAACAAATAAACTAACAAACAACCTCAATTCAAATGAACTGATTCATATATGATACAAATACAGGTTTATTATGATGCTGCTGTCGTTCACCATAAGATGTTGATCTGTAAATACAGAGAGAGAGTAAGAGGCCACGATTGTAGCCATAAAAAAACTTCAGGCTTTCAGGAAAGTAACTGTACTGCTGAACTTCTCCTGAATACGTGAGTCAGACTCTATTTATTCATTCTTAATTCTTATTGCGTACTGGAACAGAGACTAGAGATACAGCCAACTGAGCACGTCTCATTCCTGCTGCTTATAACAGAAGCACAAACAGAGTCTACTACACTCGGTTCTCGGTGACCATGTCTTCGGAGGTGACCATGTCATTAGTGTCATAATCATATGATCAGTGACTAAAAGCTTAAAGCATCACTGCTGAGTCTACAGTGTAACATTTTTTAAATTATTATTTTTATTTTTTAGAAGTACAAGAAAAAAAGTGTTTTGTCATAGTGATGTGGTATTATATATGATACATCTATTATTACAACTGATAACACTGCCCTTAAGTCACTCAGTCACAACTTAAATAAACATTACAAAAGAAATATTTTGTTCAAATTAATTGCTTATTTATACTATCAGTCAAAAATAATTGGGAAGGCAAAACCTGTAGAGGGTCTACACTATTTATAAACACTATATATATATATATATATATATATATATATATATATATATATATATATATATATATATCATCTCCATCCAAAAGAGGCCAAAACCTTACTTTACTTTGAATGTAAGTCAATCAAACAAGTGATTGTAAGCTCTGCGACTCGAATTGCTGAATTGTTAGGTCGCAGTCACCTGTCTACTAGGTAGCCTAGGACACACTCCACACACACCCCATGGCAACCTAGTTATGCCTCGCACACACCTATGTCTCCATAGCTACCTATCACTCACAACTGTATTCTGTTTACCCATTTAAGCCAGCCACAAACTAGTTTCAGCGTGTGCCGTTGTTTTCAGTAACTCTGTCTTTAGCTATCTGAGACTGTAAGGCTCAGATCCTACCTGTGCGTGGTCTCCAGGCTGGTGTGCTCTCAAGATCTTTTCCCAGGTTTCCCGTCTACCACCCGGGAACCCAAGAGAACCCGCAGACTCCAACACCAGCCACATCACCCACCTCTGAGCGACTGAGCCCCACTACAGTGCCACCAAGGAATCCACGAACTCTAAGCTCAGTATGGGTTCGTCTCCTCGGCTCCAGCCACGCTGCTCTGGTTCCCAGGGCCATCGGACCTACGCAGGAGGAGCGTGTGAGTCTCTCCAGCTACGCCGGCAATCCATTATCTCCGTCCCGCCTGCCCCCTGGTTTAGCCAGTGGCTACCGCTAGCTCTCCTGCCACCAGCCCTTTGGACATTCTCACTTCAGCGAGTCCTTGAACTGTTTTCGTTGACTTTTGAACTGCTCTGTCGCAATAAAAGCCTTGCACATGGATTGCATGTCTCCTCTCGAGTCTGATTTCTTACAGTGATTTTGGAGCATTCCTATTGGTCCGTTCATCATGAAATGTTTACACAACGTAAATGGCAGCTGCTGTTTAAATGTAGTGGAAAAATAAAAATCTACAAAAATGGCCATGGAGAATGGAACATGTTTTTCATTGGACAGCGAAGGTATGATCTTCCTACCATAACATCAGTTATTTGATTTCTCAGTGAAGTCATTCGACTGCTTCAGAGCGTGAGTTTGTCACTCAGATCTACACAACATGAAGACGAGACGCCAGGCTGCTGACTTCTGTCTCCTCAGCTTTATGAAAAGCAGAAGCCCTTCCAGCACATTCAAAGCCACAGACACACAAGAGACGACAAGGACATGGATGGAATAGACAGTCGGCTCAGTGGCTTGAGATAAGAAGCAGTCCATTTCGATGCATCACAAAACTATATAAAAAGTATTGCTAGAAAATAAAAGCAAATTCTAAGTTGATCTTAACAAGCAGTTGAGCAAAGTAGCTGCACACCACACTCTTTCTCACAGTCGCTCTGGCCTCCCCATCGGTTCCTCTCCTTTCTGTACATTACGTGCATCACATAAAGGAGATGCACCAGCGCAGGAATGGATGCAATAACGATCTCAGTGCTCCAGAAGTGGACAGAAAGCACTGAGAACAAATGATTTTCACAGGACTCGTCACACCACGGTTGGCATGAGCTGCAGACCATTGTTGTTGCACGGCCCATCGGTTCAAGATAGGTGGACCTGCTTATCTCTGGAGTCTCTTCAGCATTAAACACTGAGTGAAGCTGCTCCATGTTGTCCAAGGTTTCAGAAACTGGATATAGTGAAGTCTGCAAAACCTGAAATGTTGGGTTCATTATATTTAAGCTATAAAATTTAAAATACTGATTTACTAAATGAACTTAACGGGTCCAAATAACGTTTATCTTGTTTTTACAGTGAATTAAAGTTGTACAGGATACTGTTAAAAATGTAGGAGCTGAAATTCCTACTTTCCCATACTACCTTTGACACCTATACAAGCTATAGCATTCAAGGTGGAACATTCGATTAAGAGGCTGGCAAATTGGAAGACAACTTAAACCTCGTTTTATAATGAACATCAACTACATCCAATGACAGGCCGTTTTCTTGGAAAGGGCATTAAAAAAAGTGCCGACATCGTCTTATACAGAACTGGGTCCCATTGTCTGTACTGGAAAAGACCCCTCTGGGATTCTGTCATGCAGGGGCAGCATAGAGGGCACTTTTCCACTGAAAGGACTCCGGATAGGGAGCGTCAAGTTTAGACCATCGTAAGGTCACCTTATATGGCACTGCATCCGCTTTTCTCCACTAGAAGAGCACTACTCAGGACACATTATCAAATTGTCTCGCTCTTGAGGAACATCATCTTAATTTATTGCATGAAGGAGCGATGTAGAGGGCACTCTGTCATTGTTTCCGCAGGTCAATAGCAGCCAGGAGGGCACTTTCTTTCATTTTCACCACTTTAGAGAGCACTTTACTGGCCCTTTTTCAATCATGATACAAAGTGAACCCATCACACGACCCTACATGTCGAGCTGGGAGTAGACAGCTACCGAACCCCAGACCACCAACTTCAGGAGGACCAGAATTTGGTTATCCTGACTCGACAACAGCTGATACGCTTGACCAAATGTACCAAACTACACCAAATCTGGAGCTGTTACAGTGTAGAAATGAGGGCTTACACTTCAAAAAGTTCAAATAGTGTCACACCCTGCCTGTCCTCGTCTGTCTGTTTATGTCTTGTCAATTCCACGTGCTTGTGTTTAGGGCTGCAGCTATCCATTATTTTAGTAATGGAGTATTCTATTAATTATTCCATTGATTAATCGAGTAATCTTTTTTAATTAAAGAGCAATAGTAAATATATAAGATAAAATAAGACAGGTTTCTTAACAATTATTGCTTAAATTGCATATAATACAGTTTTAAAGAAAACATTTTAGTTATTACTATTATTGAAATTTATTATTAGACCTATATATCATACTATAAGTTCACAAGACTGGCTACTGTACATTCTGTTGCTACACTGAAGCTTGTCCTACACTTGCTGACCAACTTACTGTAAACAAACTAAACTGAATATTCTCGCTGTACTGGATTTGGTGCATTTTAGGCTCTAAAACACCACCTGATATTTAGTTTATTGTGTATTTTATGCATCACTGGGAGGGTATGTATGTTCTTGTGAGGGTGTGTTTGTTTGTAACTATAATCAAAACGATAATGTGAATGAAGTTCAGGCTTTTTATTTTTGTGGTTATGTTCTTAAGCAAAGTATAGATCATTTACGGACATAACTCGCCATCTCACTTACTTTCTTAACTAGCCATTACATATAACCACAACTAACATACACGCTTTACTAGCCTTCATCTCAACTCACCATCACACTGACTTACTTTCTTAACTAGCCATTACATATAACCACAACTAACATACACGCTTTACTAGCCTTCATCTCAACTCACCATCACACTGACTCACTTTCTTAACTAGTCATTACATATAACCATAACTAACATACACGTTTTACTAGCCTTCATCTCAACTCACCATCACACTGATTTACTTTCTTAACTAGTCATTACATAAAACCATAACTAACATACACGCTTTACTAGCCTTCATCTCAACTCACCATCACACTGACTTACTTTCTTAACTAGTCATTACATATAACCACAACTAACATACACGTTTTACTAGCCTTCATGTCAACTCACCATCACACTGACTTACTTTCTTAACTAGCCATTACATATAACCACAACTAACATACACGCTTTACTAGCCTTCATGTCAACTCACCATCACACTGACTTACTTTCTTAACTAGCCATTACATATAACCACAACTAACATACACGCTTTACTAGCCTTCATCTCTACTCACCATCACACTGATTTAAGCTAAATGTTATGGTTACTGTGTGTCGCTCCGCTCTGTAGACTTGACGTGCTGAAACATTGAAACACTGGTGTGGTGCTCGGCTAGGGCTTACCGTAAAACTCAGACTCACTATCAGTTTGCTGAAAAAGCTCAGTTGTTTGTTTTCTGAAGTTAGCTTCTTATTTGAATTCCTCGTTCCACCTTAAATGGTATAGAAGTTACATTACGGCGTTACATTCCTCGTTCCCTTTTGTTATATATACACTGTGTGTTCAGTCTGTCTTTGTCCGACGTTTTCTATGGCCTGTATGTTTTCTATAGATTTCGCGTTGTTCGTTCTCATGTGTTTGTTGTGTTTTACCGTGTTCTGTTGTGTTTTTGCCCATTTATCATAATCATGGACTTTATTAAACCTTTGCATCCTCATCTGCATGTGTATCCACCTCCTCCATCTCCCACATCGTTACAGTGAGTTATTTTAACTTGAAATAAGAAGTTTCTGGGCATAAGACACATAAGACACATTCTTGTTAACTTACTAACTGCAATTAAGTTACCCCAAAAGATTAAGCCTGGACAATTTTTTAAAGTTAAAATAGAATTTTTTAAGGTGTTGGTGCTTATTTATAAGGCCTTACACAGTGAAGCAACCAGATAGGTTTGTGAATTGTTAGTCTCACATAAAAGTACTAAGTCACTGGGATAAATAAAGAGCTTCTTATTGTTTCTAAAACTAAACAGAAGCTAAAAGGGTGACTGTGGTTGAGCTGTGTGTCCAACTAAAATATGGAATAATCTTCACCTTAATATCAAATTCTCTGCATCTACATCTACTTTTAAAGATCCACCTAAAGATCCACTTTTATTCTCTAGCTCAGGGGTCACTAATAGGCGGACCGTGGTCCGGATCTGGACCCAGACGTTGTCCAATGTGGACCCAAACCGATAAACTATTGAGAATTATTTAATTTAGACTGTGTTTATTTTAAGGAGCTTTTCTTGTCTTTAATGTATGCGGGCTTTACAGCACAGTAACCTCACAGACCAATCACGTGCGCTGTAAGATCACCGAAGGCTCTCCTCAGCCAATCAGATCTGTGCACATTGGGGCGTGTGCTGAGCACACAGGTGAGGTACTAAGCGAGAAGCAGCAGCCGGAGACTAAAGTGAGTCAGAAAGAATAATGAGCTCTAAAAACAGAAAAGTGAACAGAGAAAACGGTTCTGAAATGGACCTGCTTGTCTAGTTTTGAAGAATACCGCTCTGTATAACCAACATGTCAATCTGTAAATCTGAATAAACACGAAGATTCATGTTTTATTAACTTTCTCTATAAAGAAATACTTCAAGATGCTATTTTTTCAAAAGTGTTCTTTTTTTAAAATGTAGCTCTTGTTTTTATTGAAGTGAGTAAAAAACATTTATTATTAGTTTATAAATAATTAATTCAGTTCAGCATTTAAACAGTAAATATACTGAAATATACTGAATGGTATGTGTGATGTGTTGGTGTTTCAGTAGCTGATGGTATAAGATGCTGATACTAGACTACTTCAGTAAACAGGATACACCACTGAATCAGAAAACAAGCCAGAAATGATGATGGTCCGGACCTAGACCTGAGGAAATCTCCTTTAACTGGACCTTACTGAATTTTAATTAAATACCCCTGTATACTTGGTAATGTGCTTATGTGTGAGTGTAAGTGATTTCATTTCTTTTATGTTATCATGTTTTGATTTTATTAATGGTGAAGTACTTTGTAGCTTTACTACTCAAATAAAATTTACGGTGGTTGGTGGTTTGGGCCTCTATGGCTTGGGGTTGGCTCTGCCAGTGGTCGGGCCGCTCTCGGGCGCTTGGGGCCTCGGGGGCCGCATGCTCAGCTCGTGCTTGGGGTGCCGGCCTGAGGAGGGGTGGGCTGCTCATTGCTTCTGGCTCTCTGGACTCTTGCCCTTTGTCTGTGGGGGCTTCTTCTGGGGTCTTCCTCCTTCCTCCTCTGTGGTGTGCACACGGAGTTCCTAATGGGCTGTGGATGGTCTGGGTCCCCTGGGTCCTTCCCTATCTGCGTCTGGATCCACGGGGGCATGGTTGTGGTTTCTTGCCCTCATTATTAAATACATTCTATGACAGAGGCACATACACACACTGCTGCATATAATAGAATTGTGTGTGGATGTATATATGTATATGCATATGTATAGATATGTAAATATGTGTATGTGTGTATATATGTGTGTATGTATCTATATGTATATGTATATGTATGTGTATGTGTATATATATATATATATATATAGTATATATATATATATATATATATATATATATATATATATATATATATATATATATATATATTCCTTTTTCCCTCTTTTTTTCTCTTTTCTTTCATTTGTTTGTTTATTTAGTTATTCATATTATTATTCTTGTTTATTTATTTTATTTCCTTCTTATTTTTTACTTTCTTCTTTCTTTTTTCTCTCTCTCCTCTTTCTCTTCTCTTTTATTGCCTGTCAGGTCTAATAAATCATCAAAAGTAGACAGTTGAGTCACATTATTATGACCAGCAGCTAATATCCAGAGTAACCGCCGTGTGCAGCACAGACAGCAGCTAGACGGACTGGGAGAGCCAATAAGGTTCTGTTTCAGGTATCTGGAGCCATGCTGACTGCAGTGCATCCCACAGCTGCTGGAGAGAAAGATCCAGGTGGTCCCACAGATCTGAGAATTAGGCATCCAGGGTAGTACTTGGAAGCTCTTCCAACCAATGTGGGACATTTCTATTCATGTGATGTGTTGCGTTGTCTTGCTGGAAGATCCCATACACTACAGGGAAATCAGCATGTATGGTGTACATGATCTGCAGGGATGGATTCATACCCAAATCGGTCTAGAGTGTCTTCAACATGGATAAGTGGGCCCAGAGAATGCCCCCAAAAACTTCCCCAGATCATAACGCTGTCGTCATCGAAAGTAGGAACTGTGTGACTGTGTAGATTTTCCAGGTCTGACATTGTTGGTCACTGAAATGCTGTTTATTTTTATTTATTTGTTTATTTTATTAACTGTATTAGCCAATCAATATTATCTGCAGTCCATCTGATGCTGTATTAGCCAATCAGTTTCATGGAGAAGTTGAAAATAGCTTTCACCAGTGCTGTGTACCACAGTTTGGAGTGATCCATACACATGTGATACCTTCATCCTCCCAGCCCTGCTGGTGATGTAATGCGATGGGGAAGTGCTGATGACTAATATCTAAGAGGAAGAAACAAAAATAATCAGAGAGAGACAGAGAGCAGTGAAAATTTCCCCGGGCAAGAACAACGAATTGATCCCCCAATACAAAAATGTATTTTATCTAATAATTGCTTGTTTATGCGCTATTGTTGTTTCAAATTAGATGATGCTATCTAGGCAGACCACACACCCACTAGTATTCACTGTTAATTGTTTATGTTAGACTATCACATGGCAGCAATGTGCCCGAGTGACTGAGCTAATTACGGTACTGTCATACTTTATGGACGGGTATTATAGACTATTTCCTATTACATAATATTAACCATGATATTTTAAACCACCTTATTTTTTTCAGCTCTGCTGACCATATAGAAGCACTTTGTAGTTCTACACTTACTTAGTTCTTACAGACTGAAGATCTGAACAGTATCCACTCTCTGCCCACTCTATTACACAGTCCTACCTTGCTGGTAGATGTAAAGTCAGAAGCAAAAGCTCATCTGCTGTTGAGTGTTTTTTATTGGTTGTTCTCTAGTTCTTCATCAGTGGTCACAGGAGTGCTTACTTATCACCCATTTTCGGATAGTGCAGAGGTAACTTTTTGGAAAGAATTTCTTTACAGTGGTAGTGAATGGAACCAGGGGTTGCTATGTTTACAGCTATAAACATTTTATTTCTAATTCAAAGCCACCAGTGAACCTAAGCATTAAGCTTTTAAAGATGTTAAGAATGCGTCATTAAACAAACAGATATAGTGATTTTAATTTATTTTACAACTTTAATTTCTTCATATACACTACCGCTCCAAAGTTTAGGATCCCTTTAGAATTTCATTTCATGCAATTTTCATGGCATTCATGCAATTTTCATGCAATTCACAAACAATATTGTCCATTTCTCAATTAATTTAAGTGTATCAGATGATTTTTAAAGAATAAAAATGTTTGTATTAAAGCCTATTTTTCTATAGAGGCTTATTTTGCATATAGTCCTATTATCAGCAATTCTCAGTCCTCTGTCTAAATCTCCTGGTACGGCCACCAATCCAAGTTAAGGATGTTATTGGGCTATTTGGTTGTTAGGACACTCTTGCTCAATTGTGATGCACAGCTGAAAAACATTCTACTAATAAGTGAGTATAAAAGGGAGAACAACATTCTAGGTTAGTTTAGTGTCTGAAGTATCAGCAGTTGATGGCTTGCTGACCGACTCAAAATGACCAGAAAGAAACAACTTTCTTTAGAGACCCGTCAGTCCATTGTTGTGTTAAGGAAGAAGATACTCCATTGAAAACAAAAACACATTTAACTGTGATCACAAACTTTTGAGCGGTAGTGTATATGAAGCCAATATTTCTAATGTGTTTTAAAAGAAGACAGTGACAGGAACATGTAAAGATACAAGGAAGTAAAGCTCTATAACTCTGGACCAGCAACACTGAAAGCTCATTTGGCGGAAGGAGCAGAGATCAGACGAGCACCAGCAGACCAAAGCAGACATGGAGGAGAGTATCTAGACAAAAAAGCAGAAAGATAAAGAGGAACCAAACCATGTAAAGATTCAGAAACTGGTGTTTTGTACTGTATGCAGTATTGGGGTGGGAGCCAGTGCAGTTCTGTTAGCCTAGAAGTTATGTGCTCCCATGATCTGATGGGTGTGAAAACTCTGCCACTGGGTTCTGTACATACTGTAGCTTCTTTAGAGTACCAGCAAGGATCCCAACAGGGAGTCAAAGCAAATGTAGTGGTATATATATATATATATATATACAACAAAGCCTTTCACATTGAACCACTCTGAACGATTTTGTTTTCACCTGAAACAGAACCAGTTAAATTGCTTGTTGCAACATTTGAAGTGGTTAAACACACAGCCTGTCATAGATGGTGGTCCAAAGAAAAACATGTCTTCATTTTTGTCTATTTTTATTTGTCCACATAATTTGCACATGACAGCTTCCAATTACATTCTGTGTAATGTTCTTGGTTAACTGACCAATAGAAATGCTGGTTCCATTGACTTACATTAAAAGTGAAGAAGGTTTTTGGCCTCTCCTATGAAGTTGTTATTTTGGAGATAGTTGTTTTTCTTTGGACAGCGACAGTATGTTAGTTCAGCCCTGTTGCCTCATTCTGAAGGCCCTCTAGTGGCCATTCCAACAGTGCAATGGAAATCAACCTGGAAATGTTTCAATTTAAATAATCAAACAAACTAGTTTTCTTTAGACTTCTTTTATTAGATGAACTAAGTAAGGCTACACTTCTCCATATGCATGTCCATTATGCTGCAGTATATTGCATTAGCATCATTAAAAAATGAGTAAATAAAAGCAGAGTATACGTTGATACAATTAGATTTTTTCACCAAATTAACATGACAATTTTGTTGCTGTTGGGTAACCAAACATGAGTTCCCAGTGAGGAAAGTGTGGTGACGCTGTAGGTCTAAGAGCGTGTGGAGGGGGATGTGTACGTGCTCTCAGATTGTGTTGTGAAATGATGATTCTCTGAACCAAGAGGTTTGTGGGAGGATACTCTGTGACGATGCACCTACAGCGTGAATTTATAAAACTGCCAGCTGAAGAATGATGGAATAACTGCCGATTCTAGACATTATCTCTATATGCAACACTGATTTTTGGATTTGTTTCTGCTATTAATACTAAAGAAATCACTGCAGGTACAAGGTAAGAAAGCTAAACTACTATGGAAAGTCTATAGATTGTGAGAATCATGGCTATATGTGTGGGCATTATCTGGGCAGTCATTAATCACTGTCCGCCATGACAGAAGCTACAGCATTTAACCATTATAAGCCTATTTAATGTCATGCATCTGTGGTAGTTAATAATAACACTCTAATTACATAATAATTACACAACTTGTTACCAGATAAACTAACTTGCCTTCAATTTACAGAGTCAACAGGTTTGAATCTGTACTTTTGTTTGTTGCGAAATCAAATTTTAAAAGAAACGTGGAAAAAAATGTTAATTAATGTAAAAGATATTTTCACCTTGCCTGAAGCAAGACCATAGACCCAACAATAACTTCAACAAATTCACGTAATCAAAATCTTCTCTGCTACCAACAAACACAGACATAGTATTGATTGAAAGTTGAGTATCTGTACTTTCACCGAATGTCTAAGAAGCAGTGAATATAGAACATGCAGTGTTCCTGAAGTGTTCTTCACTTGGATTGGTGGTTTCAGGAAGAACCTTTAGTGTTGAACCCTTTACATTACATAGGGTTTTTAAAACAACTTAAAGAAACATCTTTTGACAGGTTCCATAAGGAACCACAAATTCAAGTAATCAATATCTTCTCTTCTGTTGACAAACACAAACATAGTATTGATTAAAAGTTAGGTATCTGAACTTTCACTGAATGTCTTTGCTTGAGCTACAAGTAAGAAGCAGTCAATACAGAACATCAAATGTTCCTGAAGGGTTCTTTACTTAGATTGGTGGTTTAAGGAAGAACATTTAGTGTTGAACCCTTTAGATACAATGGGATTTTTTACAACTACTCAAAAAAACATCTATTGACAGGTTCTGTAGGGAACCACAAATTCAAGTAATCAATATCTTCTCCGCTACCAACAAACACAGACATAGTATTATTTGACAGTTGAGTATCTGTACTTTCACCAAACGTCTTTGCTTGAGCTACAAGTAAGAAGCAGTGAATATAAAACAATCAAAGTTCCTGAAGTGTTCTTCACTTGGATTTGTTGGTGGTTTTAGGAAGAACATTTAGTGTTGAACCCTTTACATTTCATATGTTTTTTTTACAACTACTCAAAGAACCATCTTTTGACATGTTCTATAGGGAACCATACATTCAAGTAATTAACATCTTCTCTTCTACAGACAAACACAAACATAGTTTAGAAGTTGAGTAAAAAATTAAGTAAAAGTTAAGAAGCAGTGAATATAGAGTTACAACAAACTTCTAAAACAAAGGAAGGGGTAATGGAGGACATTAGGACACTTTTTTCAGTTCCCTATTTTCTCTCTTCCTCTGTCTTCAGCTTTAGAGAATAAGCCATGGGAGACTGGGGCTTTCTCTCCAAGTTACTGGACAAGGTGCAGTCCCACTCTACCAGTATCGGGAAGGTGTGGATGACTGTGCTTTTGATCTTCAGGATCATGGTTCTTGGAGCTGGGGTAGATAAAGTGTGGGGCGACGAGCAGTCTGGCATGGTGTGCAACATCAACACGCCCGGGTGCAAGAACGTGTGCTACGACAAAGCCTTCCCCATTTCCCACACTCGCTTCTGGGTCCTCCAGATCCTTTTCGTGTCCTTACCCACTCTGATCTACCTGGGCTACGTCCTACACGTCATCCACAAAGAGAACAAAATGAGGGAGAAGCTCCAGAGCCAGGCTGAGAAGCGATGGCTAAAGCTGCCCAAATACACAGACGACAACGGGAAGCTTCGCTACAAGGGAGACCTCCTGTGCGTTTACGTGACTTGCATATTAGTGACCATCTTGTTCGAAGCGGCTTTCATTGTGGGCCAGTACTATTTGTACGGCTTCACGATGGACCCCCGGATCAAGTGTAACGCAGATCCGTGTCCTGAGCACACCGTGGAGTGCTTCATGTCCCGTCCCACTGAGAAGACCATCTTCATCATCTTCATGCTGGTGGTAGGCTGCGTGTCCCTAGCTTTAAATGTAGCTGAGATATTTTATCTGATTGGTCGGGCTGCCGTGTACAGGAAATATCCACCCATCAGTCCACCCGACGAGCATAAATCGCTCACCACTGAGACATTTTGCTGAGACAACTTATGACCCATTAAAGATCAATGATGGGTTCCTGCAAGGTTCCTCACTAGGATGGTTGGTTCCTTAAGTCTTAAACCCTTTACATTTTATAGAGTTTATGTAACTAATCAAAGAACCATCCATTGAAAGGTTCTTTAGGGAACCAAAAGCAATCCTTCTCCAAAGAACCCGTTTGGAAACCATCCAAGAGTTTTAAGAGTCTGTTTTGCTGTAAATAGTCATATTCGAGAAGAATGGAGGAGACATTGAGGCGCCTCCACATTAAAAGAGTTTATGAGCTCTTTACCATGAGGTCACGCACTACTGCTGCTCTTAATGAAGAGAATAGACACTCATGTCTGTCTCTTTTCTTTCTATGCCTTTATTCGTTTTCTGTTGTTCATAATGAGGAATGATTTACTAAATAAGATCTAAATGCACTTGTATGTTCTTTGTCTGCTTAGGGTGGTTATGGGTGTATAATTGTTTACCACCTTTTTGCATTGTTTTATACATAATTTCTGCTTTTATGACAATCTTACCAAATCATGTCATCACACATAAGTTTACATCATGTCATCCTACAATATGGCACCATATGACAGAATGTGTCATAATAAAGAAAAACATGATCATTATTATAATTATGTAGCATCTCCTTTAACTCATATCCTTTGTTATCTTCAGTTCCTCATTTTTGAGTACGATTTTGGCCAAATGGGCTACATCATAAGATGATTAACCACACTATGCTTATATCATATAAGACAAGAATAGTGTAGTAGTGTTGCTAATGCATTATAAATAGAAGTCTTAGAAATGTACATGTTCTTTCAATGCTTTTTTGGACAATAGTCAAATTCTTCTCCACTAGGTGGTGCTATATGATCATGAGCATTTGGCACTGGGAGCTAAATGCTTCTTGACAGCAAAGTACATCTGTAAGCATGACTGAGAGACCTACAGAAGAGCTGACTCCTGTAATCTACTGTGTGTTTAAATGGCGCATTAATAATACTGTATATGTCAGTATTAACTATACATACCAAACGCTAAGCAGAAATTTTGAAATAAACACTGAATGCACTAATACCGTTGTGTATCTATTTGTAGTTATTTGTGAGTTCTTACAGATGTGTATGTACCTGCTGGAGAACTGGTAAGACAAGGATGGAGATGTATTTCAATTACTTTTGCCTTGTATTACATTGTATTACCATGTATTATTCTATTTATGAATAAACACCACACATATACACTCACTAAACACTTTTATAAGAAAATCTCATTGTATCAACACTCATCATTTTAATAGTTCCGCTAAAGATTTTCTCCATTTTACCCCCATAGGACCACCACAGAGAAGGTATTATTTGGGTGGTGGATCATTCACCAGCACTGCAGTGACACTGACATGATAACACTGTGTCCACTCACTGTCCACTCTATTAGACACTCCTACCTTGTTGGCCCACCTTGTAGATGTAAAGTCAGAGAGCTCTTCTGCTGCTGCACAGTTTGTGTTCTCGAGTTCTTCATCAGTGGTCACAGGACGCTGCCCACAGGACGCTGCCCACAGGACACTGTTGTCTGGATAGTTTTGGTTGGTGGACGATTCTCAGTCCAGCAGTGACACTAAGGTGTTTAAACACTCCAGCAGCAGCACTACTGTGTCTGATCCACTTGCACCAGCACAAAACACACTAACACTCCACCGCCACGTCAGTGTCACTGCAGTGCTGAAAGTGATCCACACAAATAATACCTGCTCTCTGGTGGGCCTGCGGTGGTACTGACCACTAAAGAACAGGGTAAAAATTGGAAATGACTGTTGCTTAACTATATAATGTTCTACCAGAGTCATCTCAGTTACAGTATATATAGTATTGTATAGTCTTTTGAGTAGAACTGAAGTGTCCCTTGTAAAAACGAAATAAGCTATATATATATATATATATATATATATATATATATATATATATATATATATATATATATATATATATATATATATATACTAACAAATTATCCATTGCAGATGTAGGGTTTAAGTATTCAGTAGTTTAATAAAAATACTAACTAATAATAATACTAACAAATTTTTTATCTATTTCTCTGACTTTAAATGTTACTTTTCCATGTGGAAAACATCCCCAAATAGAAAAAACTTGGAACTGTATATTACATTGAAACTTAAAAAAATGATTTGTAAATTATTTTTGACATAAATTTCATAACAATATAAAAACAATACAACAGCACATTATTTAACATTTGATAAATGTTATCAAATTAATCCTGCCAAAGTTAATCCTGAGCCTGAACATTGTTTTAAATCATTGTTTTATGAATTCATTGGGAAACTGTCCATCCTCAGCTCATCGTTGCTCCTAAAGGACTAAGCCCTGCTTTTGTTCACTTGCTGGTATCAGTTGTTTAAATCACATCATCATTTAATACTTTGAACTCATTGCTAAGTCTAAATTTCCCCTGTCTCAACTATCCTTTGGAAAGTGTTGCAGGCCTGACCGGCAGAATAGGTGCATGTTTTAAAAGCAAGCAAAGGTGTTTATATCACCTGCAATAAAATAAAGAGTCCGAAATTACAGCTTTCATTTATTTATTGACATTTTCCATTTCGTCCCAACAAGATTTGAGGCTGTACACGGCAATTAATGATAAGAATTTTGTTATGATGCAGTCATTATAGAATCATCATTAAGGACACATGTACAATGTCTTGTCTCTTTATTTTCCTTTATTTATATATTCATCTGCATCCATAGCTGTTTTAAATTCAGGCCTCATTCACCAGCCGTTCTTAAGACGAAACATCTCCTTAAACCTCATGAAGATTCTGACATTCACCAACTTTCCTTACTCAAGGTTTTAATCTTAGGTAAGAACAGAATCTACACCCAAAAGCACAACAGTGCTGATGAATGAGACCCATTGAGTTCAAATATCAAATGATCAATATATATCAATAAACATGTAAACAGAAAACATCACAATATATTTTCAGGATATGACTTTTTGTAATACTCTGTCACATCTTTAACATAATAAAGTCAGTTTAATAACTTAAGGACAAGCTTCATTTACTTACCCCCTTCATTCCTACTCACTTTACCCGCCCCCCCACCCCCACCCCCACCCCCCCACAAAAAAAAATTTGATACCACAAATTTTGTATGTTGTATGTTTGTAAAAACATTATAAAGTCTGGCATCTACAACTGTGAACCATGTCCTTAAATGTAAACATGAATTCCTGCTCCTGAAGTAAACCAGACGTTTCAGCGACAAACCTTTTTAGCAGGAGTACATAAAAACGTACTAGAGCTCAACACTATCGTCTTAATTTCAGATGAAGGTTTTACCTCAACAGGAGTTTCTCCAAACTATTCTTTATCTGCTGCATCCATAACAAAACAGTTAATTACCACAGATAGTAATCTGGACTAGTTTTCTGGTCTTGAATAGGAACAGAAAGTCTACTGACCTCCAAATCCCTACAATACAAGCCACTGGGCATCTATTCTAAGTGTATACACTATTGTGCAAAAGTCTGAGGCACCTAAGCTGATTGATTACAAGCCTTTACCTTAGCAGTAAGTGTATGTTCACCAGTAGGAACACCAGATATTATTAGAACAGATGTAAATAAGCATAAACACAATACAAAGTAGCATAAATATCTTATATCTTGTGCGTCAGTTTGAAGAACAAAGTTTAGTTCCAGATTTCTCCTGGACGCCCCAGACAAAGTATGAATTAACTGTAAATAATACTGGGTTGTTTTTTTATGGAAAAGCTTGGAAAGGTTTAAAGAAACACAGTGATGTATATAAAAGCACTACCAACTCTATTAATACTATTTCAATAGTAATAAATCTTAGCATGAGGTTAGTTTCTAAACCTTTTGCACAGTATTGTATATGCAATGGATGCAGCAGACAGAGAGATAAAAGCCAAAGTATTCCTTTAAATACATACTGGTATAGTTAATTCATTAAGTCCAGGATTGACACTCTATTTGTTCTTTCAGGCTTTGCTACTTTCTTCAGTTGCCGGAAGGTACAAGTGTCTTTGCTTTAAACTCATCTTAGCATGACGCTTCTTGGTTCTGTAGCCGATCAGGTAGAAAATCTCGATTATGTTCAGCAGCAGGGACACGCACGACACGATCAGCATGAAGATGATGAAGACTGTCTTCTCCGTAGGCCGGGACATGTAGCACTCTACAGTGTAGGGACATGGGTATCGGGTGCATACGATTTTGGGCACCATCACAAACCCATACAGGTAGTACTGACCCACGATGAAAGCTACCTCGAGCAAGATCTTCACCACCACGCTGGTCATGTAGCTGGCCAGAAGTTGGCCTTTGATATCAACCTTACCCGTATTGTCTGTGTACTTGGGTAGTTTGACTCCGCGAAGTTCGGCTTGGTTTTTGAGATGCTCCCTCAGCTTCCTCTCCTTGTGTATGATGTGCAGGACGTGCCCGAGATACATGAGCGTGGGGGTTGCCACGAAGATGATCTGCAGGGTCCAGAAGCGAATGTGGGATATGGGGAACGCGTGGTCATAGCAGACGTTTGTACAACCCGGCTGTTTGGTGTTGCAGACCATTTTGGACTGTTCGTCTCCCCACACCTTTTCAGCACCACCTCCGAGGACCATGATCCTGAAGATGAAGAGAACGGTCATCCACACCTTCCCAATGACCGTGGAGTGGGACTGCACTTTGTCCAGCAGCTTTGAGAGAAAGCCCCATTCTCCCATCTTGGCGTCTGTGAAGGCTTCTCTGAGGGGAAACAATGGAGATCACATTGGACCAACTTGTTACATTTAAAAAAATAGCCAATGGGTTCTTTGAGCCATGCCATAGAACCGTGGTTCTTAAGCTGTTCCTGAGGGACCACTAGGTGGTTTAGATATTTTTGCTACAACAAAACCCATATCACATATCGTTGCTGTCCAAGGAAAACAAATCTCTCTGGTAACTTTACAGGAGAGGACAAAACCATTCTTTACTTTCAATGTAAGTCAATGGAACCAGAACTTTCCGAGCTATTTTGAAGCATTTCTATTGATTCATTTATCATGAAATTTCTGCAAAATGTAAACAACAGCTGTTGTTTTCAAAATAAAAATTAATATAAAAGTTCACAAAAATGGAGATAGATGTCTTTCTTTGAACGGCCATGATATGCAAAGAGCAAAAATGTGGGACATCTAAGGGTCTCTGAAAACTGGCTTGCTGTAAAAAAAAACTCTTATTGTGCCCCCAAAGTACCATTCTGGATGTGTGATTATGAAGAACTTCAGATGTTTAAAGATTTTGCAGGGTTCTTCCAAGAACCTATAACATTATGTGAAAACTTAATTAAATTTGAAAAAATGTTTGTTTGTGAAGGAACCATACATTTAAAGGGTATTTGTGAAACTAACTGTGGTTCCTCCAAAGCAATGGTTCTCAGCCCAGTCCTCAAAGCCCCAAAATTAGTCCAACCGACTGACAAAGCAGAGGTATGAAGGAAAAATGTAGCCTGTCTGAGGGTCCCTGAGGACCGACTTGAGAGACTCTGCCAAAGAATAACACCTTCGGCTTGTGGTCCCCAAGGAACCATGCTAGATGTGTGATTGTGAAAAATTTCAGGTGTTTGAAGATTTTTCAGGCTTCTTCCTAAAACCTTTACATTGTGTGGAAGTTTGTTCAATTTAAAAAATGTTCATTTGTGAAGGAACTATACATTTCAAGGGTATTTGTGGTTCTTCAACAGCAGTGGTTCTCAGCCCAGTTCTCAGACCCCCAAAAAATGGCCCAATCACTACTACTACCAAAGCAGAGGTATGAAGGACACATGCAGCAGGTCCCTGAGGGATCAGCTTGAGATACTCTTTGAACAACTTTGGCAGATTGGGTTAGTGAATACTAAGAAATTTGTTCTTTTCAAGATTTTTATAAATTACTCCTTGAGTCTGTATGTTATGCAGAGGGTCTTTAAGCTTTAAACATATTCGTCACACTCACATCTCATTCACAAAACAGATTTTCTATGGAACCATCCAATGAACAGTTATTCATGGAACCAAGTTTACTTTTTTGTAAAGCAATGGCTCCCAACCCAACCCAGTCCTTAGACCCCCCCCAAATGAGGTATGAAGAAATAATGTGGACTGTCGGAGACACTCATGACCAGGTGGGGAACATTTGTTCTAGGTCATCCAACAAAGAACCCCTTTTAAACATTCTTGTCTGAGCATACAAATAAAATTCTCTTCACACCATAAATACCTTAAAGGTCTCTGTTGAGTGTATTTGAAAGTCGCTGTTAAAGGAAGAAGAGTCCAAAGTCCAGTTGCAATGAACAACCTGCAGATAGACAACTGTTGTCATAAGCTTAACATGATTATTAGGTCAGATCTTGAGTTTTACTTGAGTATAACTTCATATTCTAAATCAGTTTAGTCAGTTTAGTTAGTTTATGGCCAACCTGACCAATAAACAGTCTATCGGTAGTGCAAGCCTCTTACAAATCATTGAGAAATGTTCCATCTGCTGAGACCTAATTTATTCATATCATGTAGAGTTATTCATATAATGCCATGAATTATTCAGACAGTCTTTCCTAATAGAGAAAAATCTACATACTGATGAAGAATTATCACTTTTTGGTTTGAGAACACTGTTGGGTTATGGCCGATACCGACTGCGACTAATAATGGACTATAAGAAAGTAAGTGATCATTCAGATGTTACTGCATGTCGGAGATTCTGGCATACAAATGATAGAATAGGAACCAATTGTAAAAATAATGAAAAGAATAATAATGAACGTTACAGCTGTTGCGTCACTTTTCACTCCATTACTAAACAACTTTGTGGGTTTTTTTTTTAATATCTTAATAAGATACATATAAAAAAGCAAACCGTATGTTTAAATATTAGTAAAAAATATAAAAGTAAAAAATAAATGGATATAACTATTTACTTACCTTGGACGGCGCTGAAGCTGGAATGATAAACGAATGGAAACGACTGATAAAATGCCATGTACTGGGTGCCTGCCCTGAACTTTAGTTTCCGTGGTGTTTTGCAATAGGGCTGTCACGTTGCTCTTCGCCACAAACGATAAGTCACCTGTGTGGCAGAAACGGGAAAAGTCAGATAGAACGGTGAAGAATCAATCATTAATCGAAGGACGTGGTCTGCAACATGTCAAACAAGCACAGCGCGTCTTTTAAAGTTAGAGTAATTAGAACAACTGCTGGAACCATTCTCACACTTCCCACCATGTAAAACATAGTAATATAGTACTTCAGTTGGAGTTCACTGTCTAATCATACACTTAAAACCATATGCCGTCGCTGTCCTAAAAAAAAGAAGTATCTCCCAAAAAGGCAACTTTACAGGAGAGGCCGAAAACCACCAATGAAAGTCAATGAAACCACAATCTTTTCCGATCCGAGTATTTTTATTGGTCCGTTCCTCAAGAAATTTTCACACAAAGTAAACGGCAGCAACTTTGTTCAAATGATGCAGAAAAGTAAAAATTTACCAAAATGGACATGCATGTTTTTCTATAGACAATATCATGTTTACACTGATTAGACCTTTAGATGACACTAAATATCTATATGTTAAAAGTTGGCATATGATAGATACAGTACTGGGTGAAAGGCCTAGGCAGCCTTTGAAATTGCCTAAAACTATCTATCTGGGCATGTGTGCTACAAAAAATATAATACATAAATAGAATCCCATGTTTACAGCACAGTTTTTAATGTCACTGCTTTCAGAACAAAACTCTAAATCATGGGTTGGCCCCTAAGTGTATTTGAGGGCACTTAATTTGGGCTGCCAGAAAGGTACCTGTAACCCTACCTCCTTACTAAATGAGAAAACATACTCTTATATTACATAATACTTAAGTTTGACCCCCTCCCCCCACCCCAGGCATTTTAATGCACAATTTCTATTTTATGTTGAAAAAGAACATATTGGAGAAAAAATAAACACATTAAATATATCATATCAATATAAATTGCCATAACACTTACATAGGCCATATTTAAAATTATATATTTTTTTCTGATAATTTCAGAAAATAAACAATACTTTTGTGTATGTGCAGAAATACTTTTGCATATGACTGCTTATCCTATTTTTTGAAGTATTTTACTAACAAATGTAGTGTGATGTTATGAAAAACAATGATTCAAACTCTGCCTACATTCTTTATTTGCAAGCATATTGTTTTGTTGCTTTGGCTCTTAGCCCACCACAAATATTGCACAAACAAAAAAATAGTGTACCAAGCCTAAATAATGTTCACACTGATATATACAATCACTACAATAATAAAAAATCATCAAAACAAATCTGGTGAAATCATTCACTGCTTATCTTTAAAGAAGTTACGAGCATGTGACCCAATGTCTTCTGTTTGTGTAGTTTTAAAAGTTTATTGGTGGGAGGTACAAAGTGCCAGCCTAAAATGCGTGAATGTGGATTGGCTGGTATTTATGGTATATATATATATATATATATATATATATATATATATATATATATATATATATATATTCATATATATATATATATATATATATATATATATATATATATATATATATATAGATGAATGAAAGGCATGGGAAGCCAAAAACGATTGATCTGGGCATGTGTGTTAAAAGACTTCATACAACATTACAATAACCCCAAACAATCCTAAATAGAATCTATTGTTTACAGCAAGGTTTTTATACACTGCATCTCCAAAATGCTACTTTTTTATGTAAGGCAAGGTAACCAGACGTTTCCCCCAACATCCCACCCCCAAGTCATTTTGGGCCTTTTGTTTTGTTTTGTATTCAGAAGAAAACAGTTATAGGAACACAGATTTGGTTCCTGACCTTTTGCTGGACTCTTGTTATTACATAAGTTTATTAGATTTCTTCAGCAGCATCTGATTTATTTAAGGCAGGACTGATTAGGTAAACACTTAAATTGACTATTTAGGACAATAAATTAAATGTGAATTCTATATATAACCATTACCATAATGGGGAATGTATTGTATATGGTTCTTTATGACACCACAAAGGGTTTGATATTGTTATGATGTCAAGCTTATAACAATAGAAGAACCTATTTTGTTGCAATATAGAACCATATACAATACATTCTCCAACCATTTCACCAAACAAGGAGCCATTTAAACACGCAAATAGTTGTTTGTGTGATTCTGGTAGATGTTGGATGGTAACTGTAACAGAACTGTCAACGTATTCCTAATAAAAGTATCATCACCGTTTAATGTAAATCTCCAAAATTGCAACTTTACAGGAGAGGCAAAAAACGTTCTATACTTTTAACATTCTTTGCTTCATTCAAATGTAGTGGAAAAATGAAAGAATTAACAAAAATAGAGATACATGTTGTTCTTTGGATATTGATGATATGAGGATCTGAGAAAAGAATCTGAGAAAAGCTGTGCATATTGTTTTTTCCTGGCATCCATGTTTGGCCTTTTAAATAGAAATAAGTACATGTTTAATGTGGTAGTGCTAGTCAGTAAAGCCAGGCGGTGTAAAGCATATACAGAGAGTCTGAATTTGTGAGTTATTGCAGTGGCACTGCTTGTAAAACCCACTTTATTTTGTGAATGTTAAAAACAACACCTCAAATGACAGTTGTGTGCTTTTTGTTTGTTTATTTCTGATGTGAGTGTCCATGACACTAAGACATTTGCACAGTACTGTATAAATAAGATATCTTGGCAATCATCATTTGTAGGTTTACCCATTAAAGTTAATCTATTTTCTATTCATTAATGACAACTCAAAGTATAGACTTTATTAACATTTATAATAAAGCAGAAATTTCACAAACACTTTAAAAATCCTTATTTAAACAAAGAAATCATACATTACACTCTTACATGCATCATTCATACTAAAGAATACTGAAATACCAACAAACACTTCTCTATAAGTTATGGTCCAGTAGTAACAACAACTCAGCACAATATTTAACACACAAAACATGATTCATGAACAAGATATGAAACCTTATGTTCATTCTAATTCTTCTCTATTCATAAATCTGTATCTTAAAGAGCCAGAAGATTCATGTATAATAATGTATCGTTCTATTAAAGCTCATAAACAGGGAGGTCCATGCTGCAGCTTTTATTTGATCAATATGAGTTATATCTCTCTAACACAACCACACCATTCTTTACTAATATAAAATTCAAAACGTCCACAGTTTGCCTTTATGCCAGTTTAAACTCGACCTGAAATCAATTATTAAGCTTCTACAGAGCTGAAGAAGCCCTCTCTCTTTCATGACAGCTCAGAGAGTACTGAGATAAATAGGGTCTTCTCAAAAAAGACCCAAAAAAGTCAGGTCAACTTAGTACTGAGGCAATTTGACTCAACTTACTTTAGTCAAAGTTAACTTACTTTAGTCAAAGTTAACTTAATTTAGTCAAAGTTAACTTAATTTAGTCAAAGGCAATTTACATTAGGCAAAGTCAATTTAGGTTAGTAAAAGTCAACTGTGTTCAGTCAAAGTCAACTTACTTTAGTCAAAGTCAACTTAGTTTAGTCAATTTAGGTTAGTCAAAGTCAATTTAGTTTTACTCAAAGTCAACTTAAGTTAGTCAAAGTCAACTTAGTTTAGTTAAAGTTAACTTAGTTTAATCAAAGTCAACTTAGTTTAGTCAGAGTCAACTTAGTTTAGTCAAAGTCAATTTAGTTTAATCAAAGTCAACTTAGTTTAGTCAACGTTAACTTAGTTTAGTCAAAGTCAACTTACTTTAGTCAAAGTTAACTTAGTTTAGTCAAAATCAACTTACTTTAGTCAAAGTCAATTTAGGTAAGGCCAAGTCAATTTAGTTTAGTCAGAGTCAACTTAGTTTAGTCAGAGTCAACATAGTTAAGTCTGCGTCAACACTCCTCCTGCCTTCCAGCTCCTGTGTTTTTTGGGAATTTGTGCAACAACATTATTATAGCCATAACTTTTCTTCATTTAAATTTTTGTTCAAAACATAGAATCGAATACCGAATCGTGGACCCAGTATCAAGAACTGTAGGCTGATTGTATCACTTTGCCCCTATTGGTCACGGTCCATTTTAAATAAACTCAGTTTCAGCTGTATTGTTGTATTGTTGACATCAGACAAAATGTGAGAACCTTTGTTTAACTTTGTTAAAGATACCGAATCACTTACATTAAAAATGTATCTACTAGTTTTTTTTTATGCTAAAGTAAAATCAATTCTTGGAAGCAGGCTTTGACTTTTGGACCCTATTGTATATGAACCACACATTCAAAAACAATGTGTTCTCAAAAAGACAGCAAAAGTTTGAACACCCCCAGTCAAATGATATGTTTTGATTGGATTCTCTAGATGATTAATTTACCACATTGGGGAACAAAACATACTAGAAAACCAGCGTAGACCAGCTAGGCTGGTCACCAGCATACATTGCATTTCGATACTGTTTTGCTGGACAACCAGTACAACCATGCTAAGTGACCAGCTTAAGCCAGCACCAAATCAGCACTAAACCAGCTGAAAGCAGCATAGACCAGTTAAACCAGCAAGTAAAGCATTCTGGGCTAGTTTGTTTCAGTATGTTTTTATAATGAATGAACAATTATTGTGCAATAAACCATATGCTCTATATCTATTTTGACTTACAAAAACATTTGGCCAGGCTCAAACTCCTGCACACACTAAATCTAATGGTCCTGTAACAGCTGTTTGTCCTCCTTTGCCCCGTCCAGGCTCACAGAGACACCCTGTCCACTCTCATACTGCATGTTCAGCTTATTTTGTTTCAGAGGGTCCTCAGCCCCCAGTCTGGTCTGCCACGAAGTGTTCAGGCTGGCTGGGTTTTCGGCTGACGTGGTGTTGGGCATGCGCCGCTTCCCTGAACGACATCTAACCCTAGTGCAAAGCAAATAGAAAACCTCTACCACGGTCAGCAGCAGAGACACGCAGGCCACCACCAGCATGAAAATGATGAAGATGGTTTTCTCAGTTGGACGGGACATGAAGCACTCCACGGTGTAGGGACATGGGTATTTAGAGCAAGCGAACTCGGGGATCATGACGAAGCCGTACAAGTAATACTGTCCCACAATGAAGGCGAGCTCTAAGATGATCTTGAAGAAAAGCTGGGTCAGATAGCTGCCCAGAAGATTCCCCTTGATCCGGACGTGACCCTTGTCGTCCGTGTATTTGGGCATCTTGAGCATTTTGCTCTCGCGCTGTTGCTTCATCTTCTCTCTCAGCTTGTTCTCTTTGTGGATGACGAGAAACGCATGGCCCAGGTACACCAGGGTCGGCGTGGAGACGAAGATGATCTGCATCACCCAGAAGCGAATGTGGCTGATGGGAAACTTCCAGTCATAGCACACATTCTCGCAACCAGGTTGCAGCGTGTTGCAGACCAGATTCGACTGCTCGTCACCCCATACGCTCTCCGCTCCGGCACCCAGAACCAGGATCCTGAAGATGAAGAGGACGCTCATCCATATCTTGCCAATGACAGTAGAGTGGGACTGCACCTTGTCCAGTAAACTCGAGAGAAAGCCCCAATCCCCCATTCTCAATCAGGGTTAATCTAGAAGAGAGAAGGTTTCATCCACTGAATTACCTGCTAGAAGGTTCTGGTTTCACCCATAAGAACATTAAAAATGAATTAAGCATTGCTCTCAATTGAAACAGCTCTTTCTGTTATTCTATGAATTCATTATATACTAAATAAATAACTAAGATATCATCTTGATGGTGCTTCTATATCGTCACTGTCCAAAGATAACCATGTATCTCAATCTTGGTGATTTTTATTAAAATTGTTTAGAAAAAATTTTGGTTCCTTTGACTTACATGGTTTGTATTTCCTATTACTTCATTACACTTCTATAACAATGCAAATGTACTGAATTTAACCCTAGCTTTTCATAGACGCTCCCAAAAAAATTCAACTCACTTTCATCTTAAACTTGAATCCCAATAATTCCTAAATAGATTCATATGAAGTAAAACAGATTCTTGGTTTTATTTCTAACCTAAAAAGTTGTAAATTCATGAATATTATTCATTCGCAAGAGTAAAATACTAATAATAGAACATTATTTTTCAGAAAAAACAGCGTCTAGTGTTTATTACTGCAAATTATTGTGTGAATATGGCAACAAATGTTTAGCAATTTATAAAAAATGGACATAATCCTGTGGTTGTCGGTATGTAATGCCTATGAAACTCCTACTATACAACGCTATAATTGAATGATAAACATCTAACATGATACACTTATTATTCAGTAGACATTCCAGTCTCTTGCCTGTGTTACAGCAATCTTATTATTCAAAATGTGTAAATACAGACAAAAAAGTTCATTAAATTCCTGAAATGTGTAAACATAAAGTAATATTTTCAGTAATAACCGTAAAGTATGTTGTTTTTCACTCACCGCTTCCAAAAAGGTCTCTTCTTCCTTATGAAAACTGCTCCAGAAACCAAGTGATAGCTAACCGTGGTTGAACCTTGAGTTTTTTCCAGCGGTTGTGTAATAAATTTCTCAAAGTGGCAAGCTGTCACGTTGTTGGAAGATCAGCAAATGACACCGGGTCCAGTTTAGAGCTCTCTCTCCTGGAGTGGAGCGCTATATTAATGATTGACAGATCAGAACGTGAACCATGCTCTCAACGATGATGCATTCTCCACTCCTTCACAACAGCACATATTTTGTGGGCTATGAAAAAAAAAATACATGTTATCTGAGGATTAATAAACCTATAAATCTATTTAAAAACAATACCAGCCCTGTGCAAAAGTCTGGGACCGTTTAATGTCCAGTCAGAACAGATACCAGACACTATTGATTTTTCCGGAGATGTTTCTCTGGAGATTAGATAGAAGACTTGCATAAGGATGGAGAAAGTCAAAGTAAGCAAGAAAAAATGTGAGAAATAAATAAAGAAATAATAGGACTCGTGAGAACCACCTGGAAGATCGAAAAACTGTCCCCATCTGATAAACAGCGCTTAATGCTTTTATTTTTAACAGAGAGGAGCACATCAAGCTCCACTTTTGCTTCAGATCTGAAAACATCCACAGGTGTTTCTTTTTATCCTTCCAAACCACTGAGAAGACATCTCAGCGCTATAGGTCTGAAAGGATGTGTAGGTGTTCAAGAAGGTCCTCATTGAGAAAAGGAGATACAAACACATCAAATAATGAAGCTGGATTTGTTCTCAGAAAACCAGACTTTAATATCAGTGAGTGAACTGACTCACTAAATATGTCTGGGATTATTATATCAGCCGAAATACACCCAACCTCTAAGACTGAACTTCGGATATACAATACACCAGTGGTAGTGTACTAAAGCGTTTGACTGGTAGTGTACTAAAACGTTTGACTGGTAGTGTACTAAAACGTTTTGCTGGTAGTGTACTAAAGCGTTTGACTGGTAGTGTACTAAAACGTTTGACTGGTAGTGTACTAAAACATTTGACTGGTAGTGTACTAAAGCGTTTGACTGGTAGTGTACTAAAACGTTTGACTGGTAGTGTACTAAAACGTTTTGCTGGTAGTGTACTAAAGCGTTTGACTGGTAGTGTACTAAAAAGTTTGACTGGTAGTGTACTAAAAAGTTTGACTGGTAGTGTACTAAAACATTTGACTGGTAGTGTACTAAAAAGTTTGACTGGTAGTGATCTAAAACGTTTGACTAGTGGTGTACTAAAACGTTTGACTGGTAGTGTACTAAAAAGTTTGACTGGTAGTGATCTAAAACGTTTGACTAGTGGTGTACTAAAACGTTTGACTGGTAGTGATCTAAAACGTTTGACTGGTAGTGTACTAAAACGTTTGACTGGTAGTGTATCTAAAACGTTTGACTAGTGGTGTACTAAAACGTTTGACTAGTGGTGTACTAAAACGTTTGACTGGTAGTGTACTAAAAAGTTTGACTGGTAGTGATCTAAAACGTTTGACTAGTGGTGTACTAAAACGTTTGACTGGTAGTGATCTAAAACGTTTGACTGGTAGTGTACTAAAACGTTTGGCTGGTAGTGTACTAAAAAGTTTGACTGGTAGTGATCTAAAACGTTTGACTAGTGGTGTACTAAAACGTTTGACTGGTAGTGATCTAAAACGTTTGTGGTAGTGACTACGGTAGTGTACTAAAACGTTTGGCTGGTAGTGTATCTAAAACGTTTGACTAGTGGTGTACTAAAACGTTTGACTGGTAGTGTACTAAAACGTTTGACTGGTAGTGTATCTAAAACGTTTGACTGGTGGTGTACTAAAACGTTTGACTGGTAATGATCTAAAACGTTTAGCTGGTAGTGTATCTAAACCAGAAAGAACGTCCAGCTTGATGTTTAGGACTCAAATACAAAGCCAGCATTATACCAATGAAGATATGGTTACAACAGTAGATCATTCACACACATTCTCAAGAAAACATCTCTTTAAATACTTTTACACTGTCATCACAATCATCAGATTCACCAACTTCTGGACACAATCATCAGATTCACCAACTTCTGGATTCACCAACTTCTGGTGTTGTTTTACTGGCTGTTTTTGACCTTTAAATGTATCATTTTTTCCTGTTCATTATAATTCTTGTCTGTACAGGAAGGAAAGCACAGTGAGGTAAGTATGCACTATATTTACACTGGCATAACATAAATGCTTTAATGAATGAATTAATTCTTGTGAAAACAAGCTGTATTTACCAGTCAGTAATTTATTCAGATGTTCACTAGTGGAAAATATTTCACAATTCAGCACAGACCCTCAGATTAGTGCCCCCTGAACAATCACAGCTACAAACATGTTTCCATATTCATGTAAATATCATCTCAAATCAAAAGACAATGTTTGGAGCGTGTGCCGCGGGTGCTCAAACACGTTTTAGGCCGGACACAACTCTCACGCTTATTTGCACAAACCGGCCTTGTGAATGGCTGTGTTTGCGGAGTGCTTAGATATGAACCTCTTCCATCTCATTGGTGTTGTGGTCTTCCAAAACCATGTTCTTGGCCAGCTCATTTGCGAGCTCTTTTTTCTGAACGCCAAGCTCGTGTTTCATCCAGTTCTGGATCACTTGATCTTTTTTGCCAAAATTTTTCTTGGTCATAATGGGGCTCATGGGGGTCGCCGGGTAGTCCTTTTTCCGGTTTACACACTCGTTGACCTTCTTGACGAACAGATAGAACACCTCAATGAGGTTCAACAGCAAGGACACGCAGGCTACGACCAGCATGAACCAGATGAAGATGTTTTTCTCGGTCGGCCTCGAGAGGAAGCAGTCCACCTTGTGCGGACAGGGGAAGCGACCGCAGACGTACTGGGCCTGAAGGGTGAAGCCGAACAAGTAATACTGGCCAAGAATGAAACCAACCTCGAGCAGTATCTTGCACAGCAAGTTCAAGATATAACTCCTCAGGAGCCGGCCTTGGATACTGACCTGGCCTTTGTCGTTGCTGTACTTGGGGAGTTTGTAGCCTTTCTTGAGAAAAGCCCCGGCCTGGTCGTTCAGGGCCTTCTTCATGGCCTCTCTCACGTCCTTCTCCTCATGGATGACATGCAGGACATGGCCCAGGTAGATCAACGTTGGAGTGGACACGGAGATGATCTGCAGCACCCAGAAGCGCAGGTGTGAAATGGGGAAGGCATGGTCATAGCAAACGTTCTCGCAGCCTGGCTGCTTCGTGTTGCAGATGAAGTCAGACTGTTCGTCGCCCCACACTTTCTCAGCACCGGCTCCGAGGACAAGGATCCTAAAGACAAACAGCACGGTCAGCCAGATTTTTCCAACTACCGTGGAGTGCTTCTGGACCTTGTCCAACAGCCGCCCAAGGATGTCCCACTCTCCCATCTTCAGCTATATGAAAAGAAGACAGCAGAGAATAGCACAATTTAGTACAAAAAATGAGATACAAGGAAATATTGATACTGCACTGCTAAATCTATCTCTCTCTCTCTCTCTCTCTCTCTCTCTCTCTCTCTCTATATATATATATATATATATATATATATATATATATATTATATATATAATATATATATATATATATAAAATCTAAATAAATACATAAATAAATCTATATCCAAGCAAGTGCAAACATCCTGAATGTAGTCTATATATATACCAAGGAGCCATAACTTTAAAACCAGCTCCTTATATCTACACACATTGTCTGTTTTTTCAGCTACACGTACAGTATAGAAGCACTTTGTTGTTTTACTACTTTTAATACTTTGTTTATCCCCTTCTACTTTAAGGGTCAGGAACCCCACAGGACCTCCGCAGAGCAGGTACTATTAGGAAGGTGGATCATTCTCAGCACTGCAGTGACACTGACATGATGGTGGTGTGTTAGTGTGTGTTGTGCTGGTATGAGTGGATCAGACACAGCAGTGCTGCTGGAGTTTTGCATGGTGGACCAGCAAGGTAGGTGTGTCTAATGGACCAGCAAGGTAGGTGTGTCTAATAGAGTGGACAGTGAGTGGACAGTAAGTAGAGTTTGAAAAACCCAAAGCAAATGGTTTTAATGTTATGGCTGGTTGGTGTATATATCAATCAATCAGAACACTGTGTTGTAGCCTGTATCTTTTTGTACATGTAAACAGTCTGCAAAGTTATAAAACCCAAAAATAGACACCAGCTGGAGAACCTCTCCCCTACAGAAACCACTTTTCTCAGCTACCTGAAACACCTGGCTGAAATCCTAGTCTTTTCTCCATTACAAGATGATGTCATCTTGTACCTCATTATTGGCACCCACCAGCTGTCACCCAACACAACTACTGGGGCAACTACTTCTGACCTATCAGAACAGAGTGGGTGAGCTGACAGACCTATTTAAAAAAACTTGGAAATGTAAATCTGTTTTGGTAAAATGCTGAGTGCTGAAAATGAGCATAATAGTTATTAAATTCTTCAATATAAGATATATATATATATTATACCATTGTTTTTAATAAAAGCGTCCTATTCCATGGACAGACTGTCTGTTTCAAGAATTCATTCTGTGCGAAAATTATCTGCTGAAAAAAGTAAGACTCTTTTAGTATGAGAAGCAAAAACATCAATAAATCAACTTATAATATTTTGAAACCATTGCATAATCAGCTGCAAGAGGTTTAAACACAGGATGCGCTGGTACAGAAAATGTGCTGCAACAATGACATCATATGTCATAAAAACAAGAAAGTATCTCATCAATCAGAGTGAAGCCTTAGTGTAACTGAGCAGCACACTTAGTATTTTTTTTATTTAACATTTTCAGTAAAAATCAGACTTCTTAGTCATTGGGTTATTTCTAACTGAGCATCCTTAAAGGCCACTGCAAACTTCATGACTACAAACTACCACACGCTCTGAAGATCTCTATACTGGGTTTGTAGTGAAAAGATTTAGATCCACTGGGATTCAGACTGAGATGCGTTGGCTTTACTGGAATCCTGGCCTTTTTTTTTTGTCATGTTTGGCAATTTTTGCAATCGGAATGATGATCCGAATGCACTGATGTACCAAACATATTTGCTTTTACAAGAACAGCTCTATAGGTTTTCTATAGCCTATTCTTGTTAATGTTTGTATTTTTATTTAATTTATTTAGCCAGGCCTGACAGGCAATAAAGGAGAGGAAAATTAAGAGAGAGAAAAAAGAAAAAAGAAAAAAGAAGAAAGAAGAAAAAAGGGGGGAAGAAAAAAAATAGTATAAATAAATTACAAACAATTAAATAAACAAACAAATAAAAGAAAAATAAGAAGAAAAAAAATATATAGACACACATACATACATATACACATATTTACATATCTATACATATGCATATACATATATACACCAACACGATTCTATTATTTGCAGCAATGTGTGTATGTGCCTCTGTCATGGAATGTACTCAGTAGTGAGGGCAGGAATCCTGGCCTTAACTTCACACAGCATATCGATCGTGTGATACTGAAACCCTAGTGCAATAACGTTCAAGACGCCCAGTAGGAATAGCACAATGTCTGCTACATTAATATAGGAGCCTGTGGCGTGCAGCTCAATTTCTAGTGTGAAATGGACTTCACTATTATCACTAGATTTCATTATTATTTAGCATAGAGAACAAATGATTAGTTCTTAGAACTTCACCAGGTCAAAACAACATTTGGCCTGTTTGCTCGCCAACAGGTAATATGAAATTAACTTATTTCACTACAATTAGACCTTTGCCATCTTTTGATAATGAGATGATTATTGTTTGTTTTGGTGATTATGACATACACACAAGTGCTGTTTACAATATATTCACTTATAATAACAAAATGCTTTCTCACAATCATTTTTTTGAATTACAACTCAACATGTAATGTACATTTATATTACTAGTAGTGTTACAATTAATAATAATAGAGTGTTTAAATCACTGAGCAGTAGAATTATATGTGACTTCTATTGTGATAGCATTGGTCAAGTCGTAGCAAACAAGAGCTGTTAAATCTGTGTTTTTTTAGTCACCCATGTCAGGAATTAATCCACAGATTTAACTACTTATTGTCCAGTCAGTTAAATTATAATCTGGTTTGCTCAGTGTGCTGTGTTCATGCTGCATCAGTTTTTTTTTTTATTTGACTGGTTATTCTCACACGCATCGCTTTACTTTGGCTTTTAAGAACATAAGCAGCCTAAACCCGAATACAGTCAAGTCTTCACAGTAATGTTTCAATATCTAATGTGAAGCCTTCCCAGAAAAGTAGAGCAAAGGGAAGACTAACTTCCTACGGATATCCCTGAGGAATTATCGGATGAGCAGGTGTCTGCAAATGCTTATACATACAGTGTACATTGTTTGCATGGAGATATGACACACAAACCGAATCACATTATTATATAAGAATGAAAATGAAACAGTGATTCTGGCCACTATCACTAGAAGGTTAAATGTATGGTTACGCTGGAAGATGATTGTCCTATCAGAGAGAATATGCTGTGCTTATTGATAAGGATTGAGCAAGACCTTCAGTGATAGCTTCTCCAGTCGGGTGGGAACCAAGGCTTTGACCTTGTTTTTTAAACACAACAGCAGTTATGCTATTCCTAAAGGAAGCAGAAGACGACTGGGCCCCTCCCTGCCCACTGCAAACTCTCCACTAACAGCCCTATGCTAAGATAAAGTTAGCCCAAACTGAAAAATGGGCAACATGTAGAAAGTAGCTTTTGCCTAAAATGTACAGAGCTTTTCTGGAACCATTAGCCAAAAAGGGTGCTATGTATTTCTAAAACGGCACAAGAACAGTGGAACCCTATGTGGAGCCATGTTATGGAAGGTTTGCAAAAGAACCACATCTTCCCTGTTCAAAGCAAAACGAGTGTCTCCAAAATAGTAATTTCACAAAAACTTTCTTTACTTTCAATGTAAGTTAATGTAAAGAGGTTTTAAGTGATTATGGGGCATTTCTATTGGCATGAAACTCTCAGAGGATATGAAGAGCCAGCTGTCCTGTTCAGATAATGTAAAAAATTTAATAAAAATGGACATACATTGTTTTCTTTGAACAGTGATGGTATATAATAGCTTCTCTATTATCGAGAATAACTATTTAACCAGGCAAGGAACCAAAATGGCATTCAAATGGTTTCACAGGGTTCTACATACACTACCGGTCAATGACTATATATAGTATATAGTATAACATTTTGATCTTAATGTGTTCAAAGGCAAGTTTATGTAGTACAGTTGGTGCCCATGTACAAAAATAAATAAATAATGATAATGCATATTTAAAAAAATTGTTGTTGTTTTTCACAACAAGATCTCAGCAAGCACACTATCTCCCTTAGTCCTGTTAGAAAAGCAGCTCATGTGGCTCCTCATAAAGCTGCTGGCTAGAATGTTCAAAGTATGTAAACCTGCATCAGAACAAATGAGCTAAAAGACACTGTAAACATTCTTTAAACACAACCAGATGTTTTATTCTGCTCCAACAATTCCATACTGATATTTTATAGTTTTGATCTCTTCACAATTCACTAATAATATTACTATTAAAATAGTACAAATAAGAAAAACCTGGGTAGGTGTGTCTAAAGTTTTGACTGGTAGAGTATAACCATAGTCTTTACTAAACCCTTGTCTAAGAGTGCACCTCCAGTTACTACCACATATTAATACATATATACATATTAAATCAACATAATATACAATATGCAATACATATACAGTCTGTGTGCTTTTATACATTATTCAATTATAGTACAGTATTACTGGCTACTAAAAGTTAATATGACAGCAGATCTAGTTATCATAATCAGAATCAGAATCAGAAATACTTTATTGATCCCAGGGGGAAATCGCATATTACTTCTCCATTACAAATAACTTCACAAACATTCCACTTACCGAATAAGAGAGGATACAGAGTCGGGTCCAGGCACTCGGTGAAGACGGGACAGATTTAAAGCCTGAGTGGATCTTGTCTGACCCTTTCCCTTCTTACTGGGGAGGCTCCATCTAAACCAAAACACTACCACGCTTCCATTATCACATAGATAATGTCCTCCTTCAGTTGAGGATCATGTTATCACGCTGACCGAAGGCCTTGTAAACGTTTCTAATGCTATAGAGATTTAATAAAGCAATGTAATGCAATAATAAGAGGCTTATAATTGAGACATAAGGCTACAGTGCTATGCATCAAATGAACATAAGTGAAAATAGTTTCTAAAGAAATGATAATAATATATTAGCAAAAGGGGGTCCCCCAACAATTGTACAAGGCCTAATAGACCACCAAGATGGTCCCTATTGGATAAACAACACGTATAACTTTCATCTTTGAGAGAGGAGAACATCAAGCTCCACCTTCAGATCTGAAAACATCTGCAGGTGTTTCTGTCCATCATTCCACTGTGAGAAGATACTTCAGCGCTATGGGTCTAAATGGATGTGCAGCTGTTCAAGATGCTCCTCACTGAGAAAAGGAGATACAGACAAAACAAACAAAGAAGATGCTGCTGCTGTCAGAACAATGAACTGACCACCTCAATGTCCAGAACCTCAACATCACTGAATGTGTTTGGGATTATGTGGATGGTGAGAAGCAAAAGCTTGCAAGACCGAACTGTGGAGGTTTCTTTAATAGCTGAAAGCAAGAATAGAAGCTATAATGAAGGTAAAGAGTGCACAATGAACACTGAAATATTTGATATGATATTTAGTTGTTTCTTTTAAATAGTGAGCTTCAACATTCAACATACACTCAGCTCCGTAACTCGGCCACAGGCCATCCAGACGCTGAACCAGGGCAGCAACTAAGACGACCACACACACACATCATACACAGGACTTGAGCTCTGTTGCACAGCACTAGCTCCACTTTCATTCATTTCAGTTATTGCTTTCATCCACTTGTTGCACACTTTATTCAACAACCTGTTTTTTCTGGTTTATTTTTACTTTTACTTTTACTTTTATTTATCCATCCATCCATTATCTGATGCTTAATCCCGCTAGTCGGGGTCACGGGAGACTGGAGCCAATCTCAGCGTCATCGGGCGAAGGCAGGGTACACCATGGACAGTTCACCAGTCGATCGCATGGCCAACACACACTCTTGCACTCACACCTACGGGCAATTTAGAGTGACTGATCAACCTAACATGCACGTCATTGGACGTGTGGGAGGAAACCGTACTACCCGGAGGTAACCCACTGACAGGGAGAACATACAAACAAACACACAGAACAACCCGAACCGGAAATCGAACCTGGATTTTCATTTATTTATTTTTTATTATGCCCATTTATTATTATTTTTTTTTTATTTTATTTTAGGTACACTATACTATATTATTATTTCATGTGAATGAGCACTTGTCAAAGCATTTCACTGCTAGCTGTACTGTGTGTGACTTTATATGTGGCAAATAAACTTTGATTTGATTTTGTTAACTCACTTAGTTTGATCTCACACTGAGACAAACCAGGTTCTGATTCCTTACACTAAATTGACTTCAAGTACATGATTTGCATGAGCCATAATTATAGAGCTGGCTGTATACATTTATATTTGTACAAGAGGATTTGTAAAAAGACGCCAGATCCAGAAATTGGTAATATAAGGAGTTTTTATTTAGTATTTGGAATGGCAAAATAATCAGCAACGTTGGAACAACCAACCACTATTTTCGTCACTGTGCAGCGAAAAACCTTTTCATTGTTCTATATCATTTGAACAAGCTGGCAGCTCTGAATGGACCAATAGAATTGGAATAAATCCTACATTGAAAGTCAACAATGTTGGTGTCCTCTTCTGTGAAGTTACTCATTTAGAAAATACATGTTTTTCTTTGGACAGTGACGATATATATAAATAACCAGAGCAGGAAAAATGCACCACAGTATAACTAGTACATTCACCACACCACAAATACGGATGTATAATAGTCAGTTGTTTATAACACAACTATATTTCCCCAAATAGTGCCAAGCAACACCACAATGGTCCAACAGTGGTTGTTTTTAATGAGATAATTGTAAATGACAATAAAAACTACTGAGAAAACTATTACTATATGTAACTTGTGGAGGACACGATGAGGTGATCAGCTTATATACAGTAGTATGCAAAAGTCTGGCCATGCTGGTCAAATGATGTTTTGAAGAAGTCAAAATATGTTCACTAATTGTCTATAGATTTATTATAGAATTGTAATAACAATAAAAACATCTACTACAACATCTAGATAGGATTTTTGTTTATAAAATAATAAAAAATATCATAATTTGTGCATCTACTGTAACACTTGTGCCCATTTTCATGCACAAACACTGTTCAATTCAGCAAATATACAATAAATGTGCATGAAAATGTGCAGAAGTGTTACTGCAGATGCACAAATTATGGCATATTTTATATTTTCTGAACTAAAAAACATATTAAGATGTTTAGTAGATGTTTTTACTGTTATTAGAATTTTCACAAAGTCAACAAAACATGCCATTTGACCAAACTTTTGATTATAACCGTATCTGCACTCTAGAAAGCACTGCATTGTGATATTTCTTTTGGATGTAGTTCTTATTTGTCAACGCTTACAACACTATCACTGAATCCCCTCTGTAACTCTTTCTCCATTCGTTCAGGCCACCCTGCACAGCACTCGAGACCCCAGCACCCAAATCCACTCCGGCATGCACTGCGTGAGTCGAAACTGGAGGGAACAGGACATAAACAAGCACAGCGACATGTTCAGAACCATATCAGTTCAAAATTAAGGATCAGGCAGGCTTCTTTCCACTGTAGCTGTACCTGTATTGTATGAGGCCAGTATCCTGTAGTCCTGTGGGAGATGCCCAGAGTGGACAGAGCGTGTCTTGCATACACCTGTGGCTGAGGGACCAACCAGCCAGCGTGGGCACTGCTCTCCTCTTCTTGCGGAGCAACCCTGTAGGGGATCAAACTCTGCACAAAGACCCCCCGAGGACCATATTCATAGTGCAGGGCACGACTGAAGTGGTCCAGGAATGCCTGGGGAAAACAGACATCTCTCAGAGGATAGTATAGAACAGAACTGAATGTCAATTAAACTCTTAAACCTTAGGGACTTGGAGTTTGAGCCACATTTCAATTACTCACAGTTACTTGTTACATATCACTACAGCAGTTACTAAGTACAGCTCTGGGCAAAGGTCTGAGACCACCCAAAATAGTCATTAAGTACCATGTATTAATTTTTCAGAAGATATTTGTGAAGATATGGCACAATTTCTCTGCATAAGCAACGAAAGTCTAAGGAAAATAAATCAAACTGCAGTTATTAGAAGATACAGGGACTCCTACTAACAGTGAAAGACCTGCTAGACAACTAAAACTAACAATATCAGATAATAAACAGCACTTAAACGCTTTTATCTTTGAGAGAGAGAGGAAACAATCAAGCTCCACTTGCTTCAGATCTGAAAACATCCACTCAGTGCATCTGAACTTTTTTAAACTAATAGTAAATCTTATAAGAAGAGTGTAAGCTGGAACCAAGGCAGACACAAATTCTGAGAAATATATACCAATAATAATATTTGGCCAATCAAATCCTCATTAAATATGTAAACACTTAAGAGCCTTTGATTGGGTAATTACTGCAGTGGTTAATATGTTTCAGCTGGTAACAATTCCTTTAACTGTAACTGATGCAGCGAAAAGCTTCTCTTTGCTTAAACAACCATGTGGGAAGACGTATCCCGCGGTGATGAAAGATATGTTACTGTGTTTCAGGAGGGTCAAATTATTTTTCTGCATCAAGTAAACAAAATGAATTAGAGAAGCTGAAATGACTGGAAAGTGCATTATTAACACCTGGATGCAGAGTGGAGAACCATCGACTTTCTGAAAGAAATGTGGTCAGAAAAATATCCTGAATGGCCTTGAATGGCATAGACGACTTAAACACTTGGTGAAGTCGTATGTCAAAAAATGGACAGTAGACCTGACGACTGTGTTTAATAGTCAAAGTAAAGCTCAAAGTAAAAGCTCACAAGATTGGGACAAAAAAGCTGTGTATACATATGAAAACCACTTGTTGGTGAAGCTTATCAGAAAAAATAGGCCTCAATTTGCTCAGAGTAGTTTGTATTATATATTGAAGATTTGGGAAAATAATTAATGCAACTTTAGATGGAAATAGATATAGTGTTGTATAAGGTTGCTGATTCAACGCCATGTGCACCATGCCCAAGGCTAATGCACACTGTTATTAAATCTAAATGAAATATTAAAGTGTGCAACAGTGTATTATATTTAGATATTAACCCTCCTCTATACTGCCCAGTTAAATGGTTGATTTCTGTGCTTCTTCTTGCGTACATAGCATGGTCTCTCACGTTGCACAGCATTGTAATTAATAGTAATTACTGAATAATGTATTAAGCTTTATAAGTGAATAATTATCCTAGGGTTCTAAAGGTTAACAGTCTAATAGTATTAGAACTAGGCACTATGAACAATCTGATCACTGACCGTGGATGCAGAGAGTGCGGCCTTCCTCGGAGTGGGCCTGGAACATCCTCCGGATGAAATGTTAACCACAGCCCCTCTTCGCCTGTCCACCATACCAGGCAGAGCCAGACGGGTCACAAGTGTGGCGGTGGCGACACTGTTGTTTATGACGTCCCACACTTTGCTCTCGGACAGGTCGAGAAAGTCTCGGGACACGTCCAGGGAGGAATCCAGACAGTTTACAACAAAGCCTACGTCCTTGTCTTCAATCGCGTCATTGATGGGTTTACAGGCGGCGGGGCCCCGGCTGAAATCGGCCTCGATCAAAACAGTCTGCACTCCGTGGGCCTCGGAAACAGACCTGGCAGCATCAATTATGCTGCTGACATCAGAGCTGATCAGGATGATGCTCACGCCATGTCTGGCCAGCTCCTCAGCATACGCTTTGGCTATGGGCTCTGATGCACCTGCAGGACAGAAAAACAAGCATGTTTACTGCATAGCTTTCACAGAGAAGCAATGCCACCCAGCGAAAGATACTTAAAAAGATGGTTCCTCAAGGGTTCTTCAGTAAAGGCAGTGGTTCTATTTATAACTACACTTGTTTAAATATCTATTTGCATGGTGAAACAGTTCTTGGGATTGATGAAGGGTTCTATGTAGAATATTTTTTAAAGTAGTTCTGCTTCTGTACTGTTACAATGTCAAGCTACACTCTTAAAAAAAGATGGTTGTTCAAAGGTTCTTAGGAAAAGCAATGGTTCTATTTATAACCGTGATGCTTCTTTGCATGGCAAAATGTTCTTCAGATTAATAGAGAATGTGTTGTATATGGTAATTGGCTCTATATAACACAGTTTTATTCTATTGTTATTATATTGTTGACATCATAACAATAGCAGAACCCATTTTTCCACAATATACACTCATTGACCTGTAAAAGAGCTCTCAGGGGCTATTTTGGATCGTGTACCTCTTGGTGTGAGATCGCTAACAGCTAGACATGGTGCTTTCACAATGCACTTAAAGACATTTAGCCCAGCTGGCAGACTTTGAGAGGGGGACCATCATCAGACTGAGAAAAGCAGAATGGTCATTTTGACTAACTGCCCGCCATCTAGTCTGTTTAGACCAAGTTGTTAGGAGGTGTTGGGAGCAGTGGTTATGTGAGCACACGCAGACACAGTGAACAGGCTCTGGACCACCCAGACAGACCTCCAAAATAGAGGATTGTTTGATCCATCAATGAGGCGTGAGCAGCTTCCACATATACAGACTGGAACTGTATTGTCTTTAGCGATGAATACAGATTCTGTTTGCGACCCGACACCCGTCAGGTTAGAGTATGGAGGCCTTGTGGTGAGAGCTTCAAACCTGCCTCACTGACCCAACTGCTGGCGTGATGATCTGGGGAGCCATCGACATACGACAGTCGGCCCCTGCTAGTGAAACGAGAGTCAGTAACAGCCCAGCGTTACGTGCAGGACATACTGGGCTACATGTATTCTTTCTCATGGCAGGACTTCTGACTGGCATTGTTCAGCAGGATAATGTGGCACACACAGCAAGCGTGTCCCAGGAATGTCTCCTCCAGATCACTTCCTTGGCCTGTCCAGTCGCCAGATTTATTGCCAATCAAGCATTTATCGGACCAGCCGAGACACCAGCTTCGACAACCTACGAGTGTGCTATTCATGGCTCTATATAGAACCATTGTTTTTACTAAAGAACACTTGAAGAAGCATTGTTTTAAGAGCATAGTAATCACTTTAACTCTATAAAGAACCATTTCTAACAATGCATATCGTCGCTGTCCAAAAAAACCCAGTATCTCAATTTTTTGTGATTTTTTTTGTTTTTTACATAATACGAAATCAACAACCTGTTGCTCAATGACCCTGGGACTGGCTCCAGACCACCCGTGACCCTGACTAGCGGGATAAAGTGGAAGATGATGGATGAATAGATGGATCGATGGGTGAAATCAACAATTGTCCTTTACACTTCCTTGGCCTGGTCCAGTTGCCAGACTTACAGCAATCAAGTATTTATGGGACCAGCCGAGACACCAGCTTCGGCAATCTACGAGTGTGCTATTTATGGTTCTATATAAAACCACTATCTTTACTAAAGAACCCTTTAAGAACCATCCTTTTAAGAGCGTAGTAGCAACAACAAAACTTCTACAACAAAAAGCTTCTACATATAACCATATCTCCATTATCCATTAGTCTAAAGAACCATTTAAGCATAGAATGGTTCTATGTAGAGTACTGTCTTTACTAAAGAATGTTTGAAAAAAAAAACATCTTTTCAAGACTATAAAAGCAATAAAAGAACCATTTCCCAAAAAAATTCTACTTAGAACCATATGCAATCCATTCTCTCTCAATCTGAGGAATAATTTTGGTTCTTTGCATGGTAAAGTGGTTCTTTACATAAACCGAGAATGTGTTTTGTATGTATTTTTAAAAATGGTTCTTTGCTATGCAAGGAAAATCAAATGGTTCTATATAGAACCGTTGTCTTTTCTAAAGAACCCTTGAATAAGCATCGTTTTAAGAGCATAGTAATCATATTAGCTCTACAAAGAACATTTTAACAATGATTGCTGTCCAAAGAAAACCAGATATCTACATTTTTTTCCAGTTTTAGTTTTCTATGGTATACCCCGCCTTCGCCTGATGACCCTGGGATTGATAAAGGAGAAGATAATGGATGGATAGATGGATGGATGGATGAAATCAACACTTGTCAATCTACAAATGTGCTATTCATGGTTCTATATAAAACCACAGTCTTTAAAAAAAAAAACCTTTAAGAACCATCCTTTTAAGAGTGTAGGAGCAACACCAGCACTTATTTTTGGTGCTACAAAGAACCATTTTCAAAAAGCTTCTACATAGAACCATATCTTCATTATCCATTAGTCTGAGGAACCTTTTTATGCTTAAATGGTTCTACGTAGCGTACCGTGAATGTGTTTTGTATGTATTTTTAAAAATGGTTCTTTGCCATGCAAGGGAAATCAAATGGGTCTATACAGAACCATTGTCTTTTCTAAAGAACCCTTGAATAAGCATCGTTTTCAGAGCACAGTAATCATTTTAGCTCTATAAAGAACCATTTCTAACAATGCATATCGTCGCTGTCCAAAGAAAACCAAGTATCTCAATATTTTCTACATAATATGAAACCAACAACCTGTCCATGGTGTACCCCACCTTCGCCAGGTGACGCTGGGATTGGCTGGATGGATGGATGGATGGATGGATGGATGGATGGATGGGTGAAATCAACAACTGTCCTTTACCTTCTGTCAAAATTTCATGATGAATGGACCAATGGAAATGTTCTAGACTAGCTTGGGAAAACATTCTGGTCCCATTTACTTATATTGAAAGTAAAGTCTGCTCTTGTCCTCTCCTGTAAACTTGGCATTTTGGAGATTCTTATTTTTCTTTGGACAGTGACAATACAAAACACATTCTCAGCCAATCCGAAGAACCATGCAAAGAATAATTTAAAAAAGTTTACATATAGAATGCATGGTTCTAGATAGCCTTTAGTAGAGAAATCTTAAAGAACCATCTTTTTTAAAGTATACAAGTCACTCAATGTAAACTCACCACTAATGACAGCCCATTTTCCATACTGGTGGACTAGATCTGTGGGGTTAACGAGCCGGGGGATGAAGTGGAGCCTGATCAGGCTGTAACAGTCCCGCATAAGAACAACAGCTTTACTGGCTGTGTAAAGAGCCCCGACTAAAGCCAGAGTCTCCACATAACAGTTACACGACCTGGCGATTTCTCTGTACAGGAGCTGGAAACTGTCAACAGCAGCCATAAGCGGAGATCAGCAGCCTGTTTACAGCTAAACTAGGGAGGTGTCGCTAAAGCCGAGCACACAGGCCAACAGGCGAACCTGTCCGTATGTAACAGGTCCCTTTCTTTTAAAGACAACTTTGTAGGTATGTGATTAAATCGCTTTATTTCGAGGAAAGCTCCAGATCCTTCTCTCGCTTTTGACAGCCTGAACACAAACACAGAGGAAGTCACATGACTCCTCACGTGATTCCTTTAAAGGCGCCACAGACTTTTCTTTTTTAAAAAAACAACAACCCTGCAGTATTATTAGTCAAAAAATATTGTGTAACTATTTTCAAATCTTATAATTATTTTTTTTTGAAATGTGAATTTATTTTAGATTTATAAATTGACTGTATTTCAGCTCCGTGACTCTGATTGGCTGGCTGGCTGTTTCCATAGTGACGCCGGATGTGTGAGAACAGGCGCTCTGTCACCAGTTGAAGCGATTAGCTTGTTTAAAGTCAACGTTTTCTGTCTCGCTTTAAATGGTTTTGGGGATTTTCTTCACAGCTATGTGCCCAGGTGCAAATGACATTTATTCAGGTATCTGACGTCGTTCCATTGTGTGCCTGTTTGTTAGCCCAGCCACAGCTTGTCGGCGAATCCCGTTAGCTTAGCTTAGCTTTGCTGTAGCTGCTCAGAGCTCTGCAGTCTGAGGAGCTGAACCGCGATTTTGTATTATCTTGAGATTTATCCTGAGTCTTAGCTCATGGCTGTGGCTTTTGGGAATGTTTTATATTTACTGTTTTATTCATACAGTCGAGCTTAGCCATTAGTGGAGTCATTAGATAACAGTAATGCACGTATTCATCCTAGTAAAGATCTCTAAAGGTGCTGGTGATCTTAATGTAACTGTTGGCTGATGGTAGCTGGTAGAGGTGTCAATAAGTGAGGAACAAGTCTGATCACACCTCCACAACACTGTGTGAGTGTGTGTGTGTGTGTGTGTGTGTGTGTGTGTGTGTCTGCAGGAAGTCCTTGGTAGAGAGGAGTGCATCACACCCCCTGCAGAGTGATGTCTCAGTTTTCTGTGGAGGATGAGGCCGAGCTCCAGTCCCTGCTGAGGCAGCTCCTAAAAAGCGTCAAGGAGAGAATCTCAGGGGCGCCTTCGGTGGAATGTGCTGAGGAGATCTTGCTGCACCTGGAGGAGACGGACAAGAACTTCCACAAGTGAGATAACCAGAGATGCCACAATGCTGATTTTCTTTTCCTAATAATCAAATGGAACATGAGCCGATAACGATCCCGATCCCATATTTTTAAAGGCGACCCATTATGCTAATTTTCAGTCAATATAATGTCATTGTTTTCACTGTACATATTTATTCACTGTCTGTCTTAAAGGCTCTGTTAGAGCTCCTGTGTGTTTAAGCCCCACTTCCCGATGAGCCCAGTGTGCTCTGATTGGTCAGCTCACCTACCCTGTTCTAATTGCTCAACTCTCTATGGCTGTTCTTACAATGGCGTCGGCTCTGTCATATCAGTTATTAGCCAGAGTCTGATCCTCAAAGTCAGGTAGAACAAGTTGGTAGTCTTGCATTCACAAACTAGACAGAAGCAGGATGTTTCAGAGTGGAGTGTTTGTACTTTTTACCTCTCTGTGTTGTATGAAGGTGTGCCAAGCAGGTTGGTGGGCAGTAAGAATTATGTTATAATATGATGTCACCTAGTAACAGAGGAAATGACTATACTTCTAACGAGGGGGCTGTAGCAGGTAAAAAAAGCAGTAGAGTTTCTCTTTCGAGTGTGTACGTTGGGTTTTATAACTTTGCAGACTGTGTACATGCACAAAAAGCTAAATAACCAACGTAAAAGTCTAATACCTCTCTCTTAAAGTGCTTTGGCTGTTTGCCGTATTTCGCCACACCCACTTTCAAGCGTGTGTTTCTTCCACCTTTGTGTAAGAATCTCCGCTCAGCTTACCAAAATGAATATTATAAGTTATATGGGAGGAGACCAGAAAGACAATAAGAAGTTTAAATGGGACAACACTGTCTCATCTGAGGTTAACAACACAGTGGGTGAATGATATGAGAAGGTGGTCTGATGTTACTTAGAGCGACCTGTTTAATTACTCTCTACTCTCGGAAGATGTAGACGGTTCACCGATGAAAAACTATACGAGTAGTAAAGCGTATCAGTACCTGCATAGTGAGAAGGTGGGCATGTACTTCTACACACAGTCGGTGAGTTTATATTTCTGAAAGCCAGTTAAACTCAAGTCCAGCCAGCTGCCCGAGCCACTCAACGTGGGTATAAGTTACAGCCCAAATAGCCTAGTGCGGTGGACGCTGATCATAAACAGTTACTTAACTAATAGCCTCACCAGCACCCGGCGCGTCTGTTTCCTCGGAGCTTCATAAGCGAGACATTTCTCTGAATAAGGATGCTCTGGTGCTGGTTTTCCTCCACAGAATGGGAAGAACAGACATACACAGGTTTTGGGTGGATGTTTTAATTTTAGCGTCTACAGTCACAGACGCAGGTACTCTTCTTTGGAAGGCGGCCCCCCAACACTCTGATCTTTGTGCTGTTTTTGTAACTCTGTTGTTCAAGCTAAGTTTTTTCTCTTCTTCCAATTATAGTGACTCACTTTTACTGAACATATTATGCTAGACATTTTATATGTTTGTTGTCGTTTTGCTTGTAATTAGTATCAACGTGTCTGCGGTCGCACCGAAGATTCTAACACAAAGTAAACAAAGATGCCCCCCCCCCAGCATTGTCATGGAAAATAGCGTGAATACAACAAAATATATCTGTGGTGTAGACCATCACTCGGTACATTTCTCTATGATGAAGCATTTGCTGCTGGATGATGATGGATGATGGAAGATATGCATCAACAACATCTAGATCTATCTAATCAAACTACTCAAATACTCTTCTACCTCTCAAAGATATACACAGCTAACAACCATGTGCACGTGAATATTTAGAGCTAGATTTCTACAGATGAGACTAGATTTCTGATATTTTTCCTCCTGGTATTCTATTTAGCATTTTCTGTCAATGAATCAATCTCAATGTTTTTTAGTATTTTGACCCTTTATGTCTATATCTGCAGTAAACTGACTTATGCCTCTCTATCTTCCCTAGTTATGAGTTTGTCAGGTATCTGCGACAGTATGTTGAGAGCACACTGGGGGCAGTCATTGAAGAGGAGACTGAGATCTGCGCTAAGGGTGATGGACATGCCATCGGGTCAGGTCAGGACACCTTGGTCCATGCTGTCACACGAAGGACTAGAGAATCAGCCCAGTATGTAGCGTGTTCTTTCTCTGTATTAGCTTGTTCTTTCTTGTTGATTTAGATTTTTATATAGATGTGACACTCTCATCATCTAATCTTCATCTGAAGATTATGTAGCTGATTAACACACCCAAAACTCATTTATAATAGAAACCAATGGTCAATAGAAACCAGTCATTTTAAACAGGGATTAGGTTGATGCTGCACTCTTGCTTTAAGGTATATGTTGCATATATGTGTAGAAGCCATAAGTAGATGAATGTGTTGTGGTTTAATAGGTATAAACAGATGATGCAGACCTTAAAGCAGACCATGATGGTGATTGTGGAATCGCTGATTAATAAATTTGAGGAGGATCAGCTGAAGAAGGAGGAGATGCATAGAAAAAGCCAGCATGAACAGTCCAGCAGCCACTACACAGACAACTGCTCAGACAGCGACTCCTCCTTTAATCAGGTGACATGCTGCTCGCACAGAACAGTTCTAACCTGAACTTGTGTTGTGGCACTTTGATCCAAGGCCTCTGCAAAATGCAGCTCAGCAGATTGAAGTGTGAAGGATGCTTTATTAGGTGGCAAATTTCTGATATTAGAAGAAACATGTGGCCTGTGCAAAAGTGGTATAATATTTTATATGTTTAGTTTTATGTTTTATAATTTTATATTTATAAATATCTTTTTGTGTTAAACTCAACAAAAACATTGTGCACTAAAAAGTTTAATATTTGGGATTATTGCCAATTTTTTTATAATTTTACAGATCATATCATTTAAGTGAAGGTGTAATAATTAATTTTAATTACATGCACAAATATGTGCAAACTGATTCCCAACAGGAATAGGGAAAAAACCTGCTGGCAGCCATATGTCAACATTTTTTTTTTTTTTTAATCATTTTGACCTAAGATAAGAGAAGATAATTCTTTATTATTCCCACAGTGGGGGAAATTTATCATGTTACAGCAGCAAAGGGGTAGCAAGACACTCAAAAAAGGTACAAAAAAGATAAATAAACAGTACAGTATATAAATAATAAAAAGTCAAGAAATTGTATTTACAAATAATAGCTTCTTAATTCCACCGGGTTATATATACACATATATATATATATATATATATATATATATATATATATATATATATATATATATATATATATATATATATATATATATATACACTATGTCTAAATAATGGCTCATTTAATCGAGGCTTGCTATGTTGAAATATTTGCTTATTATCATGACATATCAACTTACTATGTTTAAGTGACATACTTTATCCAAATAATGACTTACTATTAAACAAAAAATAATAGTAATGATTTATTTTCCCATATTTTTATATTTTATATATTTTAGGATATTAAATTGGGGGTAAAAAAAAGACTTCAGGAACTACACAGGAGTAAAATATAAATACATTACGGTGTTAGTTTGAAAACCGGTTGAGACATTATATTTGTCGCAATACAACAACTTGGCAGTTATTTGCCCAACAAGACTATAAAAACAACTTGAATTAAATGTTCACTGGAATTAATCAGATATGAATATCTTGGAAAATAAAATTTGTCTGCTGACATCAAAACTGTGCTTCAAAGTAATGGATAGTGAGAAGCTTCACAGAAATGTCGTACAATATTTGCAATGGAGTAAAAGTCATTATGAGGCACTGCTTTATTTTTATTGTATCTCTCTACAGATTTGCAGTTTGTGGCCTAAATTGTATATGAACGTAATCTTCTCTAACAGCCATGTTCTGTTTGTGAAAGCAGAGCTACGCCTTCATTAAGCAGGAGCAGCTGCAGGTCATTTCTGAGAAGCTTGACCCGAGCAGGCCAAGAGAGGTGCTCAGTCTTTATTTCTCTTTGCGTTTTTTTCCGCTCTTATTATCTTTCACACTGATTATGCACTTAAGATAAAGTATAATGAAAAGGAATCTTGTAATCTCTATGTATTTGTCTATTTTTGCATTAGGGCTGACTAGTGCTGACAATGAGTTTGTGCCAGTGCTTCAGCTTAATGGTATCTTTAGACTCTGGCTTATCTGTTTACGCTTAATGATTAGTTTTCCAAGTACGTAACAGAGCTGTTTCCACTCTGCATAAAAGCATCTGGCAATGACTTTAAAATGTAAATGTAACCTTTTAATCACTTTAAAATGACAGTAAGCTCCTACTGCAGGTACGCTGGGAAGCCTTACAGTCCCTCTGCTGTGCTCCACCCTCTGATGTCCTGAGCTGTGAGAGTTGGACTGGTCTGCGCAGAAACCTCTCAGCTGCCCTCGCTGACCCTGATCCTGACCTCAGCGTAAGAAAGAACAAGTCATAAATCACGAGCATCTAACTAGCATAACTGATACGTTGCTGATGGCTTCTGTATAGATATTTATAAATGCATAGCAAGTTGAAGGATAGTTTTATTTACTACTTCATGACAACTGATGATACACAGGTCACGCCCCCTTATAAACTTCATCCCACCTAAATAAGGGGCCAAGGACAAGCTTAAGCGTCTTATCAAAAAAGGATGTTATATGAGTTTCTGTATTTGCAAAAAAAATATTTAATGAGTTAATATTTGTTTCATAAGTTTTATTATAGTACATTATTTGATTTTATTTTTAAACAAGATTATCAGTTTTTACCACCCAGAATATGTCTGGTAGCACAACCACACATTCATTAAAATATTATTTCTTAAGTTGTTTGCTGCTATAAACTTGATCAGAAAACCATAGAAATCATGGAACAATCATAGAACAAACATAGAAAACCATAGAAATCATGGAACAAACATAGAAAACCATAGAAATCATGGAACAATCATAGAACAAACATAGAAAACCATAGAAATCATGGAACAAACATAGAAAACCATAGAAGTCATGGAACAATCATAGAACAAACATAGAAAACCATAGAAATCATGGAACAAACATAGAAAACCATAGAAATCATGGAACAAACATAGGAAATCATAGAAAACCATAGAAATCATAGAACAAACATAGAAAATCATAGAAATCATAGAACAAACAAAGAAAACCCCCCAGTGAGCAAGCCAGTCGCATGGAAAAACTCCCTCAGAACTGAAGGAAGAAACCTTGGGAGGAACCAAGACTTACATAAGGGGACCCATCCTCCTCTGATCAAGCTAATCAAAGAGTACTGATATAATGACTGTACCACCTTATACTTCTGTTCAGTTGAGAACAGTGAGAGTAATGATGACCGTAAAGCCCGGCTCTGTGAACTGAACTAGCTAACCATGACATTCAGTTTTTATGAAAAGGCAATAATATTGCACATAGGAGCCCAAATCAATCCCTGAAACTATGGCCTAATCTTTTTACAGTGCATTATTTTTGGGTTCTGCAATTTTATAATGGTGTCTGAAACATAGTGCAAAAGAGTCAGTACACTCCAAAAAAAAACATTAACCACCTGCGTAAAATCAGGTTGTCTTTAATATAGTTCAATATGGAGGTCCATGTTTTTAAATGCAGGGTATAGTGATCAGGGGAACGTTACAGACACGGTTAGGGTCTTTTTTTATAATGCGTAACACAGCCAACCAGTTGTTAAAAGGATGTCACAATGGAAGTCCTTTGTGCCGTGTAACATTTGAGAATTTGCAGTAAATACTTTGACAACTTCTCAACATTATAAGTTTAGAAGTTTCAAACATAAATGATTTATGTTTGTATTTGCAATTTGAATACCAAAATTATCTAAAACTGACCAAAATATGCTTAATCTGCTTAAAGGGTTGGGCAGTTCTGACATTCTTAGACTTTGGAGGGCACAAATGCCCAAAATGCAGTTTATTTTGAAGCACTGAAGATTTGTCCTCATGAACTGATTGGTATTGTAAAATTATGTCACATAAAATGTGTAATTGTTGAACTATGTACCAGGAAAAAAACATCAACATGGAAAACATGCACTTCTGTACTGTGTGCTAGTATTAAGATGTAAAGAGATGAGAAAGTTAGAAAAACTCAGACGTTAATGTGTTAACATAGTCGCTGTGAACCTTCTTGATCTTTACGAGATGTGTAAAATATGTGTTAACCTGTTATTTGAAAGAGTTTTGCCACATTCTGAAGGTGTGAGTTTGCAACAATTCTCACCACGTACAGTGACACCTCCCACAGGATGTTGGAGAAAGTTGCATCATTCTGCTTTTTTTCTGTATTCCGTGCGGCAGGACAAGGTTTTACGGTTCTTTGCGAAAACGTTTTCGTCCTCTCCTCTGAACGTGACGAGGGAAATATACACCAGTTTAGGTAAAGGATGTGTAATGATATATATATATATATATATATATATTTATATTTATAAATATATATATATATATATATATATATATATATTTATATTTATAAAAAAATATATATATATTTTTTCTATTTATTAATTTTTTTTCCCCATGTTAAAATTCAGTGAACATGTTCAGATATACAGTTTCTCATGTATTCCATTGTCTTGCCTAGTGAAAAGTCTGGAGAGTGACTTTTTGTACCACAAGCTGAGTTTTCCCTCTGAGTCAACTGGCATGGACGTGAATAGGCCGGATGTTGCTCGCCTGCTTAAGCAAGTGTGTGGCTTATGCTATCTCCTTGTAGCTATTCTGACTTCTGTTTTACTGGAATTGGGCTCGTATTTGGCTGTAGATTATCTGAACATTCATGTTCCGTTTTCCTAGATGCGATTAATGAATGACTTCCAGAAAGAAGCCACATCGTTTTGGATACGCCACCCTGAGAAGTGAGCTACAGCCTTTCGTACCTCATCCACGAGCTCTACTAAATGCCCGATTCCTCCAGCAGTTCTTCATTTGCCATTTCTCTGTGTTCAATGCTGTAGGTACATGGAGGAGATCATAGAAAGCACCCTTGCACTTCTCTCTCTACATCATGAGCATGGCATAGGTGCTCACGGCCCAGAGAAAGCTTTGGAGCCAGTACATTTTCTTTCTCTGCTGGACATCAAAGCCACCTGGTTCAAAAAGTGGATGGTGAGCCACATCAGTCTTATTGAAATAAAGAGATTATTTATTTATTTTTGCTCCTGTTTGTTATATGTATTTGTTTATATTGACAACACTGTGCAAAAGTCAAAGACCAACTTTTTATTTGTGTAGTTTCCAGTAGAAATTTCCACCATGTTATTAGGTTATTCATTTTTAAGTGCTTTTTAAAAACATTACACAAGAACATGTAATTCTAGTTATATCACATCTATCAGTTTCTGATGCTAGTGTCACATTAACTCTCCCAATCTTAAAACTAAGCGTGCAATATGTGCTAAACCACCAAAATTAGAATATCACCCAATTAGAATATCAAGCTGCTCTTTGGCTTCATATTTGAAGATGAACCATAATGGTGCTTCCACTGTGAGGGTCTAAAAGGATGGCGAACATTTGCATTGAAACAGTAAAGTGGTCATCCAAATGTGGAGGTCCAAATTTATAATTATTTATATATACATTTTAATTTATATTTATTTAATTATGATTGTGAAAAACAGAAATGAATCCAACTTTTATGACTGAACTTTGGAGGAGTTTAAAAAAATTAGAACAGACTTCTTTGAATTTAAAAAAGAATATAGACTGTGGACTAATATTATGTCGGTGTTGGGGCTTCTTTGTCATTTCCTGTAAAATATATTTATTCTTAATAAGATTAAGGTTTATTTATTTATATAAATAAATAAATAAACAAGACATGTTGTCACAAAGCAGCTTTACAAAAAAATCCGGCTCCAACCCCCAGTTAGAAAGCCAGTGCCGAATAAAAAAAAAAAAACTCCCTCAGAGCAAAGAAACCTTGCGAGGAACCAGACTCAAAAAGGGAAAACCATCCTTCTCTGGTCAACACCGGATAGCAAAACAAGAATTATAAGTAAAATAAAGATAAACTGGCACTTTGATGCCAAGAAATAACAAAAGGTGAAACATTTAAAGGGGATCTATGATGCCTTTTACACCTTTTTCCTTTCCTCTGGTGTGTTACGTAAACGTGATGTTAAGTTATTAAGCCCAAAGTACATGCCAAAGGAAGACCTCTCTCTGCCACATACATCACTTTTCTCAGCTGCCTCAAACACCTTGTTGAAGTTTCAATCCTTTTGTCTTATACAAGGTGACATCAACTCATAGCTTAAACATCCTGGTCCAAGTTATTCAAGTAGACCCCAGTTATAAATTCAATATATAGCATGATGGGTCCCCTTAAAAAGATGTTTGTTTCTTTTAAAGAAGCAGCTTTCTTCTCTTGTATTTAAAACATAAATGTGGTATTTCTTACAAATGTTGAAGATCAACTCTGTTTCAAAGAGGTACAAGCCAAACATTTAATGAGTATGACATTACACCATGCTTTTGTTAATGTAGGCAATACCTGCAACTTCCACAGGCTAACAGCTTGGTAAACCTACCCAAGTCATAGTTAACTCTGTAACTGTTTACCCCCAGCATGGCTACTACAGCAGGACTGTTGTCTTGAGGCTTCTTGAAAGGAAGTACAAGTCAGTGGTGAGTTCTTGATATCATTCACATTTTCCATTTATCTTTCTAATAACACAGAGGCTAGACTTATTCTAGTGTTGTCAAGTGTTTTATGTCTTTATGGGAGAAAGTATGATAGATGAGACACTTTTCCAGACAGTTTCATTAGTCACAGTGTGTGTTTCTCTTTTTTTCTGGAATTCACACCCAAGAGTGACGTTACAGTCTGAACTGATCTAATGAGTCAAGCTTGCAGGCTACTGAACTCTATAGACTTGATGGTTTACATGTCTCTGTTCTTTTTTTTCTAGATTGTTATGGCTGTTCAGCAGTGCATGTGCTACTTTGAGTCATATGACCCTGTTAGAGAGGAAACGTTGGAGATCGCTCATGCTATGGAGCACCAACAGATTGGTACGGTTGTGCTGCGTTCGCAATTTTTCTAACACAACAATATTGTCATCATTATTAATTAATGCTCAGAAAAGTTTCGTCAGGGGACACTGAGCATCTGCATGTTTCTTTAAAAAAGGCCTGCCAATTGGCATAGCTGTCTTAGGCTTTGCACTAATTTAATCATGTTTGGAGTCCAGGAGACCATAACCTAGATGTTGTGCTGTGCAGGCTGAAAAATGAACTACATTTATATTAAAACTGCTGTTTAGAAAATGTAAAGAGCTGCTCTACTACACTTATCATAGGCTACATTACTAATAATATGGTTTACTCGTAAAAAAAACGTATAAATTCAAGTTTTAGGCACTTGGGCATAGTATTAATACAGCAAGTAGTGGTTTTACATATGTCAGTGTGTTTATTTAACCCTTTCTAAACTTCTTCTTGTGGAAACAGCCCAGTATTATTTACAGTTCTCATATTATGATATTATCTAGAAGATATTATTACTGCTTTCAAAATAAGGTATTCAAGCTACTTTGTATTTATACTCTATACTTTATACTTTGTGTTTATACTTATTTGTATTATTATAGTATTTTAATAATACTTATTTACTGGTGTAAATGCTCTTAATGTTAAAGTAAAGATATATATATATATATATATATATATATATATATATATATATATATATATATATATATATATATATATATATATATATATATATATATATTGTATACAGAACAATGGAACTTGACAATACCAAATTGGTTTTGGCCCCATCATTTGATCTACAGCCAGTAGAACTACTGTTAGAACATAAATCATTAAAAAACTGGGTGAAATTCAAGCATTGTTTGTGTCCCTACTAATTACTGAGAAATTGTTTCTCAGAGTGAGAGAGTCTTTCCATTTGTTGCACGTCTCTCTCGTCATGCTGAGTAAGCGGGCAAGCTGTGAAGCCCTGGCTATTAGCCAAACTGGTGTGCGTGCTATTACTCTGTGTTCTTCTGAAGCCTAGTACACAGTCTATCGTTTGCCTGTGGAGAGATAACTACAGATAACTTGAAGGTCATGAGAGTTTACACGCATTTCGCGTGAGCTATGTTTTTTGTGGTGGCAGTGTTGCACCTGCACTCACGTCAGAAACAGCGGTTTGGCTCTAGTTTGCCCATTTCAGCAGCTTGGTGTTGATATAACCTACAGAGCTGGTTTATACTCATGTTGCGCCTTAAAGACACGAGGAGCAAAGATACCATAACAGACAAAAGCATACAAAAGATAAAGCTACTGTTAACCAAGGCCGTAGTAAAGTTTTTTTTGTCTTTAAGATTTTGTGACCATTTAGTCAAAAGAGTGACTGATATCCAGCATAAAGGTCCGACTTGCAGTCATGCCAATTTATTCAAAAGGTGTTCAGTGGGGTTGCAGTGAGGGTTCAGTGCAGGCCACTGGTGAAAGAATTAAATAAATTCATGCAGTGTACACTACCAGTCAAACGTTTTAGATACACTACCAGACAAACGTTTTAGTACACTACCAGCCAAACGTTTTAGATACACTACCAGACAAACGTTTTAGATACACTACCAGCCAAACGTTTTAGATACACTACCAGACAAACGTTTTAGTACACTACCAGACAAACGTTTTAGTACACTACCAGTCAAACGTTTTAGATCACTACCAGACAAACATTTTAGTACACTACCAGACAAACGTTTTAGTACACTACCAGTCAAACGTTTTAGATACACTACCAGACAAACGTTTTAGTACACTACCAGACAAACGTTTTAGTACACTACCAGCCAAACGTTTTAGTACACTACCAGTCAAACGTTTTAGATACACTACCAGACAAACGTTTTAGATACACTACCAAACGTTTTAGTACACTACCAGTCAAACGTTTTAGTACACTACCAGACAAACGTTTTAGTACACTACCAGACAAACGTTTTAGATACACTACCAGTCAAACGTTTTAGATACGCTACCAGACAAACGTTTTAGTACACTACCAGTCAAACGTTTTAGTACACTACCAGTCAAACGTTTTAGATACACTACCAGACAAACGTTTTGATACACTACCAGACAAATGTTTTAGTACACTACCAGACAAACGTTTTAGTACACTACCAGTCAAACGTTTTAGATACACTACCAGACAAACGTTTTAGATACACTACCAAACGTTTTAGTACACTACCAGTCAAACGTTTTAGTACACTACCAGTCAAACGTTTTAGATACGCTACCAGACAAACGTTTTAGTACACTACCAGTCAAACGTTTTAGTACACTACCAGCCAAACGTTTTAGTACACTACCAGCCAAACGTTGGCTGTGTACAGCCAAAGAAGCCATTTCATGATGCTTCTGTTGCACAGTTCTTGTGCTGATGTTGCTTGCAGAGGCGGTTTGGAACTCGATTGAGGGTTAGGCCAAAGAGAGTACATGTTTTCATGCGCTTTAGCACTTGGCAGCCCTGCATTATGAGTTTACAAGTTTATGGCTGAGCTGTTGTTGCTCCTAGACACTTTTATTTCACAGTAATAGAAATTACACTTGAGCGGGGCAGATGTAGGACAGCAGAAAAAATACATGAAGTGACTTGTAGCAATGGTGGCATCATGTGATAGTACAGCCCATTCTGCTGATTGAGTGACTGTGATTGATTTTTTACAGTTGGTAGCAATGGCTGTGGCTAAGCTCAATAATTAGGAGGGGTGTCCACATACTCTTGGCTATATAGTGCGTCATACCTATAAAAGTGCAAAAAGACATATATGTTGCATTTAACATCTTCTTCAGACCTCAGCCATCAGAAAAAATGAAAAGATGGCAATACGGTACCTGTCCATGGTGTATCCCACCTTTGCCCAGTGACGCTGGAATTGGCACCAACCCCACTGTGATCCCAACTGGCAAGATAAAGCGGAAGATATTGGATGGAAGGATGGATGGATCTTCTTATGTTTGACATAGGTTAATCTTCAAAATGCTATAATGCTGTAACTGTGATTAAGTTTCAATTCATCAAGCAACTTTTATTTATCAACAAATAAGCTGTATTCGCAATAGTGATCGTGGTATTACATACTACTTAGTGAGTATGTCTGCTAATACTTTTGGACATCATCAGTAAAGCATCAGCAGATGTACTTACAGTGATAAAAGTAATAAAAAAGTTTGTAACTCTGAGGAAAACAAGTGGATCGGACATTGTAATTGTGTCTGATATGGGTCTTCAATGATCTTATGAAGCCAACCTGATGTAACCCTGTTCATTTCCTCATAGAATTAAAAGGTTCTATGCACAACTACAAGCACAAGCCTTACGATGAATGCATTCGTTTTTTAAAGAGTTGGACTGAATAGAGAAAGTTCAGCGAGTTTTCTGGTCTGCTTTCTGTCCCTCCAGGTTCTGCTCAGAGAAGCTTCTACAGTGCTAAGGAGCTGGAGTACTCTTACTTCGTTCACTCGCTCTGTGTGCTGGGGAGGCTTCTGATGTACACTAACGGGAGAAAACTTTTTCCCATTAAAGTGAGGAAAAGGAGAGGTCAGTGCAGTGTGGGGAAAGAGACACCACCACAGAGCTTCTGAAAACACCATCATTTCATCATATTCCCCAAGACTTGCTGACAACAGCACAGATATATTCACACTGACTGCTTTTATTAGTCACTTATATTAAACTTGCTAAGCACTCCTCCTGCTGTCTGTTCCAGATCCGGTAACCTTGACTGACTTTGTGGTAATCCTGATTAACATCATGTACCAGCACCCAAACACGTCATACGCCGATTCTACTCACACAGGTGCGTCCTACTGATTCACATTCTGTAGTTTTCCCTTACGCACCGTTACGTACACCTTCCTATAGATTAGTTTGGTTTTATGATATGTTTTATGATTTTTTATGATTTTATCTGTCTCTGAGGAGTAGTTCTGTTCTCCAGCACTGTATCAGTGTACACTGTGGCCACCTCCCTCCCCCTGACACATTCTTCAGATTCAGCAGTAGATTGTTTTATGAGCTTTTCAGTTTCATTGGTACTGTTCACTATCTTCTTCTAGGTTGATCAGTACTGCTCCTTGACTCACTGGCCAGGAATTATTAACCTAATTTGGCTAATATTTAATAAGCAGAATTGATAATGTCTGGGTTAGCTTGGGTGAAGTTGCTATAAACGTATTGATTCCTGAAATATGCTTGGGCATCTCCATATTTGGGCATGTCTAGATTGAGTTGCCATTTTATCAGATTATACTGGGTTGGGAATGGTTTGCTGACCAGGCAACAGTTGCTCTTTGGTCAGATACTGACCACTGATGAAGGGTTGAGAAATAGAAACAGATAAGCAAGGTGGACATTACCTATTAGACAGTGCCCCTTGACATTTGTGGCCCGTGACGAATGTGGAGCTTGTGGCCGAGTGATTTGTTTGTGATTTGTTTCCTTTAAACAGAGTAGACGCAGAACTAATGAGACAAATGAGGCAATCTATCTATCTATCTATCTATCTATCTATCTAAAAATTCTAAAAATATATCAATACTCACCAATTATGCACATAGCAATCCAGTACAAAATTGGATGTACTCATTTTACACATATAAACAAATACACTACCAGACATTACCAAATCACATCAGTCTGCTGGCTTTAAATTAGACATTTTGTTTATTTTATTCTGTCCTGTCGTTGTAATTTTAACACTATAAAGTTTGGTCAGTAGGGGAGCAGTCACTTACTGCTTGACCTCAAGTTTCACCTACAAGCACTTCCATTGGATCCTAAGCCATTGAATGCCTTTGTTTATTGGCTCCCTAACAAGACATGGTGCTTGAGTTCACACATTGGAGGTGATTCAGCGCATCATTTTTTTTACCTCACATGGAAGTTTCTAAAAAATATTCCAAAATTAACTCAAATTACTGAAGTTAGCATGCTAACCAGCCACCTCTGGCCTCTACAGTCTGTACTACCACTTTGTACTTCAAGAGGCAATAATGAGTCACAGTAGCATCATTTTCCATCAATTTAGCATGAAGCCATAAGATTATTGCTATTATTTGGAGTATTAAATTCGACAGCTTTGTTGTAACTTCGTCTTTTTGTCGTCAGAATGAAGAGGGAGACCAGTCCAGGGTTAAAACTGTTTATTCAAAGAGCTTGCGGTACCGACGTTCACACCCTGTTCTGCCCCGGTCTAATGATGTCTTTGCTTGCTTGGCTTTTATGGCCCTGGCTTTGTGCTTTTTTTTGGCCCTTATACACCTGGCTACGTCATTCTTTTGGGTAGAGTGGTTCTCAAATAGAAGTTCCCGACATAACGCTGCAGGGTATATGGCGGGAATCCCAAAAAACCCTGACCTTCCTGCAAGCTCGGAGCCTTCTGTCTAATATGATTAATACAAGCTATTAGTTTTATTAAAAAAGACACAACTGCTTGCATGATTTTACAGATTACTTTAAAGGCAGACACTTCTGCTCTCTCTTTTTTTTTTTTTTTTTTTTTTTTTTTTTTTACACACAACTTTAATAAATAAGGGTAGACACAAGGTAGCTGTACGGTATACAGTGGCCGGTAAGCGTATGTATGTGTGAATATTGTTGTGTATTGTTTTATAGAATCACTGTCCCCCACTACTCTGGCCATGGAGGTCCTGAAGACCTTGTGTGAACGTACTGACTGTGCAGTGGAGTGCATCTACCAGACCCCCGTCATAGAGACCCTGCTGGCCCCTGTCCTCGCACTGCTCAAAGGAAAGCCGGTCAGGAAGAAGTAGCCATACTGTTTTGTTATCTGGACAAGTTGACCCCCATCGTTGACCTTTTTACTCCAGACATAGTCTAAAAGTCTCGTTCTTTTTATTGCCCTGTCATAGAAAACTGCTGGACCTCAGCCCGGCGCTGTAAATTGTTATGCTCCGTGCAAAGCCATGCTTTAATGTTACCTTGGAAAAATATACCTGCTGGCGCTGGTCTTCAGTACTACTCCATAAATATTAATGCTGAGACAAAACACAATACAGCTAAACACTTTTCCCTCTGATCAGATACCGTGTTCTGTAGCTGTTGGATGTTGTTCTGTATGCATTGCACAATTTGCTCAAAGCTTTTTCAATCTGTGTCACAGGCCAAATTAAACTCCCCAGAAAGCAGCCTCACTCACATCGCGGACACGCTGGCAAGAATAGCTACCACCCAGCGCGGTTTAGCCATGTTCCTTTATGAGAGGAAGCTCGTCTCCGCTGAAGGTGAAGGGTAAGCAAATCTAATTTAGTTCTTGGGTTACATTTTATTGCTTTTGTCTGCCCGGGTGTCCACGCAGGTAATCACCATGCGCGCCGTGCAGATAACGAACTGCATATCAACTCCTGAAGAAGAATTCTACAGATAAAAAGAAATCTGCATAGTTCAGTGTAAATACGATGTCATTCAGAGTGGTTAAATAGAAACATCACAATCCTTTCACACTCCTTACTTACAAATCGACATGCTGAAAACTCATCGGAGTGGTTTGCAGGACTGGCTGGTGGTCTACTAAACACAGCGAGAGTGATGATAGTGTTTTGCTTTGTTTTCTCAGCATTTCCGCTGCCCATGTCATAGTGCAGTTTACTCAGAAGCTGCTCGCTAAAGAGCTGCCCGCATCCACCGAGCTGGAAAACTCCCCCGCTGTGAAGGGCGCCTTCATCTTTGTGTGCCGCCAGATGTACAACACCTGTGAGGGTCTGCAGGTGCTCAGACCTTATGGCCTACACGAGTGCATAGCCAAAGCCTGGAGGAAGGTAACTCGGTTGCTGTGTCACAGATTATGTCTTTAATTATGTTCACTTCATTTAACAAGCTCTGCTGTCTTATGTTAAGCACCAAACGTGCTCTGTCAGCGTATTTTCAGAATAGCTGTTATTCATACTGATTATACACTGGCTGTCCAAAGAATGTAGTGGGTTTTAATGCTGTTCATGGTTTTTTAGAGTTAAGCAGCGGTTTGCTACTACTTTGCATGCATTTTGAAAGACTTAGCTTTGTGTTCATCTAATTATCTTTCGTTGTTATGATCAGATTCTGTCTGAATAGTGATTAGACATTTTTTTTATTCCAGTCTATTGTGTGAAGCGTGTATTGGAACATTTTTAGGTCCGAAGGTGGTTTGAACACCTGCAATGTTGTCGATGAAGTATTTTTAATATTGGTTAAATCAACAAACCAAATGCTTTAGGAGTAAAGAGTGGAGTTATTATCTACAGAATTTCTTGCAAGCCTGAGAGCTACAGACCCCCCCTCCCCTTATATAGTCCCCGCCCCCAAAGTCCGCTTTATCGGAATCACATTTTGACCATTTACTCAGCATCCAGTACTCTCGTCATCTCCAGGACCCCTGAAGAGTTCTTAATGCCCATTGACAAATGCTCACCTGACCCCAGCAGAGTGCCACAGTATATGCCAGAAGGTCTAAAATTTTTACCGTTCAAAAGCCACCCAAAATTTGTATAATACCCCACAAATAAACGTGCAAACAACAAAACATCTGAAATAAATAATAAAATAAACATTCATATATAAAACTTCCACCTCCTTCCTGTCCTCATGAGGGCTGACATCACTAAAAGGGTAAAACATCATTTACAGGGTAGCATTAGTTATGCTATTACAAACCATCAGATCTGATCACACTTTATTTGTGCTCTAACCAAATTATCACAGCTGTATATGTACACAAACAAACACAAAACACTACAAAAATTATACATTAGCAAGTATAACAGCTTAATTAGAGTAAATATATTACATATTTCTGATTATGAAATGGTTGTAAGTATATTATAAGATTACTAGGTTAACATGAGTACACATAAATCATCTTATATCATGACCATAACATAACATAACAAAAGTGTCTGTGCCCTCCCGGTTCCCACAATAGAACATCATTCACTTGCAATGATAACAGACATGTTTATTACTTAAATTCAAATAACAAGAAAAAGAGGAAACAAGGTAAAGGAGAGGGGGAGAAAAGGGAACGAAAATAAAATAATAACAAATAAACAAACTTAAGTTTAAAGAGAAAAACTAAACTTGCATAGCAACAAAAAGAAAACCAAATACAATGTCTAACCTAACTTCCTAATTAAACAACCCAGGAGAAAATAATTCTGTTAAAATACCTTATCTCCCCAAAATATACAAACTTAAAAGATAAGCTAGTAAACTGAATTTCAGCCTGACAAAGATAACACTTTTTACGATAATCTTAAGCAACACAACCTTAACCACAACATTATACCATCACAAACAGATAGCTAGAGAGCTCTTCCACCACACGCTCAGGGAACAGCAACGCACGGAAGCACGTCAGACGCAGAACTACCCGCCCCCCATCTTCCTTCTGTGTCCCCTGGTGGTGGCTCAGTGCATCTGCAACCAGAGAACGCTACACAGACAAAAATCATCATAAAGTCATCATGTTCTCACAACAGATTTTTTATATATATATTATAGCGTTGGTTGTTTTTTTTAGAGGTTTGCTTGGGGTAACTTTCTGGTGGACTAAATCAAATGTCCTCATGAGCCATGGTTTGGTCTTCAGGCTACAATGTAGGTATTCCTGAGTCTGTATTCACGGAGCTTCTTATAATTGGAATCCTGATCTAGGATCAGATTTTTCTCTTTTTTTTCCTTTTTGCTTCATTTGAAACGTCCAGCTACTCTTCGAATCATGTTACAACTTTATGGTGAACCGACTATAGAAATAGTCCAAAATTACTTGGAAGAAAAACTTGTTTTGTTAACTCTCATTACAAGTAGATGATGTTATCTCTATTTATCATTTAGGAGGCATAAAACATTTGGAGACATTATAGTTTTTACTATTTATTTTGATAGGCAGGTAAATGCAGTAGCACTGTGTTTGAATGCTGCTGCTACACCTGTATCAGAAGGTCACAGCATAATTGAGCATGACTCAGAGCCAGTTGCCTCTTTAGCTGTAGCACGATATTTGATTTCATGTTATTTATGCAACAGCTCGTTGTTCATCTACAAATGAAAAATAACATGTTGGCAACAATTAGTAGCAATTAATCTTTTTTAAATGTGCTAATGCATTTCATACGTTCACTTAACCCACACATGGAGCCTCAGGGTTAAAATTAAAATGCAAAAAAATTAATAAATAAATAACAGCCAAAGGAAAAATGTCCACCAGCCCATTTAGCTGTACAGAAATTCAAATCAGTCGTTAAAAAAATCAAGAACAAAGCCCCCCCCAAACAGATCCTAGACCAGTAGTCCCCCTCTGAGAAGTTATATGAAAACAAAGCCTTCTCTCGATGAATTTTGATCAGTGGTTGATAATAGTACATAAATCACCACAGGTTTGTAGGTGTTTCCTGACCATCTGTCATCTGCCCGTCAAACTGTGAGGCCGAACTCGCAGTGGGGTGTTTTTAACATTAGACCCCGTCGTGTCCAGGGGTAGAACACTTCTTTCAAAGCAGCGCAGATGTTTAAACGGACTGCGGGCGTGTGTTCTTGGAGCTTGTTTGATGGACAGCAGTGACAGATGGCCACAGCTGTGTGCGATTTCCTCTACTCACAGTAATGAGATCTAGCGAGGCCTCCACGCTTTGATGGAGGAGCCTGTGAGTGTGAGGAATCAGCGTTATTTTCAGCATGTCGCCGTGTTAATGAGCCGAGGAGGCTCCAGCTCACTCTGAGACATCTTCCCCACAGACGAGCTCACTATCGGAGAGAGTTCCCACCCCTGTCCCTGGAGCTGTCCCGCCGTCATCCTCCCAGGAGCTCCAAAATGCGTGAGTCTATCTCTCTCTCTCTGACTTGCTCACACACTTATTCTTCCTCAGCATCTTAAGCCCTATCTCTTGGTTGCTGTCTATCTCTCTCTCTTCCACTCACTCGTGCTCTCTTTCTTTAGTATATGATTGTTACTTGGAAGCCCTGCATTAAGTATACTAGTAATGAAGATTAGTAATAACAGAGAAACAGTGAAAAAACTAACTATGACAACAGTATCAACAACAGCAACAGTAACATTCAGTCCTCTCACACATTCCTCTCTCTCTCTCTCTCTCTCTCTCTCTCTGTGTCTGTCTTTCTGTCTCTTTCACTCACTTGTGCTCTCTTTCTTTAGTATATAATTATTACTTGGAAGCCCTGCATTAAGTATACTAGTAATGAAGATTAGTAATAACAGAGAAACAGTGAAAAAACTAACTATGACAACAGTATCAACAACAGCAACAGTAACATTCAGTCCTCTCACACATTCCTCTCTCTTCTCTCTTTCACTCACTTGTGCTCTCTTTCTTTAGTATATGAATGTTACTTGGAAGCCCTGCATTAAGTATACTAGTAATGAAGCATAGTAATAACAGTGAAACAGTGAAAAAACTAACTATGACAACAATAACAACAACAGCACAATTAACATTCAGTCCTCTCACACATTCCTCTCTCTTCTCTCTCTTTCATTCACTTGTGTTCTCTTTCTTTAGTATATGATTGTTACTTTAAATACCTGCATTAAGTATACTAGTAATGAAGCATAGTAATAACAGTGAAACAGTGAAAAAACTAACTGACAACAGTATCAACAACAGCAACAGTAACATTCAGTCCTCTCACATTCCTCTCTCCCCCCTCTCTCTCTCTCTCTCTCTCTCTCTCTCTTTCTCTCTCTCATTCACTCACTTGTGCTCTCTTTCTGTAGTATATGATTGTTACTTGGAATACCTGCATTAAGTATACTAGTAATGAAAGAGTAATAACAGGGAAACAGTGAAAAAACTAACTTTGACAACAGTATCAACAACAGCAACAGTAACATTCAGTCCTCTCACACATTCCTCTCTCCCCTCTCTCTCTCTCTCTCTCTCTCTCTCTCTCTCTCTCTCTCTCACTCACTTGTGCTCTCTTTCTGTAGTATATGATTGTTACTTGGAATCCCTGTATAGTATACTAGTAATGAAGCATAGTAATAACAGGGAAACAGTGAAAATCTAACTATGACAGTATCAACAGCAGCAACATTAACATTCAGTCCTCTCACATATTCCTCTCTCTCGTCTCTCTCTCTCTCTCTCTCTCTCTCTCTCTCAGTCACACCTGTCTGTTCTCTGCAGGCTTCCACTGCATGTGTTTATGTTAATAACCACAGTCACGGTCTGCCTGCCTTTGTTTGGAGGGAGAGTATTTACGGTGATAAATAATGAGCTTTCTCTTTTCTTCCTTATCTGCAGTGTCGCTTGGGAGGAGGTGCTGTTAGACAATCTGCTGAACTTCGCAGCCACACCTAAAGGGCTGCTGCTGCTTCAGCAAACCGGAGCCATCCATGAGTGTGTCACCTACATGTTCTCCAGGTTCACCAAAAAGCTTCAGGTATCAGGCAGGACTTTTGCCGCGCAACTGGTTGTGAGGGCATCTCATACAACAGTGTATGAACAGTTCTGGTTTATTATTACTATTTTAGGGCTGTCAAAGTTAATATGTCATTAACATAAAAAATGAATAATTAATAATACCAATAATACCCTCAAACCATGTGTAGTAGTGGATGTTGCTCTGATGAACATCTCATTTAAATGTATCTTTTAAAGAAATACAGTAAATGAATCAACAAGCAGCAAATTAACAGAAGCAGCAGTGAAGTGGATTCCCCACTTGTTCCCCTCAAGAACCCCCACTATAACAAGAATCTATAGGCTGTATGAACCAGAGCTCTCAGTGTTGTAGCATGAAGCTTGAGAGGAGTTTGAACCATTAACTGTATATACAATATGATATACAATAGTGTGTAAAGGTCTTTGGCACCTAAGCTTATTGTTTAAAAGCCTTTATTATTTTCATCAGTAAGAACACCAGATATTATTAGAACAGTAAATAAGATTAAATGCAATACAAAGTCTTATTGTGAAAGAAGTAGAACATATCTTGAGCTCCAGTTTGAAGAACAAAGTGTAGTTCCAGATTTCTCCTGGACGCCCCAAACATTGTACGAATGTATTCAGTTCCTTCAGCAGTAATCTTGATTTAGCTTAATGAAGTACTGAGCAGTCAAAGCAGGTATTAAATGAGAACTGTAAATAATACACAAGGAAATGTTTGAAAAGGGTTAAATAAACACACTAACGTATGTAAAAGCACTACAAACTGTATTAATACTGTTTAAATATTTAAAAAATAAATTAGTGCCTTAACATTTTCACAGTACTGTGCATGAGTATTTTGCTTAGAACATGCAGCCATTGCTGCTCTTACACTCTGCATTTACACAATAAGAAATATTGTTATTGAATTATTGAAACATTAATGTAATAAATATATTCTAATAAATCTTATTTTTTCCACTTGTACAGCTATAACAAGCAAAGCACTGCTTTTTAAATGGAATAAAAACTCTTTGTGTGGACAAATTGGAGTAAATGGAAGTAATGACTACACAGAACTGTGTGATTTACACATGATTAAACATGAATGATTTGACAGACCTATTATTTTTTTTTTAATATCTTTTGCTCACCATCTTTCTCAAGCGTTTTTGATAACTTCTTTGATTAATTAGTGCATCTAGGGTCACCGGTGTCAGCAGACAAAAGCACTGTCTCATTTCTCTGTTGATTATATTCAAGAATTATTTTCCTGCTCTGTCCTAACAGCCACAGTCTGAGGCAAAACTCTCGCCTCTACTCATATTACTGCACTTTCATTATGAGATATTACTGATATTCTTTCTCCCCCAGGTGAGCAGGTGTGAGAAGTTTGGTTATGGTGTAATGGTGACCCAGGTTGCGGCTACCGCCCCCGGCGTTGTGGCACTGCACAGCTCCGGTAAGAGCAGGACTGGTTTCTTTTCTATGTTTTTTTAAAAAGGTTTCTGTCTCACCGCTGCAGAAAATAATATGTCAAAGCTTTCAGAAATGTTCTCTGTATGTATTATATACCAGTCAAGGCATCACAGTGAGCAAGCAGACTGAATTTCCATAGATTTGAGACCCAGTAGGCAGATACCAGCATGAAGTCTTGATTAGATAACTCAGGAAAGAAAAGAATAAATCCTGTATGACTCGCTGGCAGGTCTAGCCAGAAATCTGACATGACCACACAAGTGGTAACAGTAGATCTATAGACACAACAGATCGCATAACAGATGCTAACAATGTGGTAACAATACATAGAGCCTAAGGTTAACAACAGAACACTAAGTAGCTTGCTCAGCAAAAGTTTGGGCACCCCTCATTTTCCAATGGCATGCTTTGTTGGTCTTCTGAAGTGAAAATAAGTTAACGCTCAAGTATTACATAGTCAAACATGGCATTTATCTGCATATGTTATTGCACAGTAAGCATTTATTTGGCGCGTCTAACTGACTGAATTAAATGATGTATGAAAAGTATGAGGTTCCAATATGCTATATTCAGCAAACACGGTAATTGTGTATGTGCAGAAACATGTTTTCTGTGGAAACAGTTGATCAACAGCTGAGGGATTGATTGAGAGGCGTATTTTTGCATACGTCTGCAAGTCAGGTTTCTTGCTGTGAACCACTATATTACTGTTGAGCTTTTGTCTTTGGTTTTCTTATGGTGTCACATCAATGTCAGAGCAAAAATGCAAGGTGAAAGATATGAAGCTGCACGTTTTAACATTTCGCTCACAGAAATGTTTCACTCGTGAACGTAAATGTATTTCAGTTTCAAGCATCAAATAACACATACAGATTCCTCTTTTCTCTGAATGATTGTTAGTTAGTTTGTTGTTTTTGAGCTACAGCACCGGCAAAACGCGAATATCCACCGAATATATGAGCCTAACTGAGCGAGCTGCAGCGGGAACGAGTGAATACATGAAGATAAGAAGTGATCAGACTATTAGACAATTAGATCGCGAGAGCAAAAAATATAAGCAACTACAAGTCTCTTTACTAGTTACTTAACTGTAGATTACATGTCGGTGTGTGCTGCGTTTGTGAGCAGTAGTGCCAACTCCTGTTCCAGAAACTATATAACACATACATCACAGTTATTTTGTTTTATAGTTCCACAATTCTACAATCAATGGTAACATAAAATCACCAGATCGGATATAAACCTACTCTGGATAGACTGGAAAATATGAGTCATGCCGCTTATGAAAAACTTTGGATATACAACATAACATAAAAACATAAATCAACACTACAGTTTGTTTTTGTAAGTGAAAAGTGAGTGATAATTTGTCGAATGCCTATAAGTGACATAATGCACTGATGTGTCCAGACAGATAGGAGACATTCAAATATGTCCAAATAAATAAATAAGGCTTTGTGACAAAATCTGTAGAACGATGCTGTTTAAATATTTGCAAACTTAACTGTAGAGGGCAACCTTTTATTATGCTGAAAATGCATGTTCGGACGGAAAAGTGGGAAACTACAGGAAAGCAGAACCAGTGAAAACAAGGAACGGATCATGTTGATCAAGCTGACAGACGATATTGTGCGAAAATCAGATGCTATTTCACACACTGCTTACATCTTCTGCCTTTTTAAAGTATTCATGCTATCTTCCATGACAACACTGGGGCGGCCATCTTTGTTTACTTTGTGTTAGAACTTCCGGTGTGACCGCGGATACGTTGATACTAATTACAAGCAAAACAACAACAAACATGTAAAATGACCAGCATAACATGTTCAGTTAGAGGGAGTCAGTAATTGGTCAATAAGGAAAACTTGGCTTGAACAACAGAGTTACGAACACAGCACATAAAGATCAGAGTGTTGGGGGGCCGCCTTCCAAAGAAGAGGACCTGCGTCTATGACTGAAGGCACTAAATTTAAAACATCCACCCAAACCTCCATATGTCTGCTCTTACCATTCTGTGGAGGAGAACCAGCACCAGAGCATCCTTATCCAGAGAAATGTCTCGCTTATAAAGCTCAGAGGAAGCAGACGTGTCGGGTGCTGGTGAGTCTATCAGTTAAGTAACTGTTTTCTGATCAGTGTCCACCGCGCTAGGCTATCTGGACTGTAACTAACACCCACGCAGAGTGGCTTGGGCAGCTGGCTGGACTTGGGTTTAACCGGCTTTCAGAAATATAAACTCACCGTCTGTGTGTAGGAGTACACGCCCACCTTCCCACTGTGCAGGTACTGATACGCTTCAGTACTTTTATAGTTTTTCATTGCTGAACCGTCTACACCTTCTGAGAGTACAGAGTAATTAAATATGTCTCCATAAGTAACCTCAGACCACCTTCTCATATCATCCACCCACTGGGTTATTAACCTTGGATGAGACAGTGTTGTCCCATTCAAACTTCTTACTGTCTCTCTGCTCACCTACCATAGTAACAGTTACATTTATTTTGGTTAGCTGATTGGAAGTTCTAACACAAAGGTGGAAGAAACACACGCTTGAAAGTGGGTGTGGTGAAATACGGTGAATAAAAGACAGGTCAGTATTAGTATCCAGTGATAAAGAAGGTTTTTTTTTATTGTATTTCTGTCAGAAAAGAAAAAGTGTTATTGTGTCATCTCTTACTTCCACTCGAGATTCTCACCCCATCATCTCTTTTAATAATGTTCTGTTTTCATGAATACATTTGTGTAAGATTACTTGGTACGGTGCATCTAATCTCATGCTCTGGATGCAGTAGACAGCAGTGTTTGTCAGTTAAGAGTCCCTGTTAGAAGCCTGCCTCAGAATGCCTGGGGAGTGTTTTGACCTGTGAACGGCCTTTTCAGGTTTCATCCAGGCTATTGTGGTTGAGCTGTGGTCAGCTTTGGAATGCGGCAGAGAGGATGTGAGAGTTGTCCATCCCAAGTCCACTCCAATGGATCCGATAGACAGGAGCTGCCTGAAGGTGCGACCTTTCATCTTTATCTCATTGTACCAATGTTATTACTCTACATTATCTCAGAGCTTTGCAAATATTATTTTTAAATTAACTTTATGGACTATTTGTGCTGAAGTGTATAGATTTAAAGTGGTTTGTACACTAGAGATGGACATACCGTGTATATCATGGACAATTTTCAATTTTAGCTTAAAACTAACACCCAATAAAAACACCCAAATATCATAACAGTTATAATATCCCTCAAGTCAAAATGCAAAAACAGATGTTGGAAAAGGTTGCCTAAATAAACAGTAGAGGTGGACCATATGGCTAAAATCAAATATCATGATAATACAATAGATTTTTATTATACATGATATAGTGCTATATAGTGAACCAGTAGTGCTAAATTAAAGATATACTCACAAAAACCATGAACACAATGATTTTATTTAATAACTGGCAAAGTGCTGCCCCCTATTTAGTTTGATGGAACTGCTCTCCTTATCATAAAACAGGTACTACCAAGGACTGATGATAGCCACCATATCGTCGCTGTCCACTGAATAACAAGTATCTGCAAATTTGCAACTTTACAGGAGAAACCAAAAACATACTTTACTTTCAATGTAAGTCAACGGAACCAGAATTTTTGGAGCACCTCTATCGGTACACTCATCATGAGATTTTCACACAATGTAAAAGACCATTGGCATGTTCTAATGATGTAGAAACTCAAAATCAACAAAAGTAGAAACGTTTTTCATTGGACAACGACATTGTTAGATGTGTGTATTATATTATATTGTGAAACAATATATCACGATAACAATATATGTTGTTATATTGCCCAGCCCTAGTGGATGGTGACTGGGACTGGAATTGGTCCTACGGATGGTCCCATCCTTGCACACAGCTATTTAAAGTTTCCTTTCAGAATTCAGACATGCCAAATCCAAAGCTTGTTTGAGAAAAACAACTACCTGAATTGTCTGGTGCGTTTATGTTTCCAGATCAGTAACAGAAACAGCCTGTTTAATATTCTGAGGGAAAAAGAGGGCTTGGAAAATGATCATGTGACTCTAAAATATGACTGTTTGTGGTACATAATACCACACACGTTATGGGCCCTTTGAAATGGCACCAGAAGGAGAGGAGTTAATGTTCAATCAATCAATTAAGCAACCTTCGCTTTCACTCCGGAGTACATTGATTGAGATCCTTATTTGCAATATTGCCGAGCAGTACAATTAAACAAAAAGGGATTGAAAATAATAGAAAAAAAAGAAAAGAAACAATAAGAACAGAGACAAAATTAAGTAAGATAAATCGTAAAAGAAAAACAAATAAAAACTAAATAAGAAACTAAAATCAGGAATAAGACAAAGATAAAAATAAGTAATAAAAGTAAATATTAATATAGTAGTAAAAATAGTAAAATAAATGATAATAAAAAATAATAAAAGTAATAATATTAATAATAACAGAGTAATAAAAAATAATAAAAAATACATTAATAAACTGAATATCAAAATCACAAAACTGTTAACTAAAATTAAATAAAATACTGGCAGGTCTTGTGGAGGTGGTTAGAAATTAAGAGTTTAAAATGACTCCAGCTCTCTGGTGCTGCTGGAGCTAAAAGCAGATTTTCCAAGTTCAGTAAAAGCTCTAGGAACCTGAAAGGTGATCCAGTCAGTGGAGCGAGTTCAGTAATTTGTACTATTCTCAGTGAGCGTTGTTGTGATATAAGATGGCATAAGGCCAGAAAGTGCTTTAAAAATAAAATGAAACCAATATGTTTATGGTATCCTATAATCTAATAATACCAACAATATTCGTCCCTCTAAAGCTATTAGTATTGTGTGAAACAGTACTGATATACCTGTGTAGGTGATATAATCATCACTCAGCACTAACCACAGTTTTCTTTTGCGTGTCCTGAAAAAGCAGCAAACAAAGTGAATCTCTTTACATTCAGCTGTTAAAACACTTTTTAAATAGAAGCTCTGGCAGTGCTTGCATTAATATTTTACCTAAGCGCATGTGTTTTTAGGTCAAAGGTGCTCCTTTGATGTTATTTCTTGCAATGGAGTACTTCTTGCAAAATATCTGCATGGAGTTAAACTGGGCTTTGAAATTCCTGAGTGACCTGTAGTTGAACCGCTGTTTGTGTGTTTCTGTGTGTGTTTTCAGTCTTTCCTAACACTAGTGAACCTGCTGTCCTCTCCACAAGCTGTATGGGAGCTGCTGGGCCACCAAACACTGCCCAACAAGGCCGAGTACAACCTGAGAGAAATGCCCACCTCTATTGTTGTAAGTCTCTCAGCAGCTCGCCCACTTTGCAAAACTGAGTACGCAACATAGATCAGCCTCCTGCGGTGCTCTGATTTAGCAGTAAGCTGTAGTTACAGTTCACCCGTTTTACACAGAATATTCCGAAACCGTTTCTTCAGCTGCTTCCTCTGTTCTGTTCTCACAGTTGGAGTACTGTGCAAAAGTCAGAGACCACCCTTAATTTTTTCTGATGTAGAAAATCTAAAGAAAGTTAATTATTAATATATTTAATAATAAATATTTTATTTTAAAACATTTTCAAAATATTTTTAAAATAAAAAAAATATTTTTATTATTTTAATCAAGTTGTCATTATATGCACACTATTCATTTTTCAGTTGATATAAAGTAAAAAAAAAACAATAGCAAAAAAGCTATAAAACAGGGCTCCTATCGCGGCAGATAAACAGTGCTTTTTATTTTTGAGAGAGGAGAAAATGAATCTCGGCGCTCACAATGTCCACAGGTGTTTCTGCCCATTCTTCCATTGTGTGAAAACCGTGTGCAATGATGCACAAAGTTGATTGCAGAAAGGTGCGCTTCACAGTCTAAAGCAGAGACAGCGTTATCATTTACGTACACTGAATAAAACCGGCCCTGTGATTAAACCTTGCGGAACCCCTTTTGTACCAAGCAGTAATTCTAATTTACGGCGTCCAGGGTAACACATTGTTGCCTCCGAAAACAATTTAGTGGCAGTTTCATCAAAAACCTGTGTTTTGTAAGCTTCTTAAGAGCAGGAAATGATAGCCGTGTCAAAGGCTTTGGTCAACAGAAAGGGCTGCAGTGTGTTTCTTTCTGTCAATAGCAGTAAAAAGGGTCATTTAAAACCAGTGTGGTAGCAGAAATAAGGCTCTGCTTCTTTCTAAAGCCAGAGAGGAAGCTACACAACACTGAATTGACATAAAAGAACTTGAGAACTTAAACCTGAAAACATTCTTCTGACTGGCCTCTTCTGTGTAGCAGAATTTAATGAGCTGTTTTCCAGACACTGGGAATTCTGCGTGACGAGATTCAGCGTAACATTCAAAGTAATGTGCTTTTATATAATCAGGCTAGCAGGATGCACAACAAAGAGGTCCAGTCTGCCCTCTCAGGTGGGTTTTTGGTGGGTTAGTGGTTGTGAGCAAGGACGGATTAAGGATACCCCCCACCCCCCAACCCGCGCCCCTCTTGATCAAGGCCCTCTAATGTCAAGTCAAGTCAAGTTTATTTGTATAGCGCCTTTTACAACGATGTTGTCTCAAAGCAGCTTTAAAGAGTTTTGAAAACAGACAGTTATAACATATATCACCCAGTAAGCAAGCCAGAGGCAACAGTGGCAAGAACACCTCCCTCAGACTGGAGGAAGAAACCTTGGGAGGAACCAGACTCACAAAGGGAGACCCATCCTCCTCTGATCAAACAGTATTTACAGTTTAATAAACTAAATACCAAAGAAAAGAGTCTCTGTTTGAAATCTGGATAGCAAAGCTTTAGAAGCTGCACAGGTAGAGGCAGTCTCTGAATGAGGCAGTCTCTAAATGAGGCAGTCTCTGACTGAGGCAGTCTCTGACTGAGGCAGTCTCTGAGTCTTTATGTAAAGTGGGCGTGAGCTGAAACAGTCCAATCCTATCTCAATGTTGGTGCATCCGGATGGCACAGTGATGTAACTGAGGGTGTAGCAGTTGACACAGATGCACAGGAGAGCTGGCTGGTGATGAGTGGGGTGGAGGCCCTGATGATCAGTCCTTCAACAGCTTTCAACAGACGGGAGGACAGTCATTATCTCAGGAAGAGTAAAGAGAGAAAGTTAATTCAGCTCGGGAGTACGACTGTAGAGAATATGAATATTCAGAATTTTAGAGTGTGGCTGGCGACTCCGGCAGATCTAACTATAACAGTCTAAACTAAAAGGAGAGAACCAGAAGGTAACATGGACATAAGAGCCCTCTGAGACACTGGGATCCCCCCACTCCACCGTCAACAAACCTGTGTGATCGCGTGAAGTGGTGGGACAACAGCACCAACGTCTCAGTTTACCATAAACCTCTGTGTCCATGAACGCCCAGATCTCCTGCCTTTATCTAAAAGAGAAGATTAATTACCAAAAGCTACACTAAACAAGTATGTTTTCAGTCTACACTTAAAAGTTTAGACTGTGTCAGAGTCCTGAACATTAATGGTATGCCCTGCTCTTCTCTAGGGCCCCCTGGTAGGGGCTCTCATAACAAGGGCCCTCTAAAATTATGCCCCACTCTTTTACTAGGACTCCTAATAGCCAGAAGTGGAAGTCAAAACAGTGCCATAACGTCTCGTCCATTTTCTTAAGGCGCTCAAAAGCATGGCTAGGGCCCCCAAACGCATAGCTAGGGCCCCCAAGAGGGTTCTGGGGTCAAAGTCCCTAAAAGTTAGAGGATCCTTAAAATGAAGGGCCCTCGTAAATAAAAATATATCATAAATGTTGATAGAAATCGCGAAATGTTTTGACCTTAAGGGCCCTTAGGCGCTGGCCCGGTCAGTAATTCAGCCATGGTTGTGAGAGCTTTGGCCACTACAGAGAGAATGCAGACCATGCTGCAGTACAACACTAAAGAAACCAACCAGTCCTAATCGACTGCATTTGCTTCATCAGTCAAAATTCAGTGTGGCTGCGGTTACTGCAGCTGCTGCAGCTTCACTTCTAGCCATAGGAGGGCAGACTTTGACCAAAGATTAGTGGTTTATCTCCGACTGAGCCCCAGCGTCTGTTCTTCATCATCCTCAACTGCATTTGTTTAAAGTATATATATAATTTTTTTATTTACCTTTTTTCTTTTTTTCTCCTCAGGATGTGATGGACCGCCTCATTGTTATCAACTCTGATGCAAAGATACACTCCCTGTTCAACTATGAGCAGTCGCACACGTTTGGCCTGAGGTGAGATCAATAGTTCTCTCTTACAGTCGTCTCTTTCAGTCAGCGAGTTGGCAAAAAAGGACGGCAGCACCATTTAGTCCTTCATTATCTGATTAGTCTCGTCTTCCTCATTCGTTCTCCTTCCCCTCTGATCGATGAGGGATTGATTCAGCTCTCGGTGTTTTCTGTGCTATGATTATACTGAATTACTGTCAGATAGAAGAGTTTCTGATTGGGAGAGGGGTCGGCCTCGGAGAGGATGTAAAAGTGACCGGTGCTCATTCAACCATTAAAACGAGGATGAGGAAAAAATCTATTTACTGCAGAGCTCGTATTTCTGCTGCTGCTACAATTAAATCCGCTGCGGAGCTTATTTATATTAATAAGGGGTATATCAATGTTTTCATTATGAGCTTGATATACCATAGTCCTGCACTTTATTGCTTCATAAGCCATAACATGCCGCAGGCTGTCTAAGTCGAGCGAAATAGCGAATCGCGAAGCTCAAGATCAAATTTATATCCACAGCTACAGACACAGGAGATCAAATTATGGCTTATGCAGTCTGCAGGAGTTTTAGAAGTGGAAGCACATCATGTCAACAGCTTCTACAGGTTTCTGAAGGTGACAGACAGCACTGCGGGAATGTTAAAGGCCATGTTTCAACTAAAACCAAGGGTGCAAGCCTGGATTGCATGTCTGATTAGTCAGTAGCCATCGAGTAGTAGGCGAACGTTACTCAGATGATCTCCTGAATCGGGCGCATTTTTATGTATGCGAATGCAACACACTGTGGTGGTCTGACATTTTGTGTCACATGACATTGGTAAGATGGTAGATGTAGTATGTCTGAGATTGCATGGAAACTAAAAACTCAAGTATTGAAACTGTCTACTAGTCTACCGCTGGAGCAGTACCTACTGGGTTCAGTCTAGCACCCACTGACTTAGTAGGCGATTAGGACACAACCCAGGTCTCCTGAAAGATATGGAATTTGCAAGAATAGACACACTAAATCATATCAGATTTGGTTGTTGAGGTTGTTGTCTTTTTTGTTAAATGTACCATAAAATGGAAAAGTGTAACTACATTGTTAAATAAAGAGTTCAGCACATATTAACATACCGTGACCCACACTGTTGATCCTGTATTTGCATAAACAGGCCAATAAGTTCTAAACTGTTACGTAACAATCCTCACTAATTAATACTTACAACCCCCAAAATTGACATACAAGAACTCAAGTTCTGGTGCAACAAAACAACGATGGTGGAGCTACAGGAACGATGGAGATATCTACTGATGTTGGCGCTCGTCCTAGCCCTTTTCCAAGGAACCAACTGTTGACTGGCATCATTTCATGTTTGCTTTTTAAACGATGCTTCGTTCCTGTACGCCAACTTTTCAACCAAATGTTGCTACCCACCTTAAAATTGCCTACTTGTGTACTACTCAGTAGGCGAGCCTGGGTAGTATGTCAGAATACTCAGTAGTCATAAAGTAGTAGGCAAACGTTACCCAGATGACCTCTTGAATCAGCAGCCATTTTTATTCATTTGACCGCAACACACTGTGCTATCCCATGATTCAACTGGAGCTATGGATAAATGCAAAGTGAAGGAAAAGAAAACGTCGGAAAGCAGTACGTCGGCTGTGTATACGTTAGCACTACTTCTGCAGTAAAAAAAAATATTGGGTTTCTGCTGATTCATCATCTCTGAGCTACAGCTCAACACCGTATGAGTACAGATTTAGACAGAAACGCAGGTCAGTGTCACAAACAGTACCTGAAATGAATAGCAGAACTTTTACAGTAGTGGTCTAATGTCTAACATCACACAACGTTGGTAAGTTGGTAGATGTGGTATGTCTGAGATTGCATGGATACTAAAAACTCGAGTATTGAAACTGCCTAATAGTCTACCGTTGGAGCAGTACCTACTGGGTTTAATGTAGTACCCACTGACTTAGTAGGTAATTAGGACACACCCCAGGTCTCCTGAAAGATATGGAATTTGCCAGAATGGACACACTAAATCATATCAGATTTGGTTGTTGAGGTTTTTGTGTGTTGTGTGTTTTAAATGTACCATAAAATGGAAAAGTGTAACTACATCGTTAAACAAAGAGAGTTCAGCACATGAAACCAACACACCGTGACCCTCAAACACTGTTGTTCCTGTATTTGCATAAACAGGCCAATGACAAAGTCCAATGACAAAGACAGAGTACAGATTCAGACAAAAACGCAGGTCAGTGTCACAAACGGTCTGAAATGATGTCAGTAAATGAGCTTATAATGAATAGCAGGACTTTTACAGTGGTGGTTTGACATCTAGAATCACATGACGTTGGTAAGATGGTAGATGTAGTATGTCTGAGATTGCATGGATACTAAAAACTCAGTATTAGGCAGTATTGAACCTGTCTACTAGTCTACCGCTGGAGCAGTACCTACTGGGTTCAGTCTAGCACCCACTGATTTAGTAGGCGATTAGGAGGCACCCCAGGTCTCCTGAAAGATATGGAATTTGCCAGAATGGACGCACTAAATCATATCAGATTTCGGTGTTGAGGTTGTTGTGTGTTTTTCGTTAAATGTACCATAAAATGTAAAGTGTAATTACATTGTTAAATAATGAGAGTTCAGCACATGAAACCAACACACCGTGACCCTCAAACACTGTTGTTCCTGTATTTGCATAAACAGGCCCATTACAAAGTCCTAAACTCTTGCATAACAATTCTCACTCATTAATATTTACAACCCCCTAAAATTTACATACAACAGCTCAAGTTCTGGTTCAACAAAACAGCGATGGCGGAGCTACAGGAACGATGGAGATATCTACAAATGTTGGCACTCGCCCTAGCCCTTTTCCAAGCCCCATCTAAGGGAGAAGGGAAAATTCATTAAACAAGCTGGTGAGCAGGAGCTTTAGCTCCCCCATCTTTAACAAGAGCCCAGATAACTTTAACCCTTGTGCGATCTTAAGTATGTGCAAATGTGAGAATGGACTTTGCAGATGTGTTTCCCACATGTGCAGTACACAGTTTTTGTCTTGCAGTCCTTCTTCCAGGGGCAGAACTGGCACCTTTTTCTTTTGAGTGACCCATCTGCAGCCTCAGGTAGATCAGGACAAGATTCAGCTCCCTGAACTGGGTGGGTGGGTGTGTGTGTGTGTGTGTGTGTATGTGTATGGGTGTGTGGGTGTGGGTGTGTGTTAGAGAGTTTGCGTGTGGCCTTTGAACTTTTTTCTGGTGTTTAAATACTTTTATATATCACATATATATATATATATATATAAGACAATCCTTGTACCCTAGTGGTGAACAACCCACATGGAAACATAAACAAAAAGTATCACTTTTTCTAATGATGGGGTCACTTTAGGAAAAGTCATAAAATTTCAAGTTGGAAAAAGATAGTTTAAGGTATTTTTTCTACAGCTGAACATGGTAGCAGGTCAGTTTTGACCCGCAAGACAACACAAGGGTTAAGTTTCTCAGAACATTTCACTCCAGACTGTTTCTCAAACTCTTGGACAAACAGGAACCTGTAAGTAGCAACCACAGCAAGCTTCATGTTCCTAATCCTAACTAAAGAGTATGGTGTCCGAGCTTATTTACCGAGAGGTCCATTTTTTCTTCTGTAGGTATACCAGCCAATCACAGCATTATCACAGAATTATCAAATAATTCATTAGCTCACCAAAATAGGGAAAACAGCTCGTTTCATTCTGTAGCCTAATTGTGTGGTTGTGAATGGGCATGTCAAATTTTTTGCACTCTGACCAAGGTCATTCTTTGACCAAGGTCATTCTTTAGCACCTTTAAGTTTTTCTGCTTTTTTCCCCTCAGTAACTCGTACTTAATGGCCGTTTTCACTACAAGGGTGCTCTCCGTCTTGCGCGCTACCGTACACCCCCCTTCTCCATTAACCCATAGCGAAGCGTGCTATCATGGATCTTCTCCAGCTCAGTGGGTAGAATCCTCACAGCCTTTTTCACACACGTTCCTTTTGCTAAGTGCCTCCCACAATGCAGGCACATGGCATTTCTGCAGAGTGTTAATTTGACAGCAAGGGTGTTATGTTCTGAGATCGAAGTTCCTCTGCTGGGTGAGATGCTTAATGAATGTTGTGCGTGTGATGTCTGGATATTAGACTGTGTGTGTGTGTGTGTGTGTGTGTGCATGTCTGTGTGTGTATATGTAATGTTCTATGCTCCATGCTGCTTGTTTTCTTATATTCTTATTTAGATAGTCCATTGTAGAATGCTTTGCAGATTGCGGCTTTGCAGTCCTCATTAAATTACATTCAGCTAGACACCTACTAAAGGGCCCTGTGGAAATCTTAGTTGTCTTCTTTTTAAAATAAAATAGTTGCTGGATTATGTAAACATTGTTAAAGTTCTAAAATGTACTTTTCAATTCCCAGTCCTTGCAGCCCATACTTTACTTTAAATGACTACAATCATACTTGGAATGCTTGGAATCATTCGCCACATTAAAGGTTTGAATATATTATGTATAATGTTGTGGCAACAGTTTAGCTCTGCCTATTCACACTCGAGTGATAAGGAGTGTTCCAGCCTGTTCCCTTTCTTTTGAATGAGACGGAATGACAGGACAGCCAATCAGAACATACACTATATTGGCAATAGTATTCACTCGTCTGCCTTCACACGTATATGAACTTGAGTGATATTCCAGTCTTAGCCTATAGGGTTTAATATGAAGCCAGCCCAACCTCTGCAGCTGTAACAGCGTGATTCGTCACTTCAGAGAACACGTCTCTCCACTGTTCTGGAGTCCAGAGAACATGTCTCTTCACTGTTCTAGAGTCCAGTGGCGCAGCGCTGTACGCCAATGCATCTGATGCTTTGCATTGGGCTTGGTGATGTAAGGCTTGGATGCAGCTGTTCAGCCATGGAAACCATTCCATAAAGCTCTCTATGCTCTGTTCTTGAGCTGATCTGAAGACCAGGAGAAGTTCAGCTCACTTCTACCCTGTAGCCAGTCACTTAAACTGCTGCTTCATGGTCACATTAGCGCATCCTCATCTGCGTTATTACTCTTTTACAGTGACTAGTTGGTGTCATGGTTATATACACAGTAAGAGGGCATTAGGTATGATGATTTGATGAGAAGTGATAAAGCTCACACTTTCTCAAGTATGTGATCTCAAGTATGTCAGTACTTCTAGAACTCTAAACAACTGCATGGATAGATTTAGACCAGACTATTAAAGGAGCAATGTGGAAGATTTATTAGGGTATATTAGCAGAATCAGTTTGTTGATATGCACATGATATACATGATATTCCCTCTTTTTCTGGCTGCTCTGTCAATTTTAACGTAGCGCTGCTGTTCTGCTAGTTCCAGAGTTTGGGCTTTTCTTCAGAACCTCATTATGTTAGATTATGTTACGTAGGGTGTAATGTTCTATGTTTTCGTTGTCTAGTCCAGATTGTATTTAGCAGTAAAGGGGATCAAGTGCAACAATAAGACATCATTTCAAGGCTGTTTATGTTGGCTGTGATTAATATGCAGTACAGCGCTATGCGCTGCAGGATGTAAATCAGATAATGAGAAGTTACAGAATGCCTTTTATTGGCCTTTAAATTCAGATCATCAGAATATGAAATTTGTCACTGTACTTATATTGAAGCTCAAGTCTGATAAAGGGATTGCAGGGCTGGATCCTCCTCGGCGTATCTGTCTGAGTGACTGAATGTGCCGTCACACTGTATGCACTATATCATCCTTTCAGACATTCATCATCTTCTCTCACAGATACAGCGCACCTCCCACATGCCAATACTGCTCTATACTGCACCCTGAAATAGACTTGTTTCTGACACTGTATGACATACTGTTATCTATAAATATGGTACTGATACCATTCAGCCTTCATGATTGCCGCTGCTGCTGTTTTAGCTATGCCATGTGTGTATATATATTTTATATATATTAAGACATGCTATTTTCACAATGCTAAACTGGCAACTACATGTTTCTCCAGCTTTTTAGCAATATAAGACTTGTATGTCCTCCATGTTGCACTGCTGTGTAGTTTGCTATAGTTGGTATTGTACCTAATTGGTTTGTCTAATTTGTTTGAACATTTGTGGCATGTTGATTGTGGAATGTTAATATCAGCTGACATTTTACATACAAAGTAAATATTGGCACCGGGCAGTTGTTAAGATTAGACCCCAATTTCAAATTGGATATTTGATTGTATCTAATTATTGTATTCTATTTCTGTTTCTTTCAGGTAACTAACATTCAGGCTGCATTTTAGTGCTACTACTAAAATACAACTGTATTTGTAGCCTTACAGAAATAGGTGCTATATGTCATTATAATGCTGGTCCCATTTTACAAATGTTTATTTATTGCCATCGGCAGATATGTACCCGTAATATACTAAATATCGACATCGACCCACAATTCTCTTGCTATAGGAAACAGAATTGTTAAACTCCAGAGTGGTGTTTGGTTTAAATATCCAAAGATTGACTTTCACTTATAGACAACTTATTCTTTCAGAGCAGCTTCTCTACAGACTTCTGCAGTTTTTTTGCGAAGTATCTTGGTTCTCTTGGGAGTGAACACAATCTCACCGACTCTGTTGTAAGGAAGAAAAGGCTCCAGACTTGTGCTCTACTATACTCTTACTGCAGTCTGATTGGAATTTTTCCCTAGACGTTCTTCACACAAAGAGCCTAACATCTATTTAATGTCATGCTTGAAGTGCTGCTCTTTGAAAAGATAAACATTATTATGTTCTAGCATTTTAGGAAGTAACCCAGAGATCTTCATTGAAATGTTTTGTGTATGGTTATATATAAAAACGGTCCTAAAACAGTCAATAGAAGAACCTTTTTTCGTGCTGTATAGAACAATATACAACACAGTCTTCATCAAAGTGAAGAAACAAAAGAATCAAAATGATTCACTGAGTGTTCTATATAGAATCATTGTCTTTACTGAAGAACCCTTGAAGATCCCTATTTGTAAGCACGTGTTATATGGTTGAAGGGTTCAAATGTTTAAAGCCATAGTATATTGCACCCTCTAGGAATGTTGTCCCATTTAATAATTTAGAACTATTTTCCACTAGCAGAATTTGACCTCACCATATAGCCACACTAGTAAACACACACACTAGAAGGCAGTTAGCAATCTTGCCCAGAGCGATGGGCAGACCTATCCACAGATCCTGGGGAGCAGCTGGGGGTTATGTGTGTGTATATATATATATATATATATATATATATATATATATATATATATATATATATACACATAAATATATATATATATATACATAAATATATATATATATATATATATATATATATATATATATATATATATATATATATATATATATACGTAAATATATATATATATATATATATATATATACATAAATATATATAAATATATATATATATAAAAATTAATCAAGATGCTTTTTGCCAAAATAGCACTGATATGTCTGGGATGATGAAGTTATAGTTGGTCTTGATCTTGTTAGCTTCAGTGCAGATTTATAAAAATGAGCGTCTGGCTTGATTGAGTTCATGAGTGTAAGGGGAAGATTATGGGTTTTGACTTTTGGCTGAACTACAGCTCTAACCCCGCTGGGCCCCTCTATACAGAATAATTCAGTAGGCGTTGAGAGATATTGAAGATGAGGGTCATCAAGAGGACTACTCAGATGCACGGCAATAGCGCACAATTCACATCTTACTAATTGGGCTGCTTCTTTTCTCAGGGTGGCATCTGGCCTGAGCGTCGTTGTAGAACTTGTTGAGTCTGATTGTAAAGGCAAAAAGGAGAGAAGATACGCAGAGCACTGGAGTTCCTCTGACGCCGTCTTAGCACAAGATGAAAGATCGCCCGCCCTCTGTCTTTAGAGCGAGCCACACTGCTGCCAAATATGCAAAACCAACTAATTACAAACCTAGGCTTTTAGATAGAGACTTCCTGTTTACAAGAACACAGTTTTCATGCTCAGCTGCAGAGTGTTGATTTGCTTTAGCTGAGATTACGCCTCTGATCATTTAGATAGGAGTTAAAATCAACCGCGTTTATTGGCTGGTGATATGTACCAGCAACGTTCAAGATACTGCACATTCACAGACTTTCATTAGTTTTAAACCAAAGTTGGCATTGCTTTAAGAAACAGAGAGAGAATATCATTTTCATTTACACTGCAGTGCAAACGTCTTAGGCCTTCATCTTAGTCTTTATCTTAACAGTAAGAGTTTAAGAACACCAGATATCATTAGGAAAGATGTAAATAAGCAAAAAAACAATACAGATTTACAGACATATAAAGAAGTAGATCATATCTTGAGCTCCAGTTTGAAGAACAAAGTGTAGTTCCTGATTCTTCCTGGACGCCCCAGACATTGTATGAATGTATTCAGTTCCTTCAGCAGCAATCTTGATTTAGCCTAATGAAGTACCCGAGCAGGTATTAGATGAGAACTGTAAATAATACTGGGTCGTTTCCACAAGGAGAAGCTTGGAAGAGGTTAAATATACACACTGACATATGTAAACTCTAACACTACTTACTGTGTTCATGCTATTTAAATATTTCAAAATAACTTTTTTTCTGAGGAAATAAAAAACTCCTGTCTTAAAAAAATTGCTTTAAAATTATAATAATGTTCCCAAGTGCCTTTAGCGCAGTACTGCACAGCAGCAAACCGTGACCCTTAAGCCTCGGCCCTCTACCACTCTATCCGGCAATATTATGGGTGATTCTGGGTTTGGAAAATGTTAGCCGTCAGAACGCATTGTGCCAACTATATAGTTTGGTGGAGGAGGGATAATTAGTCTGGGGCGAGTTTCTTATGTGCTTCCAACTTCATAGCAGCAGTTTAGGGAACTGCTGCACGACTGTGCATAAAGTGAGCCCAACAAATAGCATGGTTTTGACAGTTTGGGTGCGGGGCATGGGCTTCCATCGTGACTCAGCAAACTAGCTAGCGGTGGTAGTCTAGTGCTAGCTAGCTGTTTCTCCAGCTAGCGTCGTCACAGTGGGCAGAAATGATCATACAGTTAAGCCCGCCCACTTAGAGGGAAGATATGATTGGTCAGTTTTACTGTCATTTGAAATTGGTATGGCGTTCAATTATAACTGCCTGCCCCCCCCTGTACATGAACAGCGGGACCACCAATCACCAACATTCTGCGGAGGCATCACAGTCCTTATAGGGGGAGACACAGACTCACAGGCTTTCACTTAACCCCTCACGCTCCAACACAGATTGAACAGACACGTCTGAATAATTTATTTGTCTATATTTTTGTAATTGTTTAGATGTTGATTGTCAAACTGTAAGTAGATAAAATAAAATTGTGTGTGTGTGTGTGTCTGGTGTGTGTGTGTGTGTTTGTGTGTGTGTGTGTGTAAAAAGAAGATTTTAGGGGTAGAGGGCCATGACGGTTCCCCACTGGTATATTGTGATATGCTTATTTGAGCCATCACATATATTAACAGTGTTTCAAAATACTGGCAATTACAAGCTTCCTAACAACAAAACATGTAGACTATAAATTAGACAATATGGTTGTTTTTCTAATATTCCTTGTTGCCTTTAAGTATTGCCATTTACCATCTGCAGCATTTTTATGCTCAAAACCAGCTACATTACTGCTGTGCTGTTACCAGTAATGTTTGAACTATGTGTCATTCAAACCCACAGTCCTTAAATCGTGTTTAACCGGGATGAACACTTTCATGTTTGCCATGAAAATAGAAGGATGTGATGGCCAATAGCCTCTTGATGCGTGAATCCTGTACAAATTGCACTCACACAATTCCGCCCCCTAGAAGTGTGAAACCAGAAGCGACGCTGTTCCACTGCTTTGCTTTTGTGCAGTAGCAGCCATGCATGCACAAGGGCCTTTTTGTTGCTTTTCTTGGGCAGTATGCCTCCAGAATCAAGATGTTTTTCATAAAAACTAAAAAACTACTTTTGTATCAAAATTGCTTTTGTATCAAAGTAATGTATCAGCTTCTCTTTTCACTTGAAGCTTCCATGTAATTTGTCAAAAATCATCACAGATGAGTCTAATACTACTATTATAGAGTATTATAAAGTACATCTGTATTTTTGAGTTCAGGTTAATAAAATTAAGCACAAAGCCTGGCAGTCTGCATAGACAAACATTGATGGTAGAATGGTGTGCACTAAATAGGGTTGAGCGATGACACGTCACTCTCTGGCAATATGATAGCTGAATCTGGGTTTGGAGAATGTTAGCTATCAGAAAGCATTGTGCCAACTGTAAAGTTTGGTGGAGGAGGAATAATTAGTCTGGGGCGAGTTTCTTATGTGCTTCCAACTTCATGGCAGCAGTTTAGGAAACATTGATTCCTGTTTCAACATGACTGTGCAAAAAGTGAGCACCACAAACTGCATGGTTTGATGAGATTGCTGTGGATGAGCTCCAGTCTCCTGCACAGAGCCCTGACCGCAACCCCACCAAACACATTCGGGATGAGTTGGAATGTCCATTGCAAGCCAGGTCTTCTTGTCCAACATGAGTGTCTGACCTCACAAATGCTGCTTTGGGCACAAATTCCTACATACACACTCCACATCTCATGGAAAGCTATCCCAGAGGAGTGGACGAGGCTGTTATGGGTGGGGGACGAGGGATGGGGGGTATTTCATGCACCATCAAGTAGTGTGCATGTCATTTGGCCTCTTTTTTTTCTGTTCGTCTCCTTTTGATGCCTTCCAATCCTCACTCTCTCCTCTCCTCCAGACTCCTAAGCGTGATGTGCTGTAACCTGGACTCACTCCTGCTGCTGGAATCTCAGTATAAGCTCTCTGACATTTTGCTGCAGAGTCAAAAGGACAACGCCATAGAGTCCTCCTCCGGTGAAGGGTACGTGCTTCTTTCTGACACACTCAGGTCCCCTCTGAGAATGGAGGGTCTGGCACAGCACACTGATGGTGATGTCAGCTTTAGATGAGTGCCAGCCTCTGCCCACAGTAATAAACTCGAAGAAAAATGATGCAATGATGTGTGATTCGTCTGAAGTAGGGAAAGGCGTTGTTGGTAATTTAGAGATACGGGATAGCCGGAGAGAAAATTTGGTGTGAGGTTTGTCTAATTTTATTTAATAGTTTTTATGACTATTTTCTTTTTCTTAATGTTGTATTCCTCAGAGGGTTTATCATTGACGGCCTGTCTGTAGAGAAAAACCATCTGCTGGTTCGGATGGGTACGATCGGTGGTCCTTCAGAAAGAAGACTTCCTCCCAGAGCTCTGCAGAAGGTCAGCTTCATTCTCCCTTGTGTAAACAGAGTCAGTATAGGACACCACAGCAAAGTCTGTAACAGCTCTTAGAGCCCTCCCTACTGCACAGTTTAATATCTGTCATTTAAAATGTTAAACATGTTGTCATAGTGCTCTGAAGAACTATTGTCTGTTATCACTTGTTGTGGTAACAATGTAATAATTATACCAGTGTAGTGATTTAAATCCAGTATGAATTGGCAGTGTATGTAGTTTTTACAGATTTTACAGTAATAATTGTGAAGAGAGTTTAATCCTGTATGAATCTGCAGTGTGTGTGTAATAGTGGTGTGTGATATATATCGTCTACGATAATATCTGAATTGCTGTGTTGATGATGTGCGAGCTAATAATCAAAACAACTCGACTTCACGTGCTTTAGTATGGGCTGCTGTGAGTATGCATTGAGAGCTAGCATAGCTGCCTAAACAGCACACCTAAAGCTGAAAATGAGTGAACACACTGCACCGGAGGAAAAAAAACTCAGACACCACCAACCTCGCAGTCTAACGCCTTAGATTAACTCCTAGACGAGGATCATCTTCACTTGTGTGGAGCTGGTCTGGATCTGAAAAGACTGATGTTGATCAGAAGCCGGCAGTTTACAGACTTTGTAAGAAAACAGCCGTTGAAGATCTACACAGCTAACCTGTTCCATCATCTCCCAACACACCACCACACAGAGTATGAGGAGTATGAAGAGAGTCTGAAGAGAGTATGAGGAGTATGAAGAGAGTATGAAGAGAGTATGAGGAGTATGAACAGAGTATGAGGAGTATGAACAGAGTATGAGGAGTATGTACAGAGTATGAGGAGTATGAAGAGAGTATGAGGAGTATGAAGAGAGTATGAGGAGTATGAAGAGAGTATGAGTAGTATGAAGAGAGTATGAGGAGTATGAAGAGAGTATGAGGAGTATGAAGAGAGTATGAGGAGTATGAAGAGAGTATGAGGAGTATGAAGAGAGTATGAGGAGTATGTACAGAGTATGAGGAGTATGTACAGAGTATGAGGAGTATGAACAGAGTATGAGGAGTATGAACAGAGTATGAGGAGTATGAAGAGAGTATGAGGAGTATGAAGAGAGTATGAGGAGTATGAAGAGAGTATGAGGAGTATGTACAGAGTATGAGGAGTATGAACAGAATATGAGGAGTATGAACAGAGTATGAGGAGTATGAAGAGAGTGTGAGGAGTATGTACAGAGTATGAGGAGTATGAACAGAGTATGAGGAGTATGAAGAGAGTATGAGGAGTATGAAGAGAGTATGAGTAGTATGAACAGAGTGTGAGGAGTATGAAGAGAGTATGAGTAGTATGAACAGAGTATGAGGAGTATGAAGAGAGTATGAGTAGTATGTACAGAGTATGAGGAGTATGAACAGAGTATGAGGAGTATGAACAGAGTATGAGGAGTATGAAGAGAGTATGAGGAGTATGAAGAGAGTATGAGGAGTATGAAGAGAGTATGAGGAGTATGAAGAGAGTATGAGGAGTATGAACAGAGTATGAGGAGTATGAAGAGAGTATGAGGAGTATGAAGAGAGAATGAGTAGTATGAAGAGAGTATGAGGAGTATGAAGAGAGTATGAGGAGTATGAAGAGAGTATGAGGAGTATGAAGAGAGTATGAGGAGTATGAAGAGAGTATGAGGAGTATGAAGAGAGTATGAGGAGTATGAAGAGAGAATGAGTAGTATGAAGAGAGTATGAGGAGTATGAAGAGAGTATGAGGAGTATGAAGAGAGTATGAGGAGTATGAACAGAGTATGAGGAGTATGAACAGAGTATGAGGAGTATGAAGAGAGTATGAGGAGTATGAACAGAGTATGAGGAGTATGAACAGAGTATGAGGAGTATGAACAGAGTATGAGGAGTATGAAGAGCTGTCCAAGGCAGACCTAAACCAGATAAGGTGTCTGGCTAAACACACACTCAGCAAACTTCAGCAGTCATTCACTAAAAAAGAGCCTTCGCTTTTCTGTAGGTTTTACAGTTTGGCAGTAATAATTATGGAATGATTTTAATCCAGTATGAATTTGCAGTGTAAGTCGTCTTCTTCTGTAATTTAACCCAGTATGAATCTGTGGTTTTTACAATGTGCCAGTAATAATTGTGGATTTTATGTTTTGATAAATATCAGTGGTCTTTGTTTCAGGGGTCTGAACCATATCCCTGGCCCATGTTCTCCTCCTACCCTGTGCCCCACTGTTACGTCCACGATGTACCAAAGTCATCACGGACTAAACCAGGTATGAAGCTGATGTAAAAGGTTAATATTACTCACTGTATACCTTCTTAACAGTGTACTGTAGGTCTGTTTACTGTGCAGGAACATTACTGTTTCAGTTTATGGGGTTTTCACATTGGAATTGAATACTGTTTTTTATTTTAGAGATATCGGTATCGGACGATTTTAAATCAAAATATGTGATCAGCATTCAGCCGATATTTCTCTAATTTAGCCCATCCGAGAGCCGATCAATGGCGCCTAATCTGTATTTCCAGCTAGCGTTTCATCCAGGAATGGGAGAACCCCCTCCGGCCAGCTTCCTGCAGTTCCTATTCCTACCCTTTTCATTTTCGTCAGACTGACTAAAGCAGCAGCCTCGCGAGAACAGTTTAAGCGTTCACTGCATGTGCAGAAAGAAAACATCGTCTGTCTGGCAGTTTGTTACCGTATGTGACTCAGACTCATCCAGGACAGTTTGTAACATCTGTAAAATGAGTAAAATCAGCATCGCTTGTGGGGGAACCAAGACAAACACATTTAACACTACTAATCTGATACAGCACTTCAGAGACCCCACACAGCTGAATACAGTGAGTATCAGCAAACAGCAGAGCTAGCACACACAGCTAACACAAAACAAACAACCCAGAACACCATACAGACCAGATCTGACCGGTATGAACAGAACAGCAGCAGAAACCGCCAGAGAGCTAAAGAACCACAGCCAGAGTGATTGAGTGTATAGTTCTAGATAAGCAGCTCTTCTCGGCTATAGAAGACGTTCATTCTGCTGTTTAATATTCCACCTGGATCTACGCTCTGCTGTTCCTAGTAGAGATACTTTTCAGATGTTGCTCTTCTGGAGCTGTATCAAGCGGTTTACTCCCACATAGACCACTTTCTAATTTAGTTAAAAATATTATGCTGTTTCACATGAACGTTAAAAATGGTTAAAATGGTAATAAACCAGTTTATACCATGTTCCACCGCCCTCGATCGGTATCTGCTATCGGCCGATCGTGCTGAAAGGTGATCTGCGATCGGAATCGGCCTCAAAAACACTGATTGGTCCATCTCAACTTTCTTTAATTTATATAGAAAAGTTGTGCTTTAATGCTGCATGACTGACTTTGAGCGACCGAATGACTGATGTTAAATGCTCTGTTGAAGATCTAGAACGAAACCCTGCCATGACCTTGACACATATGATGATGTACATGTACATCATAGTTGCAGATAGCAAATTGGAAGTATGCAGATTTCTTTTTCCTCAGATCTCACCTGAAATGCATTGAATAATAGTCAGTGTAAATGTTGCAGTAGCCAGGATTTGCATGTCTGCCATTGTGCCTCAGCTCCATCGAGAGACTCTTCAACCCGCTCCGCTGTCACAGCACTGCGTCTTCATTTCAAAGTGACAGCTGTCTCCATGACTACATAACTCGACGCTATAGTGGCTCGCAGCTGCCAGCGGAGACGCTTATTTTTGACACAGGCCTCTGCACATTAGCGCGAGCCTATTCAGAGATTGAACAGCGCTGATTTATTCAGGTCTGTCTAGCAAAACATTTGTTTGGTGTGAGTAAAGAGCATGACATTTCTTGTCATTTCAAAGGTCACGCTTGGCAGATCATGGGAAGCCTCGGTTTGTGAGCCAGCGCAGGTTTTAACTCGTGCAGTAACTGTAGATTCATAAATATGTGAGAAGGACTTGTGTGAAGTGCAAAAAGGTCAGAACTCGCTTTTTTCCCTCCATAGACTCGGAGATCTGTGGATTTCTGGCCTCCTCAAAGGAGACGGAGAGAGATGAGAACTGGATGGAGAACTGCAGGAGACAATACTGCAAAGCCATGACCTCTAAATCCACCGTTCTCTCTGGACATGGTAAGGATTCACATTTGCATAGTACAGAAAAGCTGGGGTGTGTTTCCCGATAACGATTGATCGTAGTGATTTACGAACAACTTTAAGAACAACGTAACTTTAGGAACCCCAATTTTGCGAGTGTTTCCCAAAAACCTTCTTATGCTGACCATACACTAGAATACTTTTAAAAGACTCTGAAAAGATGTTTAATAGACTGGCGCCCTCTTACATCTAAAGACTCGTCACAGACTTTGATGCTGGCCTTACGCTGCAGTTACACTGGTCCGTCGTTTCGGCGCACTGCGATGAATCCCATTCATTTTCAATGGGGAGCGTTGGTTGCGTCAGACGCGGCCGCGTGGTGCATCATGGGTCCGGCGCATCGAGTTCGGGGGGTGCGATGCGACAAAAAGTTCAGCCGAGACGAACTTTTTGCAAATGAATCCAGCAAACGCAATGCGTCTATCCAATGAGAAGAGGGCTGGTGGTCACGTGATGAGCGTCCTCAACGCATGAAATGTTTGTTCCATATTCAGAACTAAATTAAAACACCCTCTTTTATATTGCTGATTAAAATCTATAAAATGATGTAAATATGGTATGAAAAAGCCGATGTTGAACACGAGCATTAATCACTGCTGCCGCGTCACCCCTGGAAACGCACATACCTGATTTCATTGGACGAGGCAGGCAACACCCTTTTTACGCCCACATGCGGCCGGCTGAAGAGGGGGAGTGCGTTCACATCCATTGATGTGACGGAGCGGTGTAAATGCAGCGTTAAACTAAGCGATTTTACTGTCGCAGACAAATTTCCAATGTCGGAATAAAATCGAATTGAGTGGCACTTGCATCATCTCGATCGTTTAGTGTGAGGTGGTCAAGACTGCAGGTTTAAGTCTTTTTCTCGTCCTAGCGCTCCGATAAAATCAACCATGTTTAATATTATCACAAGTCTGACGAAAACAGTGACGTGAACATTGTTGACAACCAATAGGAGAGCTCTTTTCACCACCAAACGGGAAGCCGCGAGGCAAGTACAGGAATGTCTGGCAGGTAAAGAAGTTAGACATGGAGGGGAGTCTGGCGAGGGTTCGGGAACTGCGGTTCTCCTGGACTGTACAGAAGGAGGAGAAACTGGAGTGAGCTGTGGAGTGAGCTGTGGAGTGAGAAAGAGTGCCTCTTTGATGTGTCTTCACATTTATACCACGACAGAGTGGAAAAGGAAAAAAATAATAATAATCTCAAAAGGAATCTAGTTCAGTTTTGTAAATAGTGACTCTGAAAGACTCCCAGTCTTTGCAAAATCATAGTCTGTGACTAGTCCGTGACTAAAAGTCTGTAACTAGTCTTTAAAGTCTGACACCCCACATCTCACATCTAGTCTATTAAACATCTTTTTTCAGAGTCTTTTAAAAGTTTTCTAGTGTATGGTCAGCATTAGTCCCAGACTAGTCACAGGCTATGATTTTGAAAAGACTGGGGGTCTTTCAGAGTCACTATTTACAACAAGACTGAACTAGATTCTTTTTGAGATTATTTCCTGTTTATATGATTGAAGCAATATTCAGCTAAATGTACAGTTCGCTGGTAGACTAATTGTAAACACTGTAGCCCTGTTCGGCAGTGTTTTAGCATAGCATACTCTGCGGGGATTTCGAGAGCTTCAGCAATTTCTGTCCACCTTTTTTCCTTTTCCACTCTGTCGTGGTATAAATGTAAAGACACGTCAAAGAGGCACTCTTGCTCACTCCACAGCTCCACCAGTTTCTAACGTCTATACCCGCCAGACATTCCTGCGTGCTCGCGCACCGTGTTGGAGGAGCTGCATGTGGGAGCGCGTTCCTTGTGGCTTACCGTTTGGTGGTCCACGCTGTTGCCAACTCCTCCGTGAGGAAAGTTGCTATTGGCTGTCCTGAAAGTTGCTAGAAGTCGCTAAATGATGTAACGCCTAATTTGCATAATGGTCTATTTGCGTGTATTTAAAGGAATAACGTTGTGGGAGAGTAAAAATTGAGTAAAAACACCCAAAATATGTTATAACTACAAATGAACTCTGAAAAAAATGACCTTTTCTGTGGATTCTTTTTTTGTTACCTTTGAAATAGGCCCTGTCACACTGAAGAATTTCCCTCTGGGATCAATAAAGTATCTATATATCTAAGACACATTTATATTTACATTCTGCTCTGTAGATAGGGGGCGGGGTCAGCGGCGGCTTTGGGCATGCGCAGTGAGTGTAGTGGGTCGTGGAGTGGTGAGGGTCTGCTCTGACTGTGAGACTGAACACTGTGAGTGTAGTGGGTCGTGGAATGGTGAGGGTCTGCTCTGACTGTGAGACTGAACACTGTGAGTGTAGTGGGTCGTGGAATGGTGAGGGTCTGCTCTGACTGTGAGACTGAACACTGTGAGTGTAGTGGGTCGTGGAATGGTGAGGGTCTGCTCTGACTGTGAGACTGAACACTGTGAGTGTAGTGGGTCGTGGAATGGTGAGGGTCTGCTCTGACTGTGAGACTGAACACTGTGAGTGTAGTGGGTCGTGGAATGGTGAGGGTCTGCTCTGACTGTGAGACTGAACACTGTGAGTGTAGTGGGTCGTGGAATGGTGAGGGTCTGTTCTGACTGTGAGTTTGTAGACATCTGCTCGTTTCACCAGAAATTAAAGGAATCAAAGTCAACCTGTAATCAAATTTCAGCTGTTTGACCTTATTAGTTCATCTCCCCGGTCACGCATGACTCAACATGTTATTGTAACGAATCAGCAGACTCAAGGGTGTCATTTCGATCTATACGCAAAGCTTTATTAACACAACAGTGAAAAATGAAAACAAAGGCACAAAGCCAGGCAGTCTGGAGTGGAAGTCCCGGGAGAGTAGGCTCTCTGGAAGTTGGGGTACCCTAAGGAGGCAGCTGCTGGAGCAGGTAGGTCAGATGGATATCAGAGCAGCTGCGGATGGAGTTCAGAGGACCCCAGAGACTCCAGATGCTGTCTTCCTGTCAGAGCAGTGCAAGTCGGATACCCCTCGATCACCACGGGATTGTGGCTTTATTATTTGTTCTTGCCTCTTAAATGTCTTCTGGTTTAAGTTTCCTATACGTTCATATAGATTAACAGTGCTTACAAGGCCAGAGCATAATATACAGAATATTTGTAATGAAGGAGTCACAGAATTTAAATGGGAAGAATAAGGAAGGAAGGAAGGAAGGAAGGAAAGAAGGAAGGGGCGGCTCGGTGGTGTAGTGGTTAGCACTGTCGCCTCACAGTAAAATGATCTGGGTTGGATTCCCGGTCCAAATCGTTCTGTGTGGAGTGTGTATGTTCTCTCCATGCTTGAGTGGGTTTCCTCCCACAGTCCAAACACATGCATGTTAGGTTGATCCAACTGCCCATAGGTGTGAGTGCGTGAGCAAGTGTTGGCCATGCGATGGACTGGCGAACTCTCCATGGTGTACCCTGCCTTCGTCTTCGTTGCTCCAGCCCCCCCCCTTGACCCTGACTAGCAGGATTAAGCGGCAGATAATGGGTGGATGGATGGAAAGAAGGAAGGAGAGCAAAAGATGAAAGGAAGGGAACAGCATGGATGAAAGAAAAGAAAAGAAAGAAAATGAATTACAGAAGAAAGAGGTAGGAAGAAAAAAGGAGGAAGAAAATAACAAATAAAAAAATTAATAAACAATAAAAAAGTTAAATCAACTGATTGAATTTATTGCATTTATTCTGTGTCCTATACGTTGTTCTCTGATGTTCTACATAAGAAGGTGTGTGACTTTGGCCAGGCTGAAATTCATTTGTGATTTGCTCCTAGAACGAAAATGTGCGGTTTTCCCTTTTTTGGTGAGCTCATGAATAGTTTGATGAGCTCTGCTTTGAAACACACAGGCAGGAAAACATCAACATCAGCACGGAGTGAATTAAAGTTGTTACCCACTATAAAACTTTCAGTTTAAGATTATCTTCTTCAACCCGAAGAAGTGGATTCAATCACTCTGCTGCTTGCAGATTGCTGTTGGGGCTGTGATGCTAGTAAAGGTGGAATTGCTTCTTTTTCCCATCTCTTTGCTGTGTGAAGTCTCAATGTTATCCAAGGTTTGAGAACCTGTCTGGATTGACATGTGCAGAGCAAACCGAAGTCAGTTTCAGGCTCGTTTAACAATAATCATCATCTGTGCTCGCTGACAGTTCCTTGGCGAGGATATGAAAAGTGATGATATTGCCTTTGCAGCCTGGAAACGATTCTACACATATAGTCTGCTATTGCTAATGTTTCATTGTTTTCTGCTGGGCAAGAAGGTGAGCTGGTGTCTGTACATGGCTTATATATTAGGGGTGTAAGAAAATATCGGAATCTGGAATATTGGGATATTATGTTTAGTAGAGATGGAAAGATCGATCGGCTATGTATCGGTATCGGCCGATTTGTAATCAAAATATGTGATCGGTGATCGGCCGATATTTCTCCAGTTTAGCCAATCCCGAGAGCCGATCAATGGCGTTAAACAAATGAGCCTAATTTCTGTATTTGCAGCAAGCGTTCCGTTGAAAGCCCCTCTGACCAGGTCCTTGCAAATCCTATATGAACCACTAGGTGGAAACACATACCCTTTCATTTTCCACAGACTGACTAAAGCGGTGCGCCTCGCGAGAACAGTTTTCCCTTGTGTCGCGTCCGTCTGGCAGCTTGTTGCTGTATGTGACTCAGACTCATTTTTAAAATCTGTAAAATTTAACCGTGTCTCGTTGGGGAACCAAGACAAAAACATTTAACACTTCTAATCTGATACGGTTTTTAGAGAGCAAACAGCAGAGCTAGCACGCACAGCTAGCACAGAACAAACAACCCAGAACACCATACAGACCAGATCTGACCGGTACTAACAGAACAGCAGCAACAATTCAAGATCTACATTTAATGATTACAGATTGTCATTTAAAATAACAGAGTCTGCTTAATGACTGCTGTTTTGACTGTAGTTATTTAATTAGCTTTTTTTGTTTTAAATTAAGGGTCTAAATTGAATGATTACAGTATTGGGGATATTTGTTTGATGTACTTTGTTTATTTACTGTTAATTTTGTTCATAATATTATGCTGTTTCACGTGAGCTCGTTAAAAAAGGTAATAAACCAGTTTAGAACATGTTTCATGACTTGTTTGTGCTAATAACTACATGTAGCCCTGCCGTGGCATACAGCCCCACCCTTGATCGGTATCGGCCTCAAAAGTGCTGATCGGTCCATCTCTTATGTTTAGTGATACTGCATCGATTCTCAAAAACACAGTATCGCACTAGTGTTCGATTAGTGTTCTATTCAGGGTGTCGGCCATTTTGTAGTGTTGTCTGAATTCTCAGTGTACAGTTAGATTTCTTATATAGTTCACTATGTTCTTACCCACAATGCATCATAAACCAGTGGACAACTGATGTACACTACTTACAGGTTGACGCCCCACAATGCACAGTGGTTTCTTTGGAAAGTTCGTCACCCGAATTACCTGTACTGTCTCCCTCACTTCTCCCCTACATAGTGTTCTATACAGAGCAGTCTATGTAGTAAACAGGGAACGTGTTAATGAGTGGACCATTTCAGACACACCCACAGATTCCTGGCAGACAGTGAATCATTGTGTGTTGTGTTCAAACCTCTGACCACTAAATGGCAGTGTTGTAATCTATTTTCAGCTCCACTCCAACATTAACAAGCAGCACAAGGGTGCAGTGCTATTTTAAGCACTGACAAACCTGTTCATATAGTGGTGTGTTTTAATAGTAGGATTTAAAAAATCACAGTATATCACTTTGCTTGCAATATCACAATATATTGAATACACAGCCCTTATATATATTAAAGTGTCAAGCCTGTAAATGTAACAGTTTAGGATTTTGGAATCGCCCTGTTTTACTGACCTTTTCCAAATGCAGGTGTTCAACTGTATGCCAGTTCTATGTACTGATTCTGAATGTAATAAAAAAAAACAATGCACAAAGAGAAGTGATGAGGTTGAAAAAAAAAGAGGCTGCAAAAACACGAGAATTAAAATAGAGAAAGACAGAAAGACAGACAGAAAGAAAAGAGACAGATACGGGATAGAAAGGATAGAATCAAAAGAAAAAAAACAAAACAACAAAACAAAAGAAAGAAAGAAACCAGTTCAATGACTCCAACTTCATGCAGCATTCTACAGGACACAGTTTTGCAGCCTAACAGCCTAATTCTGGGGGGTCTTTTCATACCCCTCTAGCTGATGCTTGGCATTGTGCATGATGACCTCAGGCTCATGCATAGCTGCTCCAGAGCATCCCATTTATGTTGGTCAATGTTTTATATTCAGAAAATCCTCCTGAAGTCCTTTTTTCCCTGCGTCACTACAGCTTTACTTGTTTATCACTGCTCACTTGTTATTCAAGTCCTCTAATGCTGCTCAAATTACATTGGCACCTGCAGTCCATTAGGTTCCAAATGGTTCAGTAAAATGGTTTTCTGTATGTTCCAAATGGTTCCAAATGTTCTGTATGTTCCAAATGGTTAAGCAGTGTGTAGGGCAGGACAGCCCAGTGGGACAGCTCCCTTGATTAGAGTTCTTTCTAAAAGAACAAGGAGGAGGACGTGTCTGATATTGGTGTATATTCCTTGTGCCTCAAAGAGCATACACAGGAAAGAGTGAACAGAGTCTGCTTGATTCAAATGCACCTCACTGACACATGATTAACAATTAACAGCTTTTACCAAGAGTAAGAAAACAGAAAGATAGTTCAGTGCATTTACACTTTATGGACAAAAGTCTGTGGACACTTAGCCATCACACCTAAAAGATGTATACATTCAGGGAAGGCTTTTGACAAGTGTGTGTCAATGAGAATTTGTGCCCGTTCTGTTAAAAAAAGCATTTGTGAGGTCAGGCACCCATGTTAGACAAGAAGGCCTGGCTCACAATCAGCATTCTGGTTCAGTGATATCAGCCCAGACCATCATACCTCCTCCGCCAAACTTTACTGCTGGCACAGTGCATTATGTCAGATAGGTTTCTCTTCCAAATCTGCCAACGCCGCTTCATCAATCAGACTGACAGAAAGCAAAGCGTGATTCATCCGGGACATATTGAGGAGCTGAAGTGACTCAGTGTCCCTGACTCACTTCAGCTCCTTTGTATGACCCGTTCTACTGCAGCTCATCATGTTTACAAGTACTTCGGTAATCAAATAATTGGAAAACTTTAGGTCTACATAAATCAAGCAATAATTGGATTTTTGCTTTGCAACTGGCCAATAAACTCACAAAATAAGCTGTGACATACACGTAAAACACAACGTTTATCCTGCAGCTTTTTTCAAACCAATTTTAAAAATATGGACATGCATCACATAGAAAATTAAGAATATTTCAGTTTTCAGTTGATTTCAGCATTGCTCTCTCTTGATCAGATTTCTTAATAAGCCCTAATGCGTGCTAAAGAAAGTGGTGTATGTTGTTAACATGACCAGTTAGTGTTTGGAGATTGCATGTACTAGATTTTATATACCTGTTAGCTGTGAGTGGGCTGAAACACCTGAACCTGAACCTGAGTGTTGTCCACATACTTTTGGCTTTAGTCAGTAATTTTGGAGTTCTATTTAGTATCGATTCATATTTTACTCTATATGGATAATGTGTGTGTGTGTGTGTGTGTGTGTGTGTGTGTGTGTGTGTGTGTGTGTGTGTGTGTGTATATATATGTATGTATGTATATATATATATATATATATATATATATATATATATATATATATATATATATATATATATATATATATATATATATATATATATGTGTGTGTGTGTGTATATGTTGAACTTTTCTGTGTTCTGAAAACTTTAAGGTCACTCTGCAGTTTAGAAAGAGAGTTATGTAAGTTTCAAGGTCACTCTCGACAGGATACCTGCTAGGAAGATATAGTCAGGACAGCATGGTCCCTATAGATAAGCCCCTTTTTCAAGACCAGTGTGACCTCGACTCGGCTGAACATCAAGTTTCTTTTGAACATCTTCAGAGATTTGATGAATATTTTAGGGTGACTAAAGAGGTCAAATATTACATCAGCTTAAAGCTGATTGGCTAGTGGGTCTGAGGCTATATTTAAAAGGAACTGGGTATAGAAGTTAGTCAGATGAAATAGAGTTAGTTAGAGATGGAAGAAAGAGGACTTTTCCTGAAAGCGGCCTGTTGCTCTAATACTGTTACTCTAATACTGTTACTCTAATACTGTTATTCTGATTTGTTTTATTTTTAATTCAACTTTTTTTCCTCATTTAATTTCCTTTTATTCCTCCATTAGTAATTACTATTGTATGCTCTTTATTCTCATATTACACTGTTTGGCATAATTTTTACTTACCTAGGGTCTGTCTCAAAACCTAGTGAGTGTGTAAGTAGGCTGTCTAGGTAGCAGCTGTGTAAGTAGCAGTGTTCTCTCCTCATCTCTCCTCATAAACAGATTACTGATACACTCTAGTTAGAGAGAGACTGCGTCACGACTCATTACAAAGTTGATAATAAAATACTGTTTTGTGTGATTATATGACAGGAAACACATTAAAACACCAGAGAGAATCAAAATAACTTACATTTGTAGATGACTTCTCCGCTAGTAGCTCTGCTTTTGTCTGCCATGTTGGGAAAAAGTTCTGTCTGTGTTGCATCATGGGATTGTCTTAGCGGCTGAGGAAGCGTTCGATGCTTCCTTAAAATCAGTTCTAAATAAGGTTCCTCAGTAGACAGCATGTTTAAGGTATGTAAGAATTGGGACAGTCTACATGTTGGGAGCGCATACTATGACGTTAAAAGCTGTCTATGTAGGAGCTCACTAGGATTTGAGACACACCCCTAGTTCAGACTAATACAGTATAGTGTTATTGGTGCTATTCTATACAAATTAGTTTTTTACTGTTAGTCCGAATTTCTGGTTCAGTTTCGGTTGAGAATTTTCATGTTGGTTCCTCATTTAAAGCACTTAATGGCCGTATGTCTTACTGTCCTATTGATCTGCTTAAGCGTTAAGCCATCCAGACCACTTGGCTCAGCTGAGGCAGCCTTACTTCAAACTCCTAGGAGCTCTTCCAGCTTAGTTGGTTGAAGATCATGTTCTTGTAGCTCCTAAACACTGGAATAGCTTTCTGAAGTTTTTACCCATCCGTCCCTTATCTTCCACTTTGCCCCACTAGTTGGGGTCATGGTGGGGGGGCTGGAGCTAATCCAGGCAGTGTACACCATAGACAGGTCACCAGTCCATCGCATGGCCAACACGCACTCACGCACACACTCACACCTACGGGTAGTTTAGAGTGAGGATCAACCTAACATGCATGTGTTTGGACTGTGGGAGGAAACTGGAGTACCCGGAGGAAACCCACTCAAGCACGGGGAGAACATGCACACTGGGGTTTTTATATCCAGAAAAAAAGACTTTTATTTTATTTATCAGAGCATCTGCCAGGAGTGTCAAAAGTATGATGTTGTTTAATTGAACCAAGGTATCCAAAATCTAAAGTCTCTGCTGTGGTTTAATGGTGGTCTGTCAGCTGTAGAGGAAATGGCAGAGTTATTTTAAGTGTTTTGTGCTGTTCCTGCAGTGCTGGCTGATCTGCTGGAGAAAGCAGTGCTGCACCTGTCCTCTTCTTCAGCCAACTGCTTCTTCCCTCCTGCAGAATACAAAGGTCAGTGGCAATTAAAACGGGAGAGAAAGTAATCAAACGCCTGGCGAGGGTTCACTTTTGTTCTCCGCCACGGCTATTCTTGGGGTCAACTCATAAATGCAGCAACTCATACGATTTTATTTTTCTCTTCTCCCCACTGAAAACTCTGCCTTTCTCCTTCATACAGCCTAATGAAAGTGCACTAGAGTCTCATGGCACATTCACTTTAAATACCCCCTGTAACGTCTCAGCCAGCTCCCCATTCATGCAGCAGAATAATTCAGAAAACAGACACTGGCTTAGACTCTGAGGGGCTTCATTATTAAACACACTGCTCTCACAACAATAGAGCTAATCAGGCAGTGTGATCAGTTTACACTTACAGCAGTCTTCCTGCTCATTTTCACACTCACACTCTCTCTCTCTCTGTCTGGCCTGCTTTTTCTCTACCTTCCGTCTTTCTTTTTCTTTCTTTCTTTCTTTCTACTTTCCCTCTTTTTTTCTTTCTTTCTTTTTTCTTTCTTTCTTTCTTTCTTTCTTTCTTTCTTTCTACTTTCCCCTTTTTTTTCTTTCTCTCACTAATCCTCTTCTCTTTTCCCATTCCTTTTCTGGTTTCCTTCCCTCTCTTTTATCTCTCTCTTTCTCTATCTCTTGTTTTTCATCTCTTACTTTTCGTTTTCTCTTTTCTTTGTGTGTCGCTTTCTGTCTTTCTTTTCCTCTTACCTGCACTCCCACTTTCCTTTTCTTTGGATGTCTTCCTGTTTTCCCTCTCTCTGTACTCGCTTGTCCCGTTCTTTCACACTCAGTCTGTTTCCTGCTTTTTGTCCTGCTCATTTTTTCCTTTCTTTCTTTCTTTCTTTCTTTCTTTCTTTCTTTCTTTCTTTCTTTCTTTCTTTCTTTCTTTTTTTTCTTTCTTTCCCTTTAGCGTTTTCTTTCTCTCTTTTTCTCTCGTCCTCCTTTCCTGTCTTGCTATGTCCTTCTGTTTTTTTCTGGTTCTTTTTTGCTTTCTTTTTTCCCCCCTTCTCATTTAACACACTTCTCTCTTTCTCACAATCTCTCTTTTCTTTTTCACTGTCTCCTTATTCCTCTCTTGCTTTATTCCCCTGTCTTTGTCTCTTTCACTCTTTCTCTTTTCTTGTACCTATCTCTCTACCTATCTTTTTCTTCCACAGGCTTGTCTCTGTATCTCTTTCCTTTATTTCTTCATTCTCCGTCTTACTCTCTTTACCTTTCTCTTTCCCTTTGTCTTTTTCATCGTCTCTCTCTTGCCCCATCCATTTTTTTTGCTTTTTCTGCTTTCTTTCTTTCCCCCCTCTTCTTTTACCTCCTTTTTCTAGTTTTCACCATCTCTCTTTCTTTTCTTTCTAACTCTCTGTTTTTACTTCAGTTTGTCTATCACTCTTTTCTCATTCTGTCTTACCCTCTTATCCCTGTGCCATTTTTCTGTCATTTTTTCTTTCCTTCTTTTTTCCCCTCTTTCTTGGCCTCTCCTGCCTTTTCATTCACTGTCTGTCTTTTTCTTCTGTGTTTTTTTCTCCCCCTTTCTTAATTTTGCTTTCTAGCTTTTTATTCTTCTTTCTTCTGTCCTTTGACAGGTGTGTGTGTGTGTTTTTTTCTCTCTGCTGGGTAATTTGTTTTTCCTCTGCTTCTTTTCAGTACTGTGCCTCTTCTATTAGTAATAAACATCACGGGGCGGAAGTGTGATCTGCGGTTTAAGGCCATTTGTGCAGCATTAAGCCGCGCTCTTCTGACGATCAAGCCGGTAGACATTTAAGGCCGGCTGTGCCGAGAGACACCCATTTATCTGCATTATGTCATCATTACGCCGCTGCCATTGTTCTCATATTAATGAGGATGGAGGGGTGGCCCTATAATCACATCAGCAGCCTCATTCAACTCTCACCAAGGGCATTTAGCCAATTAATCCCTCGCTTAACTATGACAAATGGACACGGCACAGCTGATCTTGACTGTGGCACCATGCAGTTTGGCTCTGTGATGGGAATATATGGTTTTCTAATATTTCTTTTTACCTCACCGTGTTGTCATTCTGGGCCACATTTACTGCAGTCTTATTAGTACAGATGGCTTGGGGTGATGATGGTGTATACGTAAAGTAATACGTCCTTATGGTGGTGTCTTTTATAGTGGTGGATCACTATGTAAAGACTCGCAGCCTGACATCTGTGGAACAGCTGGGCATCAGCATCTCTCTCAGGTAAGGCATTCAGAGCAGAAGCACACTGCGTGAGTACGTAAAGCATGTGTGTTATTCCACCATCCACATTTTAAACAGTTTCCGAGGATCTCAAGAGGAATTTCAGATTTTATAGACTGAATACTTGCACTATATATATGTATATGTATGTAAATATGTATATATATAAATATTGTGCAATATATATATATCCTTGGTCTCAAATGTAAAACAAGTATCTCAAAAATGGCAACTTTACAGGAAAAACATGCTGTACTTTAAATGTAAGTCAGTGGAACCGGATTTTTTTCCAAGCTATTTTGGAGCACTTCTATTGGTCAGTTTATCATGAAACAACCGTTCAAATGATGTAGAAAACACAACATCCACAAAAATAGAGACACATCTTTTTTTTAATTGGACAGTGACGATGTATATACACTACCGCTCAGAAGTTTGGGATCACAGTGAAATGTTCTTGTTTTAATGGAGTATCTTCTTCCTTAACACAACAATGGACTGACGGGTCTCTAAAGAAAGTTGTTTCTTTCTGGTCATTTTGAATCTGTCAGTAAGCCATCAACGGCTGATGCTTCAGATACTAAACTAACCTAGAATGTTGTTCTCCCTTTTATACTCACTTATTAGTAGAATGTTTTTCAGCTGTGCATCACAATTGAGCAAGAGTGTACTAACAACCAATTAGTGCAATAACATCCTTAACTTGGATTGGTGGTCGTACCAGGAGATTTAGGCAGAGGACTGAGAATTGCTGATAATAGGACTATATGCAATATTGTTTGTAAATCTAACATGTCAGAATTGTTTATTTTTTTTTGTTTATTTTTCCACCTATTTTGACATCTCCTGCATGTAACTTGATGTTGACCACGTCTCCTACAACACATGTAAATATGGCAAAGACAAACAGGGATGCTGCTACTGCAGCTGTCAAGTGGAACAACGAAACAAGGGAAAGGTTTTGTTGAGCTGTGGCAAATATACCCCTACTACTTTCTAGAAGGAGAACCCAAGTGTTGGCAAGAATCATATATATATCGTCGCTGTCCAATGAAAAACAAGTATCTACAAAATTGCAGCTTTACAGGAGAGAACAAAAACATACTTTACTTTCAATAGAAGTCAATGAAACCAGACTTTTCCAAGCTATTTTGGAGCACTTCTATTGATCCATTCATCATGAAATTTTCACACCATGTAAACAACCATAAAATCGACAAATTTCAAATCGACAAAAATGGTGCAACATGTTTTTCATTACATGCTAATACTAGAGATGGACCAATAAGTGTTTTTGGGGCCGATTCCGATCGCCGATCACCTTTCAGCACGATCGGCCGATAGCCGATACCGATAGAGGGCGGGGTATACGCCACGGCAGGGCTACATGTAGTTATTAGCGCAAGCAAGCTCATAAAACATGATCGAAATTGGTTTATTACCATTTTTAACAAGCTCATATAAAACAGCATAATATTTTTAACAAAATTAACAGTAAATAAACAAACGAGAAAAGCTAATTAAATATATGTGGTGCAACCAGCAGTCATTAAACGCAGACTAGCTCTGCTGTTTGCTGATACTCACTGTATTCAACTGTGTGCAGTGCCGTATCAGATTAATAGTGTTAAATATCTTTGTCTTGGTTCCTCAACGAGACAAACTGATTTTACTAATTTTAAAAACATCCTGGATGAGTCTGTCACGTACAGTAAACAACTACTGACATGCTTTCTATCAGCGCATGCTTTCTCACGACGCCGCTGCTTTAGTCAGTCTGTGGAAAATGAAAGGGTGTGTATTTACACCTAGTGGTTCAGATAGGAATTGCAGAGAGCTGGCCGGAGGGTTCTCCTCTTCCTGGATAAAACGCTAGCTGAAAATACAGAAATCAGGCTCATTTGTTTAACTCAATCGATCAGCTCTCTAGATCGACTAAATTGGACAAATATCGGCCAATCACATATTTTGATTAAAAATCAGTCGATACCGATACATTGCCGATCAATCCTTCCATCTCTAGCTAATACCTTTTATTTTTAATTTTTTTACTATACCTTTTATAATTATTTTCTAGTCTGATCCTTACTGAGCATCACTGAGTAAGGCAAAGGACATTTGCTAATAAAACTGTGGAGCAGTAGAATTTTGTTCTTTGGAGAGATGGAGATCCATCCGGTACCTTTGGGATGAGTTGGAGTGATGCGGAACTAATCATGCAACATCAGTACCTGTTCTCGCTAATGCTATTGCAGCTGAATGCAATCAAGTCCTTGTGGGAGCGTTCCAACATCTAGTGTAAAGATCAGTAGAGATTATTACTGCAGTGAAAGGGTTTAAGCGTAGGTGTATTTAAAACCTGTGAGTCAATAAATTATTTATTTGACATCCAGATACCAAATTAAGTAAATTAATATTTTGATGAATTCAGATATCTGCATATTCAAATTACTACAAGCATCCCTACTGGACCCCAGGAGCAATATGAACTGTGGCCAGTGGAGATAATCAGGGATTCATTCAGATGCTCTCCTGCAGCAATCTCTGCCTTTCTGTTGAAATCCATGACAACAGTTAAACTTACTGGGAACTCCATTGGAAATAATCTCTACTCCTATTTCCACATGCACGTAGGTTGGGTAGCCATAGCTGTGCATTAACCTCAATTTCCTGTGTGCATTCCAGGGATTCACAGCATTTGTATGTCTGAAAATGTGAGATTTCTTCCTTTATCTAGCTCTCACATATAGACAGATAGATACTTTATTGATCCCAGAGGGAAGAGTAAGGCATCCAGTAGCTATTCCACAAGTACCCAAGGTAAGGTAAAACAGGACAGTTACAACAACAAATAAAAATAGAATATAAAATAAATAGAATATAGAATATACAAAATAGAAACAGTCTCACAGTCTCGCAGTGTGTATGAGTGCTGACAGTAGTGCAGTAGTGCAGTTAACCAGTGTAAACAGTGTAGACCACTTTGCTAGTGCAAATACGCAGTTATGCAGTTTACAGTGCAAATATGCAATTAATATTAATTAATATTTAATATTTAAATTTATAGAGTGTATGCAGGATGTATAATATAAAAGGCATAGTATAATAATAGCAGTATAGTCAGTATTATATATAGTTAACAGTATAGTGATATATAACATACAGTTATACAGTGAACTAAATATATAATATGATACAGTCTGATAAATGATACAGAGGTCCAGAGTATAACAGTGTCTGATAGCTGATATAGAGGTGTGGAGTATAACAGTGTCTGATAACTGATACAGAGGTCCAGAGTATTACAGTGTCTGATGAATGATACAGAGGTCCAGAGTATAACAGTGTCTGATAGCTGATATAGAGGTGTGGAGTATAACAGTGTCTGATAACTGATACAGAGGTCCAGAGTATTACAGTGTCTGACAACTGATACAGGGGTCCAGAGTATAACAGTGTCTGATAGCTAATATAGAGGTGTGGAGTATAACAATGTCTGATAACTGATACAGAGGTCCAGAGTATAACAGTGTCTGATAGCTGATATAAAGGTCTGGAGTATAACAGTGTCTGATAGCTGATATAAAGGTCTGGAGTATAACAGTGTCTGATAGCTGATATAAAGGTCTGGAGTATAACAGTGTCTGATAGCTGATATAGAGGTCTGGAGTATAACAGTGTCTGATAACTGATACAGAGGTCCAGAGTATAACAGTGTCTGATGGCTGATATAGAGGTCTGGAGTATAACAGTGTCTGATAACTGATTTAGGGGTCCAGAGTATAACAGTGTCTGATAACTGATATAGTAGTCTGGAGTATAACAGTGTCTGATAACTGATATAGAGGTCTGGAGTATAACAGTGTCTGATAACTGATATAGAGGGCTGGAGTATAACAATGTCTGATAACTGATATAGTAGTCTGGAGTATAACAGTGTCTGATAGCTGATATAGATATCCGGAGTATAACAGTGTCTGATAGCTGATATAGAGGTCGGGAGTATAACAGTGTCTGATAGCTGATATAGAGGTCGGGAGTATAACAGTGTCTGATAGCTGATATAGTAGTCTGGAGTATAACAGTGTCTGATAGCTGATATAGAGGTCTGGAGTATAACAGTGTCTGATAACTGATATAGGGGTCTGGAGTATAACAGTGTCTGATAGCTGATATAGAGGGCTGGAGTATAACAGTGTCTGATAACTGATATAGGGGTCTGGAGTATAACAGTGTCTGATAGCTGATATAGAGGTCGGGAGTATAACAGTGTCTGATAGCTGATATAGTAGTCTGGAGTATAAAAGTGTCTGATAGCTGATATAGAGGTCTGGAGTATAACAGTGTCTGATAACTGATATAGGGGTCTGGAGTATAACAGTGTCTGATAGCTGATATAGAGGGCTGGAGTATAACAGTGTCTGATAACTGATATAGGGGTCTGGAGTATAACAGTGTCTGATAGCTGATATAGAAGTCGGGAGTATAACAGTGTCTGGTAGCTGATATAGAGGTCGGGAGTATAACAGTGTCTGATAGCTGATATAGAGGTCTGGAGTATAACAGTGTCTGATAACTGATATAGGGGTCTGGAGTATAACAGTGTCTGATAACTGATATAGGGGTCTGGAGTATAACAGTGTCTGATAGCTGATATAGAGGTCTGGAGTATAACAGTGTCTGATAACTGATATAGGGGTCTGGAGTATAACAGTGTTGAGTAGCTGATATAGAGGGCTGGAGTATAACAGTGTCTGATAAATGATATAGGGGTCTGGAGTATAACAGTGTCTGATAGCTGATATAGAAGTCGGGAGTATAATAGTGTCTGGTAGCTGATATAGAGGTCGGGAGTATAACAGTGTCTGATAGCTGATATAGTAGTCTGGAGTATAACAGTGTCTGATAGCTGATATAGAGGGTCGGGAGTATAACAGTGTCTGATAGCTGATATAGTAGTCTGGAGTATAACAGTGTCTGATAGCTGATATAGAGGTCTGGAGTATAACAGTGTCTGATAGCTTATATAGAGGTCGGGAGTATAACAGTGTATGATATCTGATTTAGAGGTCCGGAGTATAACAGTGTCTGATAACTGATATAGGGGTCTGGAGTATAACAGTGTCTGATATCTGATTTAGAGGTCCGGAGTATAACAGTGTCTGATAACTGATATAGAGGTCTGGAGTATAACAGTGTCTGATATCTGATTTAGAGGTCTGGAGTATAACAGTGTCTGATATCTGATTTAGAGGTCCGGAGTATAACAGTGTCTGATAACTGATATAGAGGTCTGGAGTATAACAGTGTCTGATATCTGATTTAGAGGTCTGGAGTATAACAGTGTCTGATATCTGATTTAGAGGTCTGGAGTATAACAGTGTCTGATAACTGATATAGAGGTCTGAGTATAACAGTGTCTGATATCTGATTTAGAGGTCCGGAGTATAACAGTGTCTGATCAACTGATATAGAGGTCTGGAGGTATAACAGTGTCTGATAGCTGATATAGGGGTCTGGAGTATAACAGTGTCTGATAACTGATATAGAGGTCTGGAGTATAACAGTGTCTGATAACCTGATATAGAGGTCTGGAGTATAACAGTGTCTGATAGCTGATATAGGGGTCTGGAGTATAACAGTGTCTGATAACTGATATAGAGGTCTGGAGTATAACAGTGTCTGATAACTGATATAGAGGTCTGGAGTATAACAGTGTCTGATAGCTGATATAGAGGTCTGGAGTATAACAGTGTCTGATAACTGATATAGGGGTCTGGAGTATAACAGTGTCTGATAACTGATATAGAGGTCTAGAGTATAACAGTGTCTGATAGCTGATATAGGGGTCTGGAGTATAACAGTGTCTGATAACTGATATAGGGGTCTGGAGTATAACAGTGTCTGATAACTGATATAGAGGTCTAGAGTATAACAGTGTCTGATAGCTGATATAGGGGTCTGGAGTATAACAGTGTCTGATAGCTGATATATGGGTCTGGAGTATAACAGTGTCTGATAACTGATATAGGGGTCTGGAGTATAACAGTGTCTCATAGCTGATATAGGGGGTCTGGAGTATAACAGTGTCTGATAACTGATATAGAGATCCGGAGTATAACAGTGTCTGATAACTGATATAGAGATCCGGAGTATAACCGTGTTACAGGATTAATTTTTGCTGTGCTGGGATGAGTTAAACTGAGGGACAAAATGCGTCCTGAATCTGTCTGTGGAGCAGGACTGGGACAGCGGTCTGCACTGAATGAGCTCCTCTTCCTGATGATGGCGCTGTGCAGAGACTGGTCAACATTGTCCATGATCCATGAATATATATATATATGGCTCTGTTGAATAGACTAAGTTGCCTTGGGCTGGTGGCTGATTGATCTTCTGTATGTGTCTTTGCAGGTATGGTTTATTCCTGAAGTTGCTGAGGGAGGATTCAGAGCAGGATCTCTGTCTTCTCATCAAACACTGTCAAGAGTTTCTCCTCTCAGCAGCGCGCCACGCTCCAGTCTGAGCTCTGTATCCTTCATAGCTCCAACACTACAGCCGCAGAGCACGCACTGTAATTCAGCCGAGAGCTTCACTCGCTTTAGTGCAATGGTGTCGTACAGTCGTGTGGTCAAAAGACACTTTTCTTTGATTTCCAAGTGAAAGTAAGTTAACACATCCTCTGCAGAGAACACACATCTGCACAGTGAACATATTAGGATACAAGTCTTTTAGTTTGTGCAAAAGTTGTCACATTTTAGATTTTATACCTGTTTTTTTTTGCAATCTCGTCGCTGTCCATAGAAAAGCGTGATGAATGGGACAATAGAAATGCTCCAGAACCACTTGGAACTTAACTTATATTGAAAATAAAGAACGTCATTGGCCTCATATTGGCCAAATTGGAAGGTACTTCTTTGGACAGCAACGATATGTTAAACTCAAGCAAAATAAATAGAAGTGGGCATTGCAATTCGGTAAGGATGTATCAAGTTATTTTCACTTGAAAGTATGGCTGTGCAATATATATATCAGTTCCATCCATTATCTGCCATTTAATCCCACTAGTCAGGGCCATGGGGGGCGGGCTGGAGCCAATCCAGCGTCATCGGGCGAAGGCGGGGTACACCATGGACAGTTCAGCAGTCTATCGCATGGCCAACACTCAATCATTCACGCACACACTCACACCTACAGGCAATTTAGAGTGACCAATCAACCTATCATCCCACTCAGGCACGGGAGAGAACATGCACACTCCACACGGAACGGCCCGGACCGGGAATCAACCCGGATCGTCTTGCAGTGAGGCTACACTACACCACCTGTGCGATCTATATAGTCTACAATAATTGCCATGTTAACGATGTGCAAGCTGACGTTCTCCAGTACGCTTCTGACTGGGAAACAACAGCAGTCAAAACACCTCCATAAGCTTTAGTACAGGCTGCTGCGAGTGTGCACTGAGAGTGCCCATACTTTGTGCTAGCAAAGGCTAAAGCTAGCATAGCTGCCTAAACAACACACCTAAAGCTGGAAATGAGTGGAGAAACTCCGCCAGCCTCGTCTACAGTCTACCGCCTTAGATTAACTACTAGGCGAGGATCATCTTCACTCGTTGTGGAGCTGGTCTGGATCTGAAAAGACTGACGTTGATCAGAAGATGGCAGACTTTGTAAGACAGCAGTCGTTAAAGATCTACACAGCTAACCTGTTCCATCATCCCAACAAACCACCACCAGAGTATGAGGAGTATGAAGAGAGTGTGAGGAGTATGAAGAGAGTGTGAGGAGTATGAATAGAGTATGAGGAGTATGAACAGAGTATGAGGAGTATGAAGAGCTTCGGGAGTGAACTGTCCAAGACAGACCTAAACCAGCTAAAACACACACTCAGTAAAGAGTTATTCACTAACAAGGCGCCTTTGCTCAATAACGTGGGATATAATATATATATGCGTGCAGGTAAACCGTACACTACCTTATTACCTGTGTACAGGTAAAACCGTAACACTACCTACACCTACCTGTGTACAGGTAAACAGTAACACTACTTCACCTACCTGTGTACAGGTAAACAGTAACACTACCTTCACCTACCTGTGTACAGGTAAACAGTAACACTACCTTCCCTACCTGTGTACAGGTAAACCGTAACACTCCTACACCTACTGTGTACAGGTAACAGTAACACTACCTTCACCTACCTGTGTACAGATAAACTGTAACACTACCTACACCTACCTGTGTACAGGTAAACAGTAACACTACCTTTACCTACCTGTGTACAGGTAAACAGTAACACTACCTTCACCTACCTGTGTACAGGTAAACTGTAACACTACCTTCACCTACCTGTGTACAGGTAAACAGTAACACTACCTTACCTACCTGTGTACAGGTAAACTGTAACACTACCTTCACCTACTGTGTACAGATAAACTCTAAGTTGCTGTATAAGAGCTTGACTTGAGGCTTTAAGTTAAAGTTCTGGATTGGCAATACATGCTATCACTTTGAACTTGCTTAATGAATATCTGGTTATATAACACAGGCATAACATACAATGGGTTATAAGTATTACACTAACAATCTAAAATAGAAATAATTAATAAAAATAGGTGAGGTTGTACTCAGATTATCCGTAGTGTAGTAATATTTTATAGGATAATCAATTTACACAATGAAACTTGATTAAACTTGGTAATCGAAATAATAATAATAATAATAATATATATAATAATAGTAAATAATAGTAATTAAAGGTTGCCTTCTTAGTGGATATGCTTACTTTCTCAGCACAGCAAGTGTTTGCTTTTGAAAGGCTAAGCCCAGTTTGTTATTGTTCTGTTAAGCCAAATATTACTTTGTTACCAATAATATGATAGTGAGTAGGGCTGGGTATCATTAAAAGTATTCCAATGCCAATACTTGGACTTGGATACTGATTCCTAAATGATTCCTAAATGATTCCTTCTGAATCCTTCTTTTAAATTGCTGGTCAAAAGTATTTTCTGCCCAAACAGGATTATTACAATAATAATTTTAAATAATCAGCAAACATCTACCCACTAGCACTGATAAGACATACATCCTGAACTTTGTAGTTTCCTCCAGTCATAAACAGTATTAAATAAATACTCAGTCCTCGTTATAGTTCTGATGTTTGCTAAGCAGTTCTCTGCACGTATGGCATGTTCTAAAAGTCATAGTGACAATAAGGAGTTGTGGTGACCGTACCTTGACCTGTACTCTTCGAGGTTATCTGCGGGGAGGTTATCCTGGCCATGACTCGGTTCTCCTCCACCATCTTCCTGCTAATGGGTGGAGACGTGGGCCGCTCCCTCAGTCTGCTTGCTGCGCCTTCTCCACGCCTGCTGCCCTCCGCCGTCCTCTGGCCAGCCAGACTCTACAGCTCTGTGAGTCATTGCAGCCCGCAGCTGAGTGGCTTCTTTCATTTCTGCTTTCAGTCATGCTTTTTCTACCCTATTCTAAACCTTTCCCCTGCACTGTTCTCAACCCTGTCTCTACTTCCCTCCGCCCCACTGTTTTGTTCTGTTTTGCTTAATGTGTCCTCCACCTAAAGCAACCATGGGGAAAAAACCTATTAAGCAACCGAATGATGTCTAAGACGCGTCACATTTGCCCATTTAGTGTTTGCATCTTTCATGAACCACTGCGTCCCCCTTGTGGTGCAACATGCCGCTACATTTTGTGCCGGGGTTGCCGTACACCAGGGGTATTTAGGTCTAAGGTCCAGTTGGGGAAATTTCAGGCCAAGGGAGGACCGTTTTAATTTAACGTGGTGTCTTCTGATCAGTGGGTGTATCCTGTTTACTGAGTATCAGCATTTCTACCAACAGCTACTGAAACCACAACATCACACTAACCGTTCAGTATATTTTAGTATATTTACTGTTTAAATGCTGAACTAAATGAATATTTATAAACTTTTAATAAAGTTTTTTCCTCACTTGAAGTAAATACAAGGGCTTTTTTTTGTGAGAAAAAGTAAATATAATATGTGTCTTCTTGTTAACTCGGTTTAACATCTTAACAGTTTATCTCTTTCTTGTACTCTTCTCTCAGACTTCTTGTTCAGTGAGAGATGTGCGCTCTTGGTTGTCCAGCCAGGACTTTAACCTGGGCTGAAATGGTGTCAGGGCCGTCTCACACATAAGAAATATACTTGGCTGTTTTTATTTCGCCACAGTCTCAGAACACTATGAGACATGTTGGTTTGGAGCTGCATGTGGGAGAATAAACAAGTGTTTCGTCGTTTTTTGCTGCACGAGTTTCCTTTTTTTAGCACGCCGTCTGATATGAGCCTTTCTCAGACTGCTGCTTCTCGCGTCGTAACTCGCCTGTGTGTGCACTGTGTGCCTGAATCTGCACCCGATCTGTTTGGCTGAGGAAGCGCCTTCGGTGATCTTACAGCGCACGCAAGCCCATATACCGCAATGACAAGAAACGATCTGCTGCTTAAAATAAACACAGTCGAAACACATTGTTTGGGTCCACATTGGACAACGTCTGGGTCCGGACCACAGACCACGGTCCGCCTATTAGTGACCGCCTGCCGTACACCTGTCCGTCTGAGGATTGCAACTTTCCCGCTGGTCCCCGTTAAATAACTTGGAAGGTTTTTAACCGCTGCTTCTGTTTCCGTTCTGTAGGCACAAAACTTGATCTTGGTCCAAAGTACTCCCTCTTTTTCCTTTTCCCAAAGTATTTTAAGAAAAAAAAAATATCCATACTTCAACTGCTTAGATATAAACACTTGTTTAGAGTGATATGATGTGAAAATGGTTAATTGTAGAGAAAGGGAGGCGATTAGAACTACAGTTTTAGTCAGGCCTGAAATTTTTGGTTCCAACCTTAATGCAGCCCAACCTTATTTTCCAGGCCCAACCTGCTCCAGGTTTGAGTCTGAATCTCCACCTGACCCAACTAAATGTTGTCTACCACCTGACCCAACCCGCATCACAGCATCGTTGTTTAGAGTCTGAAACTGACCCAAGTATAACACTTCTGTAACGCTTCAATTCTGTTCAAACCTGACCCCAACCAGAAGCACACTCAGCAGCACTGAGCCAAAACTGAACTGATTCAAACTGCGATGACTATATGTTGAGCCACAGTTTAATAATTTTCTTTAGTTTTTAGAACTGGAGCATTTCACTTTGAACTTCTCCGATTTATTTAATCAAACAGAAAACTATTTTAATTCACATATTAACACTCTTTTGGTCCAAAGATGGTTTATACACCTGACAAGTTTGAGTGTGCTGAGAGCTGACATCGAAGAGATCAAATTTGAGATTTTTTTTTTTTCTCAGGCACTGTCACCAGTACTTTCTTAAGTATTACACATGGGATATTGCTTTCCTTGTGATAAACCTGGATAATGCCATCTATGAAGCCTTCATATTCATAAGCAAGTCAGAAGCAATTCCCTATGATTTAGTAACAATAATAAGCATGTGTATATAGTCTGGTAGTGTCTCATTAGGCTGTAACAGTGTAGTATAATTGATTCTTTGATGAAAGATGTAAGGCTGTGGTATTTAATTATAATTCAGTATTTTTCAGGCCAAGGTCCAGACCAACATAAATTCTAACTTGTGTTCTGATTCAGGTGTATCCTATTTACTGATATAGCTAGTATCAACATCTTATACCATCAGCTACTGAAACACTCACATCACACATACCGTTCAGTATATTTCAGTAATTTACTGTTTAAATGCTGAAACTGAATTAATTATTTTATAAACTTATATACTCCAATAAAAACAAGGGCTACATTAAAAAAAACAATTGCTTTTGTTTCTAACGTCTTCTCGTTAACTCAGCTTGACCTGTTGGTTTGGAGCCGCCTGCAGGAGAGTAAACAAAAGTCTGGATTAGGGGTGTGCCATATCGTATCGCTACACTAATAATATCACCAATTTTTTAAAGTATGGTGGACGATATTATACCCTGAAATATTGTGCATATCACCCATCCCTAAATATCACATCAGGTACTACTTTTTACTGTTTTTAGCAAAAAGAAAATTCACACTTTTCTCATTTCCCATTATATATCTACTAGAGACAGATTTTATCGTCCAGTATCGTTCACTTTACTTCAGTCCTGGATATATGGAGATATCTGGATGTGCATTATTTAGTATTGTGACATTCTGGATCACTGACTTCTGTTACAATCTGTGAAAATTCTTGTATTTTTTAGTATCTCAGTTAGGGGTGTGTGCCATATCATATCGTATGCAGTAATAAAATTAATTTTCATTTTGTTGTGCAGTAGCTGTTTTTGTCATATCGCCAAGAGTATCGTTATCGCAAAAACACCAAGAAATATCGTGATATTGTAGGGCCATATCGCCCACCCCTAGTCTTGATCCATTTCTGGTTAAAACAGTCAGGTTTCGCCATCAACTTTCCTTTTTTAGAGCACGTTGTTCTTTCTCCGACCTGCTTTACCTTCCGACTCGCTTTATTCCTCGGCTGTGTGTGCGCCGCACTCCCGAGTATGCTCAGATCTGATTGGCTGAGAAGCGCGTTTGGTGATCTTACAGCGCACGCAATTGGTCTGTGAGGTTAATGCGCCGCAAAGCCTGTATACCGTAAAGACGAGAAAAGCTCGGCCACTTAAAAAAATTTTAATGCCTAAAAATAATTTTAATGCTTAAAAATAATTTTAATGCTTAAAGAAAATTAACACTTTCAAAATGGAAATCGCTCTTAATAGTTATCGCTTTGGGTCCCATTGGACAACATCTGAGTCTGGACCTGGACTGCGGTCCACCTATTAGTGACCTCTGATGTAGGGTAACACACCCATTAATCCAGTATGTATAATGCATTATAAGTAGGCATTAGTATGGCAAACATCCATTCTACATGAGCTTGTTTCATTGCTTTTAGGTAGTTCTAATTACATTTTAACTTTAAAGTCAGACTTCATAACACATAATAATATTTGTTTATGTAAACATACACTACTGTTATAAGAGCTCTGTGCCAGGTTATTACAGATTTAAGTGAAGTGAGATAGTCTTTCCATACAGAATCTTCTCCCTTGTCTGGCAAGTGATTATACCAGCGAACATTCACCTGGATGAACGCCTGGGTCCACAAGGTTGTAATAGCGTGTTAGAGTGTTATTCTTATTAATGTTTAAAATGAACTGGACAGATAATATACAGATATTATGAAACCTGACTTGTAAAGTTGAATACTCATTTTATAAAGTGCTATGCTCGTCTCTATAACAGCTTATAAACAATTATATGGGCTTATTACAGGCATTATAAGGCATCTGTTTGAGATATAATGACTTATAAATGCATTTATAAGTCATTGTGAGTACAGGATTCATGGGAAGTGTTACCAGATGTAGTAACACCATTCCACCATTTATTATAATGTCTTTTAAATAGATAATGTCCCCTTAGTGGGCTCACTAAGAAATCTGAGTTTTTCTCTAGTAAACGGCTTTGGATTTGGCTTTGTCTAACTCATTACAGCCCCATATTGTTTTTGCTACCAGAGCAGGAGTGCGTGCAAATCAGAGAATGTAAAGGACTAAGAGAGAGAACAGTAGAGTGAAGGCTGTGAGTTCACATCATGACGTGAATCTGTAAATAGGAACACAGTCCTCAGCATCTTTTGCCACTGGCATCACTGTCAACAGTGTAGCACAGAGACAGATAATGAGATGTGTGGGTTTCTCTCAGAACACTACATGAAAGATGTTTACTCTCATACTTCACTCAAGCACTGCACTGTCAGTGAAGCACTACTCGGCTTATTAATGATGCTACTCATAATTAATCACTCGCAATCTTCTCATAACTAGGGCTGGATATCAAAATCCAATACTTGTATAGTACAGAGTGAATTACTTTATATTAAAGAGGTCTGAAAAACGAAATCAGTACCAAATTTCAGTGCATATGTAGTCTTATCTCTCCACCATCGGTGAGCCAAAATCTAGGTGCTTATAAGCCATTGCGTCCACTATATTGCCAAAAAGTTTTCACTCCTTATATACATACGCAAATGAACTTGAGTGACATCTCATTCTTAATCCATAGGGTTTAATAGGGTGTCGGCCCACCCTCTGCAGCTAAACAGCTTCAACTCTTCTGGGGAAGGTTTTCCACACGGTTTAGGAGTGTGTTTAGGGGAATTGTTGACCGTTTCTTCTAGAAAAGCATTTGTAAGGTCATACTCTGATGTTGGATGAGAAGGTCTGTCCTTGCAGTATTCGCTCCTAATTCATTCCAAAGTTGTTCTATCAGGTTGAGGTCAGGACTCTGTGCAGGTCAGTCAAGTTTCTTCCACACCACAACTCGCTCATCCATGTCTTTATGGAGCTTGCTTTGTGTGCTGATGCGCAGTCATGTTGGAACAGAAAGGGGTCGTCCTCAAACCGTCCCCCATACCATAATCCCCCTGCACCAACTTTACACTAGGCACTAAGCAGTCAGACAAGTACTGCTCCTCCTGGCAACCACCAAATCCAGACTCATCCATCAGACCTCTACTATGTACTGTGTACTATGTGCGCTCAGCATCCGTAGACCCTGCTCTGTCATTGACGTGGCTACCACTTTGTGGCTGAGCTGCTGCCGTTCCCCAATCGCTTCCACTTTGTTGTAATACAACTGAGCGTTGACTGTGAACTATTTAGGAGTGAGGAAATTTCACGACTGGACTTGTTTATGGCGGTGGCATCCTATCACGGTACCACACTGGAATTCACAGACGCTCCTGTTAGTGACCCATTCTTTCACTAGTGTGTGTAGAAGCAGTATGCATGTCTAGGTTTTGTACATCTGGTGGCCATGGAAGTGATGGGAACACCTGAACTCAGTGCTTTGGATGGTTGATGTGAATATTTCTGCCAGTATAGTGTGTGTCTGGCACTCTGGTGTGCCGGGAGCAGTGGGCAGCCCTATCCTTGGCGTCGGAAGCAGTTGGGGGTTAGGTGCCTTGCTCAAGGGCACTTCAGGGCACTTTTGTATTTTGACAAAACAAGAAGTTGTGTTCTTACGAAAATCCTTTTCCAGCTGAATTTGAAAGTAATATTCAGTGATCAGTGTAGTTGTCATCTTCATTAGCCGTGAACTATCATTAGAATAATCAAGCTATCAAAGAATGTTGGCTCCATATACATAAATTAGCCTCTTACAGTCTGCCTGTCTAATCTAGATTTGTCTTTAAATTGGGAGTTGTTAAATTAATAATATTAAATACACTGACTGTACTACATACTGTTATTGCTACTACTGCTTTGAGCAAAGTGTCGTACTGTTGTTCATTTTTTATACTATATGGTATGCCGGGGGCATTAGCTTCCATTACTTGTTTGTTACATTAACCCTGGTGCCTCTAGCTGAAAACTAAAGATGCAGACATCAGATACAAACATGTCTTGTCTGATCTAACTCCTTGGGATCAGAGGGATATTTCTGTTTACTCCTGGGTCTTTGTACCATGTGCTTATGTATGTTTTGGTTGTTTTCTCCTCCTTCCCTCACCTTCTTCTCTATCACCTGCCTCCTAGTTTGATTCTTCTCCCCTGTCCCAGGTGCTTCTTCTTTGTTCTGTCTTGGTCTGACAGATTGTTTCATATCGTATGTCTGATCTATTGGCTTTAAGATATTATCCCCCTGGACTCAGCAAATCTAATCCACCTCTTTCACCTGCCTTGTAGCGTTAGCATGGGCCGCTTGGAACAGGAATGCTGAGACTCGGTACACCAGAACTAATACTTGTACATATACCTAATACAGTATATATTTATCCATCGAGTCACAACTGAATTACCTGTATGCTAGGATCTTGAGCACTCATGCCCAGCGATGGCTGGGCAGCCCTATCCACAGGGCCCATGAAAGCAGTTGTGTCCTGTCAGCTCATAGAATTGAACCGGCCACCCTTCCAGTCACAAGGCTGTTTCTCTAATATCCTGTACAGATTAGTGTTGATATCTGTAGGACAGTTAATGAATTTAGTTCTAAATACCCACATGTAGCATCTCAACCAACACTATCAGGCCATAAGAACATGTATGCAGCTCACCTCTACCGAGGCTGGTCATATATGTATTGCCATTGCTCTACGGTTCTCTTCTTCCATTACCTTCTCAATGTTCTGATCATTTCCTTTCATTTTGTCTTCTTTCATCTGTTTCTCAGATGCATCTACCCATGGAAATTGCTCAGTCTGGAATCCCTCCACCTATACTCGTGCACTGCCACACTATGTGGAGATGCTTCTGAAGGCGGAGGTTCTCTCTGCCCGTCTTCTCTAGCTTTTAGGATGTCTGGTTTCACTCCCTCTCAGGTACCTGAATCTCGCCTTCCCCTGCCTCTTCAGCGCCATCTCGGCTATCAGACTCAGTGCACATCACCAGTGCACTCCAATATGTCATCGCATTGACATCGTAGCTCCTATATCGAAACCTCTAAGCAGTTTGAAAACACTAGCTCCCTTATTATATTGTATGGATATTTCATGGCATTTGGACCAAAAATATAGTCTATTAACAAAAAAACATTACACGCGTGAACTTATATTTAAAAGTCAATGAAAATGTCTTTGAGGTTACTGTTTCAAAGGCTTACTGCAACAACAACAGTATGTTCCAAAATGCATTACCTTATGTCAGGGGTGTCCAAACATTTTTTAAAGGGGGCCAGATTAGACAATATCAAAATACTTAACAGCCGGTTTCTCTTACCAAAAGTATTATTCATAAATTCTGCATAACACTAGAGATGGAAGGACCGATCGGCTATGTATCGGTATCGGACGAATAATATAAAAATAAAAATCGATCGGCCGATATTTCTCCAATTAAGCCGATCCAGAGAGCCGATGATGGCGTTAAACAAATGAGCCTAATTTCTGTGTTTCCAGCTAGCTGGCTGGTTCTCTAACCACAAGCCCTGAGGCAATTTAGTCTCACCCCTTCATATAATAACTTTTAATATAATAAGTAATTGCTTTTAGAGGCATTCAGACTCTTCAGACACCTGTTCCCATCACCACCCACTGTGAAAAATTCTAATTCAGTTAAGCTTATCTAGGAGAAAGCATTTTATATCATACCCAGCCTGAAATATATCTACTGTTTATGGAGTCATAAAAAATATGTAGTATAAAAAAATACCAGCCACTGATTAGTTGTGAGTATATATTCTTTAATTCTGATCCATCTCCGTGTGCTGAAAAAGTCA